>CM033644.1:125709125-126224165 GCA_019512145.1 Engystomops pustulosus
ACGCCAGGATTCAGGTGTATTGTATATCAGTTTTCTTACAGAAAAATATGGATGGTCATTTATCTTATTTTCCCTTCTGTAAGCTCTTTTTGGCGCTTTTTGTCTTTGTTGTTTTGACTCTTTGTCAAATGCAGTTTTTTTAGCCTTATTAGGCGCAAATTTTAAAAAAAGGGCAATTTTGTTGCGCAAATCAAAACATTGCCTTTCCTAAACACGGTCAAGACTAGCATATTATTGCACCATTATTTGCACCCGAAACAATGGATTTCTCACTGTGAATCTGCTCCAAAGAAGGCTAGGATGATCCAATCGGCCAGAAAGGTCATGACGACGATTTTTTGAAATGCGAACGACGTCATCCTCATGGTTTTTTTAGAAAAAGGAAGCACAATCACTGGACAATACTACAGTGAGTTATTGGACCGCTTTGACAAAAAATTGAAGGAGACACGGCCGCATTTGGCGAAAAAGAAGGTGCTGTTTTAACACAATAATGCACCAGAAGTCATCACCGAGACAGAGGCGTGTTTTGGAGAGTTCGACAAATCCTATTTTTTGAAGGGGGTTAAAAAAATGGCAGGAATGTTGGAAGAAGTGTATTTTTCTAAAAGGGGACTATGTTGAAAAATTTTGAAAAATTTTTAGAAAAAATGGTACAAATATTTTTTTTTAAAAAATATATAAAAACCTAAAAGTTAACTTAACTCATATAAAAATAAACAAAAATTTAAAAAAATTATAAACATCGTAGGCTTCCCAAAATGCCCGATCAATTAAAATACAAAATATTCCCTGCGTTGAACCCCATAATGGAAAATAGTGCCCAAATAGTGTACAAGCCTACTCTTAATCTGTTGACCAAATGAGCTGTAAGACCTCATTAAGTATATAAACCTAATAGAACCAAGGGATAAATGGAATATAAACTAAAATTTCGATCATAAAATATGGTGACCTATATACACAGAAACTCATATCAAAGAATCCCTTATGTTATTTCTGTTTCATGTGCATATTTTAAGCCCAGATGTATCTGTTTGCAGTTGATAACACAAAAGCTGACTATTCAGTCCTAATGTGAAGTAGAAATCTCAATGGAGAAATTCTATTGGGCAGCTTACAGGCTGTATAATTAATTATGCAGTGACATTTAATGTAAGCGCTGACATTTAAGAGTATGAATAAGGGAACTAAGTGGAATTGTGCCAGAAGAATAAGTCTCTGTTGATGAAAGCTTACAATCAACCTAAGTAATTAAACTGGACAAATCAGCTTCTACCACCTACCACTAATCTCATAAGTAAAGGCAAAAAATGGAATGCCATCATCTACCCAAAAAAATCTCACGAGAAAGGTTAGCATCCATTAAAACATATACATATTTTATATTTCATTTTATTCACAATGGGGATCACAGATCGTAGTCCATGATACCATAATTGACTGAATTTCATCCTCTAGAAGCAAACTATTAAGGCTGGGTCCAAATATATCAGCTTTATCAGACCAATAACTTTATTCTGGATATACCCATCTTATACCCATAGAAAGAATATACACCGATCCAAAAACTCTGCTGATCGGCTTCTGCACAGATCCGATACTGCATGGTGCAAATAAACTCATGCTATGCTTGTCAAGACAGATTTCACAGAAAGCAGAAGGAGCTAAAGCTAAAGGATTGCATTGATCATTTGGAGGAATGGTGTATCAGGCACTGTTATTAGTTGAATAAGGTTTATTTACTGATGCAGCATAACAGGAGGAGGCTCAGCTGTCGCAAGGTGATGGGTCGTTTTAAGTAAGTGTGCACTTTCTCAAGCCTCTGACCTTTTCTGGTATCACGATAGGTCAGCATCCTTCCGATGTGTGATTATACAATAGAAGTGTAAGTATAAGCCTTCCAGTCAAGAATTTAATTATAGTACACTGCACAAAACAGTATGAGAAACAACATATGTTTGTGCATAGAGAAAACAAAAACCTAGGTTACAAATTGTGCTTGTCCATCTACAAATACACACAAGGGGGTTATTTAGCATTAGGCCAGCTCCTTGTGACAATTCTATGTCTATTTTGGGAGATCCGATTCCCATTAGATTCATTAAATTGGCTTTAGTACTTTAATAAATTTTCTTATTATCTACTTTATGTCTGGGATTTTGTTTTTAAAAAAGTCCCCCAAAAGTCTCAAAATGCATAAAAAGTCCCAGCATATACACCAGCAGGGGACTGTAGTAACTATGTGACTTTTTATGTGACTTTTTGCAAAAGTCCCAAGTCATGAATCTGGCTTTGTACAGTGTTGCTCACCATTGCAGTGGCAGTAGTTGTATGTTTACGCCAGATTAATGAAGTGGTGGAAAAAGCCCTGTGAGAGATTTCTCAAAAAACCTCAATGCAACGTCAAAAAAGCCCATGAAAATCGATGTTAAATAACCGCAGATAAGTCAATTAGCATGTACCCATGAATATTAGTGACCAAAGAAAGATAGCTCCCACATATGTTTCAGCTCTAAAGACCCCTCCTCACGGTTCCAGAGTTGACTCTACTTTTTTCATGAACATTTCTGTCTGGATTTGAAATTTATTTCCAGCTTCATATTAGATTGCATGGAATATGAAATAATGCCACTAGAATGTACAATTAGTTTTGCAGACAACAAGCCTTCATACAGCTTTGGAAACAGAATAAAAAGTTATGGCTTTGGTAAGGGAGGAGTATTTATCTTTATTTTTCCTTCAAATGTTAGTGCAAAAAAGACATTTTTGAACAGTTTGCTTTTTGCACATTTTTCTGTGATTTTTCCAAACTTGCACCACAACTCATGCAGAGATTTTGGAATTGCTCTATTAATATAAGCGATCCAGCTGTTTAGACTAAAGTTAGTTGTATTGGCCATCTGCTACTTTTGAAATAGTTGCAAAAAAGTGTGCAAAAGCTTACCTGGTCTTAGGTGAACCTGACTGGAGGAAGTAGGACAACCGAATTTACAACTTTTTTATGCAAATATTTGCTCATTTTTTTAAAAAATGCAACAATGTTACACTAACAGGCACAGGTTCAATTTAACACAAGGAATGTCCATCTAAGACAAATTAGACAAAGAAATGTGACAAAAAAGGAACAAGACAGAAAAACTAGAAAGAGAAAAGATAAATCTCCCCCCAAGTCTGTGTCCTTCAAAGGTTAATAAAGTTGGCTGTATGTTTTTGATAGTTGTCCTACTGCAGAAATATCTCTGCTTGCTGTCCTGCTATGGAAAGCTTTATTGTTTAGTTCCGGTGGACAGAAATCTGACCATGGTTACACAGCTGCACAGATCGTTAGGATCAAAGAGAGTAATCAGAGCAGTGTGATATAACGAGCTGTGCACCTGTGTGACCATGGACAGATTTCTGTCTACTGGAAATAAAAAATGAAGCTTTCCGTAGCAAAACAGCAAGCAGAGATCTAGAAAACTGTGAAGAATTCATACAGAAAGTATATTGGAAACTTGTATAACATTTAGTTGCTGAAATGGGAATGCTCCTTTCATTTTTTCACACTTGGGATTCCGTCATACGCGATCGGATTGTGTCACAATCGCGTCGGCTTTCATGCGACACAAATGGGGGGGCGGGGCTACGGACGATCTGACGGATTCAGACAACGCACAGGATTTAACAAATAAATTTGTGTCGCATCCAATGTACTTACATATATCCAGGGAGGAAGATGGTGAACTCGGGCGGACCTGATCGGGGAAGCGGCACATGCAGGAAATCAGGCGCAGGATCTTCATGAATCGTGGCAGATGGGCATTCCAGCGGACAACGCACCTCGGGGATCGCGCAGGGACCAGGTAAGTAAATGTGCCCCTATGGGTTTGTTACCCTGCTTTATGGATTGTCTTGCCAGAGAAATCTTCTCTAGACCATAACCACAGGGGTGGGTGTTAGACCAGTGAGGAGACACAGTCTAGGAAATAATGTTATGAAAAATTATCTGTGCTCTATATTTTTATATATATTAATATACATTTCTCTACTTTGTCATACAGTTCTTACTTAATTTTGTTGCTTTTCCTTGTCACAATGAATTCAGTTCACCAACTGTATGCATTACTGTTGTGGGATGTAAATGCCATTAGAAATTAAGTCCATTTTAATACAGAAGCCTCTAAAGATTCTGAAACGTGAGACATTCTGACATATACCTTCAGGCTGACAGGTTTCTCTTTTTATGTGTCTAATACAATTCTGTGCATGTGTTTTATACCTTACAGCTACCTCCACCAAAAAAGTTCTATAAAGAAGCTTTAAACATATTGTAAGTAGCCATTTGAATTAATGTTTTTTACCTACTTTAGCATTTTGCTCAATTTAAATAAACATCATTGAAATGATAGATATAGGAAAGCATATATTATCCGAAACTTAATTAGACCATTTCTTTAATCATGTTCCATCAGCTCAGATGTATGAAAAATGTCTGCAAATGTTAATGTAATCAAGTGTTGTTGAATAATTTTACCAAGATTTTCTCCAATTACCATTACCATGGCATGTGTCATCTAAAGCAGAAGCATTGCTGTCAATATCTATAGGGGTATATGCTTTTCACTGAGGAAAAAAAAGTAAAGCCACAAAAATGGTGCTATTAAAGAATTTATTTTTGTAATGATCAATTTTGCCATCATTTGGAATCATGGAGAATTATTTCTATATTCTCACACATCAAGTACAATACAAGTTTAGGATAACATAACTTTATACTCTGAACATCAAGGTACCATCGGGGTCTTCACATAATCAAGAAAATGGAATGTCCTGATATTGTTCATGTTGACATCTGATTTCTTTCCACATTTTTGTGATTTTCCACTTCCTTGGACTTCATCAGATCATATCATCAATTCCTTTTAATGAAATCTAAAGTAATAACAAGTCTTCCTTACTGTGCTTATTATGATCTCTGATATAAATCAAACATGGTTGTTCTCTGTTCCTGTATTTGAGAAGAAAGACATCTTCAGAATCCATATTTAGACTACAACATATTTGCCAGTTTACATTGCATTAGATAAGATAACTCATTTTAACGTCTTTTAAATCTATCCGAAGATTCAGAAACACATTGAACACCAGTTCCTGACAAGCAGCAAAATAAAAAATAATGATGACTGTGGTCACCATTTAAATTATCTATAAAGCCAGGTTTGTACTTAAGTTAAATTTGTATGTAAGTCGGAATTTATATTTTATAATTGTAACGATCACATTGCAAGTAAGCTGTCAAACTAGCTATAACCATTGGGGATCATCTTATTAAATAAAACTTGGATTTTACCATACCCTATTTAAGCTCTAGATTTTACTTCTTTCTTCCTCTGACAGATTGTAATGGAAATGTACAAATATGTTTTTCATGATTGGATAAGGAAAAGTTAAGTTTAGCATATGTCTCCACATGTCTGCAAAGCTACCTTAATTGGCATAGTATCTATAAGGCAAGCTCTTACTTCCCGACCCCAAAGAGTTATGTATTTGCCCAAAACACATCCATGCAACAGCATATGGCACTGGAGATCAGGAGTGCCCCACACAATGGTGTGAAGCAAGTTCTCCTCCACCATAAAAAAACATTGGTTTGAGAAACCAGTGAGATGTGCTCTCCCATTGTGCGCTTTAGACAGTTTCAGCGTCTTAAGCACACTGATCCAGTTTAAAGTTATGACAAAGCTATGGCAAAGAAAAGAGGAATAGGCTCCCAGCTTTGCTAACTGGTGTGGTTTTATGGATTTGGGGCTCCATGAGGTAACTGAAATGCCAAATGAAGAAAGGTAATTATGACTTTTTGTCTTGTCTAAGTCTCACAGCTAACTAAGTGGGTGTATTAGTTTTTATAAACTAGATTCGTCAACCTGTTGTATTACTTATGGACATAGACCTCTTGGCATAAAAGTTTTGCATTGCAATTATCCAAATACATGTATCACATTTTCAACTAATGTACAGAAAGATGAGGAAGTAAGATCATTTTGATATGGTTAAACTGGTCGTCAGCCTAAACATATTGATGACCACCAATAACATTTGTTTTAAGGACTCCTGTTCAACACACTGGAACAAGCTATAACCAGAAAGCTCTGTTCTGTGTGGCCACCATGGTAGGGTATTGCAACCAAACCCCATTTACGTGAATTACAGTAAGCCTGCTTGACAATTAAAGAGTCAAGAGCTGGAAGCCCCTCATTACAAACTTGAATTGATGACCTATTAATATCAATAGGTCACTAATAAGTTTATAAAATAAAGAAAACATTTTAAGCACATTAAAAGTAAAACAATTGTTAGACGCACATCACTGCCTGTGTACCTGTGCTCAACATTTAAAGGGAGGTTTTTCATGTGTTCCATAATATTCCAAGTAAGCCCCTCACTTGATATCTCTAAATATCATTATAATACTTGGCAGCAGTGCAAGTCTGCCTCTAGTGACACAGCTTTTGTATTTGATCCTACGGAAAGCAATGTGTTACTTTCTGACAACTAAGGACTTCAGAGCTGAACCCCTCTCAATGTGCACTAATGGTGAGGAGAATACTGGCAGAATAATCATAGTGCAGTGTCATCTAGAGGATCATTTGAGGAGATGCACAGGCATTATGGGATTGATAACAAACAGAGCAAGATAAAGTTGGCAAAAGTAAAATACCAAGATGTATTTTTTAAGTAGAGCAGATGATGTACTTCAAACCGATGCAGTTATGTCCTACGCTAAGATGTAAGTTTTAGGACATTAATGCAAAATGTATAAATTCATTCATTCATAATAAGGTACCAAACCACTAAGCAAAATTACTGTTGGTCCTAGCAGTTTTCATAGATGTATTGACATACATATTACAAAATAAGCTAAGAAAATTAATTTGGAAATAGGAATTTGCAATAAAATAAGAATGTTGAAATATTATTTTTCCAGTTTGAAATTCAAGTTCAGTATATTAGACTTTGAACAGACTGAAGGGAGCATACAAAAGTATCTCCTACTGTTCTTCTAGTGTGAATAGATGTTCAGAAGTAAAGGGAGCAATATTTTATGTCAGTACACAGAATATTCTGGCCCCAAGCGCTGCTACACGTTTAAACATCCTTCATCAAAAGAAGCCAGTGAGATATTTTCAATGTCTACAATCTCTCCACTGTATTACCCCCGCACGGTTAATGATCCACACTATAACATATTACATTTAAATGTTTCAGTCACACAAAGAAGTATGACTTTCAACATGTCAATGATGTACTACGCTCATTCCCATGCTGTCATTTATTATCCCAACAGAAGGCTTGGCGATTTTTACAGAAGCAAGAAAATGGAATGTCCTGATATTGTTCATGTCAGTCTTCATTAATTAGCCCTGGGCATATTGCATCATGTAGTATTTTTACTATTTTAATACACTATTAACAGTGAGTGGAGAAAATAGAGAATAGAAACAATTCTTTAGGTTACTCAATATTATTTAAAGATAACCCAGAGTGTTATAGTATAGCCACTGTTCCTTAAAAATAGCTCCAATTCACATTGACAAGATTGTCCCCGTTAAACAGGGACCCAAGGAGAGAGATTCTTAAGACATTCATGGTTTCCAAACAGGTATACTGCATTGCTTTCCCTGCCTAACTGTACATAAAAGAGGGTATATTGGGGAGATTTATCAGTGCTTCTACGCCAGTTTCTTTCAATTCATTTCTTGCGTTGCTCATATGCCACCTCCACCCCATGTGGGCGTGGTGGGAGTTGAGCCGCTTGCTGAGTGGGCAGGCGCCAGTGGGCAGGTGAAAGTCATCGAACGTTCAGTGAACACTGAAAACTATGCTCAGTTTTGTCCGCCAGCCAGAACGGTTGGTGGATACATCATGAGGTCTAAGCCTCTTGATGTATCCACCATAGTGGTGAGGGGGCATGGCATTGTTATATGCCAGCGCTCATGATGTGAAAATAAAGGGAACATGGTTACCAATAGTTGAACATGAAAGCCAGGGAAAAAAGGAGCTAAAGCCTGTGAAACTTCAAATGCCGTCATGACTTGTAAACTGTCTAGTCAGAGAAACCTTTATTGTGAGTAGGTGAGGCTGTCATAATGAGTTAAGTAGGATAAAGCTGTGCGTGCTGGGACTAAGGAGACTGTCCCTACTACATCCTATTAGATTTCATATGCCACAACGGCCCTGATTAGCTGTTACCCCAACAGGAACCTATCCGTATATAAAAAAAGACCTAACCTGGTCAAAGTCCCATATTGGTGCTTTCATATAAGGAGGTCCCCATTTATTTATATACTCTGTTATGTTAATTCTGTGTCAAAGCCCAGAGGGATTATACCTTCAAATTAGTGTCTCTGACCCTTGACACTTTTTAACTGTGGCAGCTGAGCTATATACTTTATAATAGTATAGTATGTACTCTTTTTCTTTTTTAACATTCTGTGCATTAAAAGTCAAAGTTAACACCAACCTTGTGTTCCTCATTTTAAGTGGATGAGGTTTAGTAGGCACCTCTAAATAAATTTAGTACATTTTCACATAAATTCTTAAACACTGATGTAAACTCCCTTCCCTCTATTCCATATTGCATTTTCTATCTTGCACAGATCACAGCTGGGTGATTGGCTCAGGCGGGATTATTCATAATCCAGTTGGTATTTACAAGTGGCTAAATTCTCCTGCATATGACTGAGCCTTGTGCACACGTCCTCCATAGGAGTGCTCAAGCATCATACAGGCTCCTCAGTACAAAATTGTGAAGCCAGAATTGTCAAGCTAATTATTAGTTTCTTTTCAAATATAAGGAAGTTCATCACACAAGAAAAACAAGAGGAATAACGTACAAACAATAAGATGTAGAGAAAATAAGTCAATAAGCTTCTTTTAAAATATAATTTTTATCGTTTTTCAACATTTTCACGGAAGGACGGAACATATTATAAATTATGAAAACACACTGGCCCACATTTATTGAAGACCCTGAAGCATGTTCTTTTCATTGTAAACTGCTTGCACACATATTTATAAAATTTCTGCAACATATTTGTGTCGCAGCTACACTCTACCCAATGAAACACAAAATTCTGCTCTGAAAGGGGTGTTCCGGTGCACAGTCAGACCATGCGCCACATTTATCATGCAGTGTCTGACAGAATTGTGTTGCATGCTCTATGTCAGGACTAAGCCATTTTAAGCCTTTAGCACCAAGCCTGATTTTTTAAATCTGCTCTGTGTCATAAAAATAGGTTAGAACTTTGTATAACATATCCAGGGTATTTTGAGATTGTTTTCTCATTGCACATTGGGGCACATTTACTTAGAAAGTTGGAAAACTGCACTGAAAGTGCTATTTCTGTGTATAATGCTTCGTGCTGATCCACCAGAAATCATGAATCTGTCGCGTCCCCTCAGTGGCGAAACAGAGTTCACCATCTTTTTTGTGGTGCACCTTTACAATACGGCATGCAACACAATTTGCAAGTTAAATACAGCACTCAGTCTGAATCAGTCGGACCACCCAACTGCATGCCCCCTAATTTGTGTTGCATAGAGGCCAGCGCTGACACAATTGCAAAACAGACACTACTAAAATACCTGTGCAAGCCGATTTAGCCTAGAAGAATGTGCACAGTCCAACAAAAGTGTGGCGCAAAGCCCTTAGTGAATGTGCCCCATTGTACTTCAAAGTATGGTAGTTGAAAAATTTAGATGATATCTTTTGTGTTTAGTTATTAGAAAAACTGAAATTTGGCAAAAAATTCAAAAAATTCTTCATTTTTTAAGTTCTAAATTTTCCTCAAATGTCTTCAAAATGTCAGGTACATTCATCTTCCACATTCGTGATCCCACTGGTCATTGTGGCAGCAGCCACTGGTCATTGTGGCAGCAGCCAAACATCCTGATCTGCAGATGTTTGCGAGTCCTCTTGCGCCATTGGTGACTTTGCCACCTGATCTGAGTAGATTGGATTGCCTGATGAAATCATCTGTATCACAGTCTATGGGAATAGTCCCTTTAGGACTAAAGTCTTGTGGACTCCCTGGACTACCGCGGGAGATAAAGATGCCAGCCGCAACCCGGGAGCGGAGTCTAAGTGGACTCCTGGTCTTCGCCAGAGCCCGCCGCAAAGCGGGATGGACTTGCTGCGGCGGGGAGCCATCAGGTCACTCCACGGGTGCGACACGGGAAGGCAGGACCCCGGGAAGGCAGGACCTCGGGAAGGCAGGACCTCAGGATGGCAGGACCTTGGAAGGACGGCTGGCAGGACCTCGGAAAGATGGCTGGCAGGACCTCGGAGGCGGCTGGCAGGACCTTGGAAGGACGGCTGGCAGGACCTCGGAAGACCACTAGGATACCGGACCACCACAGGATTACAGGACCACCACAGGATTACAGAACCGCCACGGGATTACAGGACCGCCACGGGATTGCAGGACCACCACAGGATAACAGGACCTCCACAGGATAACAGGACTGCCACAGGATTCAGGAACACGGGAATCACCACAGGAACACGGGAATCACCACAGGAATCACCGAATACACGGAGGCGTCTGGAAACGCTCAGGAACACAGAGGGCTTTCTCTTCAGTAACAGGACATGAAGATCGAGCAGGGGATGCTGGGAGTTGCCAGGCCATATAGCCGAGTCGGGAATGCCAGAGCCAATAAGGAGGACGCTGGCCCTTTAAGGCTGGGAGAAGTCCACACGCGCCCCCCCTCCCTTAGTGGCGGGAGCGTAAAACTGCAGGGAAGAGTATAGACCAGAGCCAGGAGAGATAAGTGAGGGCAGGTGGAGTGGGGACTGCGGAAGCAGACAGGGTGCTCCCGCGATCCGCACTGAGGATCGCGGGTGTAACCGTTACAATCTGCTTTCGCAGGAGAGCTAAAGGATTAGCATGGTAAATCCGAAGTGTTGCCATGTATTGCAGTGTGAAGCAAAACATGGCCTTGGAGCATGTGGCAGAGAGATATTTCCTCAATCTGGTAACTTCACCCAAATAGACACCGAATATAAAGAGGTTGGCCCTATTCAAATCTAGAGGTGGCAATTTAGCCCTAAAGGCCCACAGGGTGTTATTCTTGTCCACAAAGTATTTTACAATGACCTGCCTCGGTCTCTGAAGGGTTCTGCAGGGCCTTCCCTATGCACTCTCTCCACCACACATATTTCCGTGAGGCCCAGAGCAGCTGGTATTAAGAACTCGCATAAATGGTGGTCCTGTGCAGGGATGGATTTTGGCACATTCACAATGCATAAATTGTTATGGCTGGACCTGTTTCCTCTACCCGATCCCAGAGCACTCTATTTTCTTTCATTACTTGCTGAACATGTTCTGACATATGATGATAGTCCTTTTTAAGAGTGCGTACCACAGTCTCTAAAACAGCAATGTTCTCTATGTTTTGCTTTACCTCTTGGCGGAGGGATTGCAGGGTCTCTGATACAGTCACTGATAGAGCATCTGATATCTACGCTGCCTTGCGCATAGCCACCATTGCTGCCAGCCTGCAGCAGTTGAGCTTTGCAGGTGGCTGCCCGTAGTCAACTCCCGAGGCCTCAGAGTCTGATGGCGCTTGCAATGCTGAGGTCCTGGCCTGTCTGTGCATCATGTGACATTTTGCCTGTCTTTTTCTGCGTCTTGGACGTTTTCTGCAAGGGGGTCGGTGGAGCTCCTGTTTTCATTATGTACTAGTCCATATAACACTGCCTGCTTCGAAATGTGTTCAGGGATAAGTTTTACCATCTGTGCAATGTTTTATGAGTGGAGTCAGTTTTGTGGAGGTCAAGACTAGGCACTCAGACTCGTGCTCCTACATGCATGGTGCTGGAACCAGGAGACCCCAACCTGATTATTTTTACAGGACAAATACTAGTTATCTTGAACATTTCAAATCCATCCAATAAAATATGATTATTTGAAATATTCACATGTCCATTGTTGTAAGCTGATAATTCCACCCATATTAAACTACACAAGCTCCTGGTGACCAATATGACCATACAGTCCAAGATGTTCTGTACACTGGGCATCCCTGTACCTACCATTGTATACTGCCGGACTGCCCCACACTGTCAGACTGTAAGATATATTATTTGTCCTAGTCTTGTAGTTTTTTATAGGAAAATAATACAGCAAACAGTTCTACCATTGGATTTGTTTGCTTTCTGGAACTGAAGGGCCATTTGTGTCACTGATGAGACAAAACACAACTAAACAAGAGGACCGCATGAGCTGCGGCAGCAATTTATTGGATATATTGGTGCATTCAAGTAGTAATGTATCTAAGCTGGACTACCCTTGTAATACAGATATGTATCACAATTATGTACTACATGCTGGTATTAAAAAAATTATCCTCTATATCTTGTTTAGTAATGATCTCCTTACTGCAGAGTGACTGTGGGGCATGGAGTATCTATGTTAATGTTGAATCTCTGTTGAACTTTTAAGAATAAATCGACTTTATTTGATGAGACTTTCATATAATGCCCACTGAAGATCATCATAAAATATGTAGATGTAGCATGGCTTGAGGCTTTTTGCAGAGCAGAATGTACATATTTATGAAAGCTGCTATAATTCTATACATCTAATATTTAGTAACTGATCACAGTATATAATTTCATTCTGTACCCCTGTCATGGTACATTTAAATGTTGCTCATCAATTTAATACATGCACAGAGGCTCAACAGTTAGCACCATTATGGAAATGTAAAAATAGGAACCAATAAATGGTCAGCATGTCCCAGCTTGACTTCAGGTATACTTTCTAAACAGACAGGAACCAAAAGATCTATGGTACTTGTTTACAACACTGCTGCTAAAATGTCAAGTTTTTGTCATTTCAAAACATCAATCCAAGAAACAATTGAGCATTTTTTCCAGCTGTAATTTCACCTATTAGCTGTAGGTTATGTGAAAGAACAAACTGAAAATATTTTGAATCGAAAAATAACAATAAAGGACTAAAATGATGTTGTTGCATAATTATAAGTGATGTAATGTCACTCACGGGGGTGTGGGAGAGTCTCTTGGGGCTAAAGTCTGTGGAATCCCTGGACCACCGCGGGAGATGATGGTACTAGCCGCAACCAGGGATCGGAATCTAAGTGCCCCCTGGTCTTCACCAGAGCCTGCCGCAAAGCGGGATGGTCTTGCTGCAGCAGGTCGTTCTATGGGTGTGACTAGGCCCGCGGTGGCAGCCAAGCTATGGAAGCAGGGTAGGCAGGACCTTGGGTAGGCAGGACCTTGGGTGGACAGGACCTCGGGATGGTAGGACCTCAGGATGGCCACTGGGATACAGGACCACCACAGAAATATAGGACTGCCACAGGAGTATAGGACCACCACAGGAACACAGGACCGCCACAGGAACACCACAGGAACACAGGAATGCCACAGGAACACAGGACCACGGGAATACAACAGGAAAACGGGAAACACTGAGACATCTGGAAGCGCAGAGGAGGGACACAGGAGGCTTTCTCTTCTAATTCAGATTATCCAGCGCCAATTAGGAGGATGCTGGCCCTTAAAATCAGGACCAGTCGGCACCCGCGCGCCCTAGCAGTGGGAAAACACGGCCTTGTTGGAGGAGGCAAGCGGCCTAGATGGGACCACAGCCTGGAGAGGTAAGTACGGGCCGGGGGGGTGACTGCACCACACCGGAGGGCAAGCGTGTCCTCGGTGCGGATAGCGGGTATGGCCGTGACAGTACCCACCCCCTTTAGGGCCCCTCTTCTTCTTCAGCTTCTTCTTCCTTTTCTTCCATCTCCTCCAATTTATCTTGGTGACGGGACACCTGAGGAGGAAAGCAGAACATCGGGACATCGGGATGGCAGGACCTCAGGATGGCCACCGGGATACAGGACCGCCACAGGAATACAGGACCGCCACAGGAGTACAGGACCGCCACAGGAACACAGGACCGCCACAGGAACACAGGAACGCCACAGGAACGCCAAAGGAACACAGGAATGCCACAGGAACACAGGACCATGGGAACACGGGAAACATGGAGGTATCTGGAAACGCACAGGAGGGAGGTGCCGCATTATAAGTGACCACCGGATTAACCAGCGCCAATTAGGAGGACGCTGGCCCTTTTAAATCAGGACCAGTCGGCACACGCGCCCTAGCAGCGGTAGCCCGCGGCTTTGTCGGAGGAGGCGTGCGGCCTGGATTTGACCACGGCCTGGAGCCTGGAGAGTTAAGTATGGGCCAGGGGGTGACCGCGCAATCCGTACTGAGGATCACGGGTAAGGCCGTGACATGTGAGTTCTTAAATCAATTATAGTATCAGCAAACCTTCTTAAGGGCTACCCACAGAATTTATTTGGATTCAGGTCCAGGTCCTAGCTGGGCAATTGATCTTTTTCTAGTAAAGTCATTATTTAGGTATTATTTGTCACAGGCACCCCTGCTTTATTAACATGGTATATTGCACCCATATGATAATCAAATTTAAAATGCAAAAATCAAAGATGGTAACTAGAGATGAGCGAGTACTAAAATGCTCGAGTGCTCGTTATTCGAGATGAACTTTTCCCGATGCTCGAGTGCTCGTCTCGAATAACGAACCCCATTGAAGTCAGATGTATGGAAACATCTTTAATGTGTTCTTAACACATATTGTTCTTCACATACTATTGTGAAGAACACCGTTCTGCACGCGTGTCTTCGGATAAGTTAGCAGATGTACTCGAAATCCTGCAATGTGTTCTTCACTGTGTTCTTTCAATGTGTTCTTCACTTAAAAGATCCTGTGTTCACTGTTTTCATTGTATTCTTCACTGTTCTTCACTGTCTTTTCTTAATTAAATGCTCGTCCAGCAGGGGAAATACTCGTCCGAGCAACGCGCCGGTCCGAGTATGCTAATACTCAAAAGAGCATCAAGCTCGGACGAGTATACTCGCTCATCTCTAATGGTAACACACTATTAACCCTCCATCACCACAGGCCACATAAAGAAGGAATATTGTATGTTATAATTCAGCCATCAGTTTGTAATGTACACAAAAGAAAAGTCCATCTCGATTCACATTGTAAAATCTTGATGTTGTAGTCACCCTCTCTAGGGGAGTGTTCAACAACTACAATAATATCAAAGTGTATCACTCTATGATTACCCCCATGCTTCTAAACAAACATGGAGAGAATGGGGGTCCGAACACCACACTTTCGTTGGGTTTCCTGAATATTTCCATTTTGTGCCAAATTGCCCCGTTGCATCGGCGCCGGTTTGCACGCGACAGAAATAAGGGGAGTGGCCGTTGCACAACCTTACGGATTCGGGCAAACCGCGGAATTTAAAAAAGGTTTTGTGTCGCAAGATCAAGCACTCACATGCACCAGGAAGAAGCAGCGACACAGGAAAAAACTTGGACGCACGATCTTAGTGAATCGCGCCGGATCCGAATCCACGTCGGACAATGCACCCGGGACTGGGTAAGTAAATGTGCCCCAATATGTGATATCCGAAGAATTTCTTCTTGGAAAAGGTTCTTGTCTAATATTGTTTGCCAGCATAACAACTGAACTATAAAAGGATTTGCATGTAATGATATATTTGTAGGCTTTGCATGTTCCGCATCACAACGTGACCCTCTTAGCTTTTCCAGAAGCAAAGTTTGCATTGTCAATGGTTTCAAGTGACTGTGATCCACAGAATCCTGAATCCTATTGTGGATTCGCAATATCTGGATCCACTTTTAGAATCCCCCAGTTGTCTTGCAGGATTTGGCGTATCTCTTAATGGCATTCATAACATTTGCCAAAAATAATAGTAATTTCTGATCCTGGTCATCTTTGCTGCCTCATGGTAATCACGCGTGGTTGGTTCCTGTGGATCATAAGTACTGCCCCTTATGTATTCCTTTTCTCAAGGGGAGTGGAAAACAACCTCCATTTCCCACTAGCTCTGATAGAGGTTTGCAAATGTGGGAGCTCCAGGGCTCAAGGGCTCCTCATTGCAACCCTCTTGAGCAGATGGAAGAAATTGTTTTCACAGTGGAAGTAATGCCTTGCTAGAACAAAGTCAAGCAGCCCCAAAACAAAATTATTGTGTGGGGCAAGTTGGACTCCTTTTGTTTTAGGAAGTACCCCACAGATTCACATCCCTTTATGTGTGGGATGGAGATGTAGAGGACCTCCACATCAAGACTCGCCAACAAAGTCCCACTAGGTACACTAATATCATTAAGCCTCTTCAAAACATACATAATGCACCTTACATGAGTAGGTAGGGACACCACAAAGAGACGTAGGATAGTGTCTATGTAGACAATGACATCACCGAAAACGGCGAGCAGTCCGACAAAAGTTCAAACGCGACCCTTAGTAAATTAGCCCCATAAAGTCAAACTCTTTCTTGTTAATACGTTTGTCAAACATAGTCTTTGTCAGTATACAGGATAGTTCTTGCCCAAAGTTCTCAGCTGGATTCGAAAATGGTCTTTCATAGCATTTCTGATCCTGTAGGATCCTCATACACATCCTGAAATATTTGTCACTATTAAGCACTACCACATTGCCCCCTTTGTCTAATGGTTTCACTATCACCATGGGGTCATAAATAAGACCTCTTAGTGCTTCCCTCTCCGTTTAAGTAAGATTGGAGTAAACTTATTTGTTCCATCACCACTTTAAGAATAACATCAATCAGAGACACATCTCCACATCTGCAATTTTGCACAGTGAAGTCACAGATCTGTGGATGGACCCTCACCTGGATTTCTCATGCACTCCTCTTCAAGTGATTCTAAATTGTACAAATCTGGCAAATCTTTCTCTGTGAACCCTGGTTCACAGAGATATCACATCAATAAAAAAAATTCTGACCCCTCTCCATACAAGCCAAGTGTTTGCTGCATACCCTAACCCTTTGAATTCCCATGGCAGCATGTGGGTGCCACCATATTTGCTTTGATTGCTGTTCCCTGTGATGCCGTCGGGGAGTGAAGATCCATCACCATGACAGTGGCACATTGAAACAGATCATGCGCAAAATCCACATATACCTATTTAAATTTGGTATCCCCGTGATAGCACCAACCCAAAGATTAAAGGAGATGTGTAATTAGGGGTCCACAGGAAAAGCCATAGAAATGAAAAGTAAATGCATTTTTTCACCACATTTGGAATTTTTTCAGTACACGGCATGGAATATTTAATACTGTCCTTATGAAGTCAAATTTGTTACACAGAAAACAAGCCCCCACATACCTCTGTACATGGAAAACTGAAAAACTTGTTTAAAAATGAAGGTGCATATTTATAACAAGTTTTGTGCTACATAGGTCAATATCCCAGTTTCTTGTTAAAACTCCACCTTTGCTATTCTATCGGATCAGACAAATGCAGTATTATTAATATTAAGCAAGTTATTATAACATGACAATTATGTTATTTTTTCCTAGTGTGATATATATACAAGTCTGTAGAGTAGTTTGAAAAAAGTATAAAAAATATTCACAACAGCCTCTGATCTTCAAACTAATACAGCTATTCATGAACCTAATTCTACATTATAATGAATAAAATACTAGCAGTATACAGGCAGTTCCTGGGTTACGTACAAGAAAGGTTCCATAGGTTTGTTATTAAGTTGAATTTGTATGTAAGTTGAAATTGTATATTTTATAATTGTAGCTCCAGACAAAAAATTTTTTGCCCCAGTGACAATTGGAGTTTTAAAATGTTTTGCTGTAATGTGACCAAAGATTATCAATAAAGCTTCATTTCAGACACCTTACAGCTGATCATTGTGCCTGAGAATAAAGTAAAGCATTCAGAGAGCTTCACCAAATTTCACAGTGGGCAGAGGGGTCCGTTTTTCACCAGGGGTCGTTTGTAAGTTGGGTGTCCTTAAGTAGGGGACCGCCTGTATACTGACATATACATAGTGTAGAATTTTGAAGTAATTCCTTCACATGTTTTACAGTGTCTATAGCTTTTGCCAATGACAATGACACATGTAAGACATATTTATGGAGTCAGAATTTTCTGAAACAACTCATAAATACTAATTGCAATGTAATTTCACATAATTGACAGGATAAATTATACTGTTTCATAGAGATTTTATTGAACAAGAAATATGCATTGAATAATGAAGTTAGTATTAACTTTACAGCATACCATTCATGTTAATCCATTTCTTTAAATGATAGATAATTTTTGTAATCAGACTGTGATTAATTACATATCAAGCATGCAAATGTGACATGTTCCTGAAATCTGGGAGCAAACATAAGAAATTGTTCCCAGACCAGGAAAGATTTACAAATCACAGGTGCAGGTGCATGGAAGATTTATACCCTCAATATGCATTTTTACTCATACTCCAGTAGCAAATTTATTTTCTTTCACATCATTAATAATATCTCAGAATTATTTACCCCTGAATACATTGCCGAAGCAGAGGGAGAAATG
Source organism: Engystomops pustulosus (assembly GCA_019512145.1). Taxonomy (NCBI): domain Eukaryota; kingdom Metazoa; phylum Chordata; class Amphibia; order Anura; family Leptodactylidae; genus Engystomops; species Engystomops pustulosus. The sequence goes on from CM033644.1 coordinate 125,727,599, forward strand.
CAATCTTTTCTTGACAAACCATACTTTACTATAAATCAAATGATATACAACGTGCACATATATTCTTGCTTAATCTCTACTATGCTGCAAGAGGAACTCTATACATAACAAAAGTCATTTATTAATTGTGCAAAGTAAATAATTAGGAGTGGGACAACGGCATTTACTTATGAAAGAATACTATAGAACTACAATTCTGTCACGGGAAAGAAATATCTAAACAGGGAAGTATGGTGTTAAAAGGAAGGGATATAAAGGAGCTTTTTCTATATTAACATGTGGTAGAGCATTAACCTCAACTTTCCGGCACATTGCATGAAATATTAATCGGTTCCACTAAAAAATACAATATGTCCTCATTCACCTCTGTAAACAGAAAAAATAAAATGTCATTGCTCTTTGGAAGAAGGGGAGTAGGGGTTACCATGATTAGCCCATTTGCTGTTGTTGTTTGGGCCAAGATATGTAAAATTAACTCTGCCTTGACCATATCTTGGAAATATGAAAATAAGTTTTCCAGGATGTGACAATGTTAACAACACCACTTCTTTTCACCTTGTAATGTAGCCCCCTTACCATCAAGCATGTCTTCCAGGAAGCATAATTACATGATGTGGGATTAAAACCAAACCAGTATAACTATTCCAAAAGGAACAGATTCCCAAGTTTAGACAGTACTGTTTTGACATGGTTGCGTCTCTTCAGTACAGTGTAGGGAACTGATGTGGTCGAAAAAGTGCTGTCTACAGCTGGGAATCTGTACCTTCTGGAATAGATATACTGGTAGGTTTTTAATCCCACATGCTGTCATTAGGCTTCCTAAAAGTCATGCTTGATTGTAAGGGGGTTGCCTTAGAAGGTAGCAAAAGAGGTGTGGTTTTCCTTGTCACATCCTAGAAAACTTATTTGTACTGTATATTTACCAAAATTCCCTAGTGGAGCATCAATGGCTATAAGTCTCCACATGCCTATAAGGCGACCCTAATTGACAAACTCTCCATAAGGAGATTTTTTACTGACTCTTGACTATAACTCAACAGATTTGTATTGTGAGTGAAATAAAGATGCAGCAGTGCGAACATGACAATTCATGTAGAAAAATTGATGTGAGACACCATATAAAAGGACCATTTAAAGGACCGCTTACATTTTTGCAGGTGCCCGCAGCCAGGGCCGCACCTAGGAACTTTGGAGCCCCTAACTTGCACATTATGTGCCCCTCCCCCCACGCACATTAGTTCCCATCTTATACCACTACAACATATCATAAACATATGTTTATACCCATTACAGGACCCTGGGCTGTAAAGACATTGTGGCATCCCTAACCCTCTGGAGTTTTTAAATGATCTCACAGGGACAGTACAAAAGTCATCTTTCTATAAAGATACAGCAGGAAACCAAGCCTACTAAATAGATACAAAACCAAGATTACAACATAGATACAGCATGAAACCAAACTACTACATACATATGATGTCAGAACTAATATTACTGCATAGAGTATCAGGATCAAAATTACTAAATAGATGCAGTATGTTACCAGAACTAAGACTGCAACTTAGATTTGTTACCAGAGACAAGTGTATTACATGACTAGAACTAAGATTACTACATAGATATAATGGGGGTCATTTACTAAGGGCCCAAATCGTGTTTTTCCGTCGCGTTACCCGAATATTTCCAATTTGCGCCGATTTTCCCTGAATTGCCCCGGGATTTTGGCGCACGCGATCAGATTGTGGCGCATCGGCGCCGGCATGCACGTGGCGGAAATCGTGGGCGTGGCCATAAGAAAACCCGACGGATTCGGAAAAACCACCGCATTTAAAAAAAAAGTGTCGCATGACACGCGCATACCTGCACCCAGTGTAGGACGGGGAACTTCAGAGAACTCCAACGGAATTCAGCGCAGCAGCGACACCTGGTGGACATCGGGCGCAGTACCTTAGTGAATCGCCGGAAGACCCGAATCCTCTGCAGAGGATCGCGACAGGACTGGGTAAATAAATCTGACCCACTGTCTAATACAATGCGTGGTTATTTTGGCTCCAGTGCTGTATTTATGCAGTAATCTGGTTTCTGATAATTGAGTAGTGTAGTAATCTTTGATCTGGTAATGTGTCTATGTAGTTATCTCGGATCTTTATTGTACTCCTGGTTCTGGTTACATATCTCTATTATAATCTTGGGTCTGGTCCGGTATCTATGTAGTAGCCTTGGTCTCAGTTCTATTTCCCAGTAATAATCTTGGTTCTGATAATATATATATGTATTATGCTTAGTTGAATTGCTGTTTCTATGTAATAATCTTGGTTCTGGTACTAAAGGACACATTTATCATATGCTGGAGCTAAGTGCACCAGCATATGATGGTGTCCCTGCTCCCCTGCAGCTACCTGATCTATCAGGAGGCTCCGAAAGGATAGATGATAGATAATAGCAGCAAAATGCACTTAGGTTTGGGGACCAGGGGACTTCTTACCGTGTTTGTGCTCCGGGTCAAATCAGGAAATGCACAGCTAGTCCGCAGGAGCAAACCCACCTCCCTCCCCTACTGGACGGCTCTCAAATCTCCCTCTGCCCAACATGCACAGTGCCCTGCAGCCCAAGTTTCCAAGATCTAGGTAGAAGAAAAATCAGAAGCACACTTTAGATTATCAGTGAACCACAGATTTCCTTCATTCACCAATATATACAACATTTTGACATACAGGGAGTCATTTACTAAGGGCCCGAATCGCGTTTTTCCGTTGGGTTACCCAAATATTACCGTCTTGCACCGATTTCCCCTGAATTGCCCCGGGTTTTTGGCTCACGCGATCGGATTGTGGCGCATCGACGTCGGCATGCACATGACGGAAATCGGGGGGCGTGGCCATAAGAAAACCCTTCGGATTCTGAAAAAACGCCGTATTTTTTTTTAAAAAAGTGTCGCTTGACACGCGCTTACCTGCACCCAGCAATGGGTCGCGAACTCCAGTGAACTCCAACGGACTTCAGCGCAGCAGCGACACCTGGTGCATATCGGGCGCACTACTTAGTGAATCGCCGGAAGACCCGAATCCTCCACAGAGAACACGCCGCCCCCAGTATGTCTTTATCAAGCTTTATCAGGGCCACTCTGATTCAGTGAAAACCGAAGGAGTGCTGTTGTGTTTCCTACAATTTTTTTGACAATTTATATGTTATAAGTGTGTCAAATTATGGCACGGTACAGCCTGAGCAATATATATACACACATATACATATACATGTGTGTGATCTATATTATCTGATACATGGGAAGGTATGATTTGTCAGGCAAAGATTGTACTTCTCTCTGAGCAATGACATTAATCTGTTTAGCATTGGCAGTGAATTGCAGACTAAGTAGACATATAGGTGGGAGACAGAGAGTAGAGAATCCTATGTGATAGTGTAACTTTTTAAATTTCTATTGGTGAAAAAATTTAAAATTTAATTAATTGAACTTTACCATTAACCTATAGATAAAAGTGGTCTATATGGCTCCAAATATATGATGGTCTGACTAAGGGCTTTAAGCGCATAGTTTGATGTGCAACTGTTCATCTTTTTACGGTTTTACTAGAAGAAACCCCTAACCCTTTCTTCATGTCACAATCAGAATACATAGTCCTTGAATGGTAAAGGAGGTAATTACATGAAATACAGCCTCTGTATTATACACTCCTCACCTCTGGCCCCTAAAGACTGTATATAAGGAGATAAAACAGACTGCAATACGTCTTGATGTCACTTACTGCTTTCCACAGAAAACCGAGTAGTAAAACATTTTATGCTGTTCTCCAAATTTTGTGCTCTGAATAGTATACCTAAAACACTGAGCTTTGATATGAAGGCCAAGTATTTAGGATTTAATATTTGATCTATTTAAAATAAAGATCCAGATCTATTTCTTTTACATCATTGACAATATTTTTGGTGATTTGCTAAATTTTTCCATGTCATTATCTGAAAATGACTGAGACCCAAAAAAACAGCTGACATTTTCTGTTCTGTAGAAATCACTTTTCAGGAGTCCTCTCATTTCCACCACAGACTTGGTAACAATGGAAATAACACATAGCCATCCTTATTCCCTGTACCTTGACCTCTGCACAGTAGTAAGACTACAGAACTATTTAAATCAATGCTGTATAGGAGATCTATAAACTACTGTTCATAGTGCAGAATAATGGACAATGGCGTACCTATAAGGGTTTTCAGAGGTCATAGCTCTCATAGGGTCCCCAAGCCAGTATGGCCCACATAGTTATAATATAATTTGAAGTTGGGGCACAGTATGTCACATAGTTATTTTAGGGTGTTGGCTTTTAATAATACTATATATTGGGGGGAATAGTGTCATGACAGGTAAGAAAAGTAAACCCTGTGCTTCCTACAACCTTTGTTACCCCTGCCTATTTGCTGAACTGGTGCTTAGCTAAGCTACAAATGGGTGGCTCTACATATACTATATAAGTGTACAATACGATGAAGAAAGACAAGCAACACAAAACAACAACATGGAGAAGTTCAGACAAACCTGGGTTGAAACCAAGATGGAGGTGAGTTACAAAATCATGAAACAAGAGAGTTGTTGAGGTACAGACCAAAATTACAATTACAGCAGAATATTGTAGAAAATCACAGAGAGCCATTATAGACAATTACAGGAACAGGAATTAGAAACAGACACTGGCACAAGTATAAATGGAGTGTACCACACCCGGAACTGATTGGTGGAGCCCTCCAGCACTCACACTAGCATGTAGGTGGACATACATACACCACTGTTTGAGAGAGTGACGATGACCGTACACCACAAGCGAATCACAATAACCATCACAACTGGTGCGAGCGCAGAAACTGCTCCTGCAAAAAACCAGACAGTAGAGGGTGAGGTGAGGCAGGTCAGAAAGTTTCCTGATTCCCTTTGCCTATTAGAGGGCCCAGTCGAACATAGCCCTGGATGGAATCTACAAAAAACTTTTAGTCACTTAACGCCGAGGAACCAACTTCCTCAAGAGAAGAGAGGTAGGATCCTTGAAGATTCATTTAAGAGACCCAAACAACACACAACAAAAAAAATAACAAAAAAAACAAAAAAAACCCCCCCCCCCCCCCCACACCCCTCCCCCCCCCCCCACCCCCCCCCCCCCCCCCCCCCCCCACCCCCCCCCCCCCCCCCCACCACCCCCCCCCCCCCCCCCCCCCCCCCCCCCCACCCCCCCCCCCCCACGCGCCCCCTCCCACCCCCCCCCCCCCACCCACCCCCCACGCCCCCCCACCCCCCCCCCACGCACCCCCCCCACCACTGCCGCACCCCCCGTCCCCACCCCCCCCAGATCGCCACCCCAGCCAAGCCGTCCCTCCCCCCCCCCCCCCCCCCCCTCCCGCCCCCCCCCCCCCCCGCCCCCCTGTTTTTTTTGTATTGTTGTTTTTGTTTATTTTTTTATTTTTTTTATTTTGTTGTGTTTTGTATTTATAGTTTTTTTTTTGTATTTTTATGGATTTTTTTTTTCTTTTTTGTTTCTTTTTTATTCTTGACTTGTTTTTTCTTTTGTTTTTGTTTTGGTTTTTGTTTTGTATTGTGGTATTTTTGTTTGTATTTTTTTGTTTTCGGTTTTTTTTTGTTTTGAGTGATTTGTTACTCCCCCTCCCGGTCAAGAGAGCGCCCGTCGGTATCGCGACCCCCGCCTCCCTATGACCGGCGTGGGATGGGGGATAACCGTCCACCAACCCCCCTCAGACCCCCGTCCCGCGAAAACAAAAAAAGGCCTTCTTATCAATAAATTCTTCCTGCCATGACTGGGAAAAAGTGTCAGACTGTTTCCACAAACTACCTGTCTCCAAACACCATTACATCGAATTATCAGAAAATTTCAGATTCGTGCAGAATCAGATTTTTAATGAAAATCATTCTAATTCGTCTAATTTGATTCAATCATGTCTACATTATAATATATTAAAAGGGCAATATCTTCTGAACTCACATCACAGTCAATTATCAGGAGTACTTTAATTGGTTAATGGTTATTTATTAACACTGTGTGGAATAGACTTATCATCCCAGGGACATCATACTGTAAACAGAATTGTATAAATGTGGAAGTTTCCTACAGGTGCACCTAGCCTTTCTGCTGCCTGAGGCGAGTATAAAAAGACGCCCCCCCCCCCCCGACTCCCAACTGTAATATATCATGGATGTCAGGACCAGAACGCAATCATATTGTTTTAATGTGAAAATAAAGCATGCAAAATACATAGAGCCTCCCACCGGTACTATTAATACAACAGCAAGCTACCACAAAGCCAATATACATACAACAATCCGCCAATAATATAAAACAATACAGTGTGCCACCATACCCTTAATACTACAACATGCCAACATATTCCATATAATCATACAGCGTGCCACACAATATACCATAATACATACCTACAGTCATGCCACCATATACCATATAATACATACAGCGTGCCGCCATATACCATATAATACATACAGCATGCCTCCATATACCATATAATACATACAGGGTGCCCCATATAATACATACAGCGTGCCGCCATATACCATATAATACATACAGAGTGCCGGCATATACCATATAATACATACAGCGTGCCGCCATATACCATATAATACATACAGTGTGCTACCATATACCATATAATACATACAGTGTGCCCCCATATACCATATAATACATACAGCGTGCCGGCATATACCACATAATACATACAGCGTGCTGCCATATACCATATAATACATACAGCGTGCCCCCATATACCATGTAATATATACAGCGTGCCCCCATATACCATACAATACACACAGCGTGCTGCCATATACCATATAATACATACAGGGTTCTGCCATATAGTATATTTTACATAGTGGCATGCTGAATGTACCAACATACATACTGAGTATACATACAGCAAATACACATATATAAACAGTATATATAGCAAATATACACACACATACATTTACCACATACAGAATATACATATATACAAATATATACAAACACACATCTATACATACGTTCATACGGACATATATATACATGCATACTTACATATACAAACATACATAGAAGTTATCTTACCTTTTTTCTTCTTTCACCATCGGCCATGTCCTCCAGGGTTTGGGGGGGGGGGGTTGCCGGGGAGGTGGGAATCTTTGGGGGGGGGGGGGAGAATCGGAGCCTGGGGGGAACCAGCGTGGACTTTGTGCTGGAGCAGGTACCTGTGCCGGCAGGTGGATGTGCCGGCGGGCGACTTTGGGCTGGGGTAGGTGCCGGCGGGCAGGTGTATGTGATGGGCGGGCCGCGGGACGATGTGCGCGCGGGTGGACATGTTGGGGGCGGGCCGCCGGGGGAAGTGCGACATGCGGGGAGATGTGATGGGCGGGGTGCAGGGCAATGTGCGGGCGGATGTGTTGGGGGCGGGCCGCGAAGGGGAAGTGCCGGCATGCGGGGAGATGTGATGGGCGGGCCGCAGGGGGAAGTGCCGGCATGCTGGTGGATGTGATAGGCGGGCCACGGGGCGATGTGCGGGCGGGTGGATGTGATGGGCGGGGGAGTGTGCCGGCCAGCCGGCGGGTTGATGCAATGGGCAGGTTCATGTGGCGGCCGGAGGACATGCTGGCTGGTGGGAGCCCGCCGCCGCCCCCTCATCTAGCAGGAGGCGCGCCGCCTGAGGCGAGAATCTCAACTCGCCTCATGGCAGGTGCGCCCCTGCTTCTGCACTGCATATTGTTTGCCCTGTTTTTAGTAAATGTTGGCCAATGTGAATTTGATGTTAGGTTGTGTGATTGGGGCACATTTACTAACAATGTGGGAAACTGCACTAAAAGTGCTTTGCCAATGTATACTGCTTGGTGCGCCAGATTCATTAAGAATAGTGGCGCAGACACTTCTTTAATACCTGTGCAAGTAGTTTCCACTAGAAAGAACGTGCAAAATCCTACAGATAACTGGCGCAAAGCCCTTGTACCCTGTCAAGTTTAACATTGCGTTGATTTAAACCACATTTATGTAAAATCAACATGAACGCTGTGTTTATACTGCATTTACGTAAATGTTATGATGATGCAATATTTGCCTACATTCACACACTTTTCATTTACATTGCATTTACATTGTGTTAACATCACATTGATGTAAACAGAAATGAAACTTGAACACATTTCATACTCTGCACCTCCAATTAGTTGGCTTACTTTACACAGGCCTTGCCCCTTTTGTAGAGCTAGCCGAAGAAGTGCCAGAAAGCTGAATAAAACCCTTTATAAATGGGGTGCAGACAGATTTTTAGTGCAAACTACAACAAAATGCTGGCGAAGACAAAAGAAAAAAAATCTCCTCCAATGTTTACCCCACATTAATGTTAACAGTAGTATCCAAGGACATACAGGGACAAATTTAATAAAATGTAATTGAAGACATGTATATATATATATATGGCAGATAAATGAAATGAAGCGGTTTTTCATGCATCTCTATTATATGTTCTCACGTTTTAGGATCCACACCTGCCACCTGCCCGACCCGAGTATAAGCCAAGGCCCCTAATTTTACCGCCAAAAACTGTGAAAATCTATTGACTAGAGCATAAGCTGAGGGTGGGAAATGCATTGGTCACAGCCCCCCCAGCATATAGCCAGCAAGCCCCCAGTAGTATATAGCCAGCCAGCTCCCGGCAGTATGTAGCCAGCCTGCCCCCATGTAGTATACAGCCAGTCAGCCCCTTGTAGTATACAGCAAGCCTCCGCCCTGTAGTATACAGCCAGCCTGCCCCCTGTAGTATACAGCCAGCTCCCTATAGTATACAGCCAGCCCAGCCCCCCTGTAGTATACAGCCTGCCATCCCCCAATAGTATACAGCCAGCCCCCATGTAGTATACAGCCAACCAGCCCCCAGTAGTATACAGCCAGCCTGCCCCCCTGTAGGATACAGCCAGCTCCCTATAATATATAGCCTGCCAGCCCCCAGTAGTATACAGCCAGCCCACCCATCACTTAAAAAAAAATAAACTTATAAACTTACCCTCTGGCGGCCCTGATGCTCAGCGCATCTTCCCCACGGCTCCTCTTCTTATATATGGTATGTCTTTGGAGATATTAAGGTTTCTCAAATGTAGGTTCTCTCAAACTATCAGTTCTCAATCCCGAAAGAAATGTAGGAAAATTAAGTTATTCCTGTGGATATCACACTGTTACTAATCGGGGTATAAAATGGCCTAGGGCACTTTAACAATGGCTATAGTCTAGAGCAGTGATGGCGAACCTTTTAGAGTCTGAGTGCCCAAACTATAACGAAAATCCACTTATTTAACGTGAACATGGCATTTTAAGCAGTAACTTATTGCTACGTGTTCTTCCACATAATTCAATTGTATCGGCCGCCTAATGCCACTAATACAGTTGAAAGAAAGAGTGCAAATAGCTTACCTCCAGGCAGGCCCGGCATCAGCACCCGGCTGACCCAGGCAAGTGCCGGGGCCTCAGAGCTCCAAAGGGGCCCACCACGACCATGTGGCGCCGTATTATGGGGCCCAGGTTCGCAGCTGATCTCAGGAGGTGGGCGGAGAGGTAGTGAGAAGCATGACTTCAGTGTTAAAATCTCTGCCTCCCTGATTTTATATAACCAGTTCACATCTCACTTCAAAGTTGATTTTCTGAGTTTGATGATGCCGCCACACTGGGTCATGAAAGATACACAATTTGGCAGGTGTTCAGCTGCTTACCAACATGCTGGTAGTGGTTTATTAGGTCAGTTTCTGCTGACAGGTTCCCTTTAACTAAGATGGCTGCTCAGAGTCATCTATAATAACAAAAAACATAAAGGTATCTCATTTTAATTAAACAAATATACATGATGCATTCATTCATACTATATAAAGTAAATATCAACTAGTATTACTTTATTTTTAATTCCGCTTTGTAGTTATAAGGAACCTTCTAAGATTACATGATGAAAATATAATTGTACAGTTACACACCATGTTGTAACACAAAGGATACAGAAGTGACCTTTGTGCTATGACTCAAAATACATTAGAAAAATGTCACACTCCTGCAAGACTGTTATTTTGTGATACACACTGACCTATGTACAAGACAAAAAGGTTTGCTGCATAAACTGTAGGTAGCAGGTGATATACTACTGCATTATAAAATGTTAATGTTGACAGATCTAGATTGTATATGAAGTATTGTACAGTAAATGTTGTTAGGTCAACTGCATCCAAATGCTCTCAAATACAACCCCACAGAGCACATTGTTTTAGAAAAAAAAAGAATATAAGCTCTTCTATTATCACATTGTCAAGCTTGATGGCCTTACAGAAGAACATATTGCCTATAAACTACCCTCTGTTGACAGTTAAAAGAATTTAGCATTTTGAATTGGTGTCATGCCCTTTCTTCTCATCAGGATCAATCAGCTTATTTTTCTGGTTTACTAACCTTTAAAAAGGATCAATTAAAAAGAAAATGTTTATATATCAGGTGGTCTCTTGAGAAACAACAACTTCTCTAACAGTTCATGGATCTGCTTGGATGGCAAGAATAAAACCTGTCTATAATATCATATTCAGCAGCATCTCTTCATTGCGGAGATAAAAATAGATACATTTAAATCACATTTTACTTCACTCTTCGGAATCATGGGTCAATTCCCAAAATATTACGAAATGTCAACAACATATGAGCCAATTATCCTGAAATGATAAATAAGGTGGAGAAAACATATTGAGATGCTGAAATTTCACTAGGAGTGTTCTTTCTCCAAGCTCCTACTAGTCTCGAGAGGATGGCAGAAAATGAATAGATTTTTAAAGAACACAGGTGGGGAGAAGATCTACAAATATATTTCCCTGCATGGCTATTATACACAAATGGAGATGTCATTTCTTACCATGGTTACAAGAGTTCTTGTAGTCAGTCATCACATCTTTTTATCTGGTCCAGCTAATTTGTGTGCTGCCTATTGTGTGCTGCCTTGTTTGTGAAAAATAAAAACATGTAATTTATTGTGAGGCAAACAGTAATGTATTTACATGTATAACATAAATGTATTGTATTTATAAAGATGCAATTTGCCATTGAATTGCACAGTGATTTAATATCATTTTAAGATGATATACTATGGAGAAAATTTATCAGCGCTTCTAAGCTAGAAAACTGGCATGGAAGCCCTGACAATCTGCCTTTACAGCAGCTCCCCTTCAAGGGGGCGTGTAGTAGCATGATGGGTGAGGCTGGCGGCAGAGTGGGCTGGCCTGGACGCTCCTGGGGCTGCACGCAAGCTGGAGAGTGCAAACTCTAAATAGTGAATGTTCGCATGCTGCACAATATTTCTACGCCAGGTAAGACCTGGCTTGGAAATAAACACTTCTCTACACCTCTTGGTGTATCGGGCTGCACAGAAGAGGTTGCAATATTATCATACATAGGATGAATAACCCCCTAAATATTTTTCTAGGTATATGAAGGGGTGAAAAAAGCAGCTTGATACTTTAGGGCAGTGGTGGCGAACCTATGGCACGGGTGTAAGAGGCGGCATTCAGAGCCCTTCCTGGGGGCTGCTTTCATTCATATTTTGATACTTACTTTGCTACTGGGGACTGTAGGAAGAGGGAGAATGAGTAGACAGGACCGAATTATCTTTGGAGGACCTTCTGCTGACCCCACTATTCTCTGTGTACAGAGGGACACTGGAAAGAAGCTAAAATGATGCATATTTTTCCTTTTTTTTTACTGTGTTGCTGTTCTCAGGAGGCCAATATGATTGAAAGTTGTTGAAGAACAGGGAGCAATAAGTTACTGCTTTAATTTTTGGTTTTGGGTTGGTTTTTGAGCACTCGGCTGCTAAAAGGTTCGCCATCACTGCTTTAGGGATTATTCTGCTGGACAAATTTTGGTTCGTAACCTAAACATTAAGTTTGACCATCCCCACATGAAAAATGTCAGCAGGATAATGGAACCTGCCAGGATTGGATTGAATAGAATGACCAGTTCCTCAGAACCGTATTCCAAACACTGATGAAATTGGACTTCCTGCTAACTTGGGATCTTCACAAAACATTCATTTTATGGATGAATACTGCTTGTACAAATGTGTTATTCAATACTATGTAACTAATGTGCAACACCCTCGCCGATGCAAGGCGAAGGAGTGCTTGCGAATACGTCCCACAGCATGTCACTACAGCACACAGGGGACATTGCAGTGGTAGATCCTGCCTGGCAAGGCAGGAGTTAAGTGTTTTGTATGATGCAAGATCTATCGTCCAATCACTTGTATTGCATTCTGTCCAATGTAAGCTGAGAGGTAATTGGAGGAGCGGCCACCACCTGACCAAGGGGAGATAATAAAACCCCTGGCCAAGAATGTTCTAGAGAGTAGTTAGCTGAGCAGTAGCTCAGAAGCAGACTGGAGTCTCTCCAGTACAGACTCTTCGGAGTCGTACAGCTAGCACACCAGACCAGAGCAGGAAGAGCCTAGCCCCTGCCTGAGAGTGGACTAATAGTAGTTAGTGAGGAAAGGGGTATCATCCTACCTTCAAGGGTGATACCTGAAGAAATCCAGGACAAAGCGAGCATCCTTCCAGGACACAGCTACCTCCCAGCCTGCCAATCGCATCCAGGATGGTGAATCTACATCCTGTGGCTCCCTCCAAATACCTATCCAAGTTACTCCACCATCTTGTTAAAGGCACGTTGCTGATGTTCCTGTCGGTTCTAATAAAGAACTGTAAGTGTTTCTGTTCAACCTCTGCCTCCGTCTGGTCCCTGCTACTCCGGCTGTCACCATCACGGGCACCCTGTCCACCACACAGAGACTCATACTCTAGACACCAAAGGGTTGCCCCAGGGAGATCCGCTACAGCAGTCTCTCCCTCATCATTTCTTGCCAACACCACCCTGCTGGAGACCTGCCAGGCTGTAGGACAGCCCTCCAGTTCCCCATACCAAGCACCATGACACAAGCGTGCTTAGGCCGCAACCGCCAGCCACTCAGGTACTGTGGGCCCCGGCTGACTCCAGGCCCCAAGAAAAGGTTAGGCCCCGGTGGGGGATGTTGCAAATGCAACTCAGAACATGCTAGCAAAGAATTTACCGTAAGAGATTACAATTAAAAACATAACGACTGTGGAGATGCTACACAGACCCATACAGGGTATAGCATTTTAGGATACAGTTGTGTTGAGTTAGTTTAGCAATTTTCTTATGAGCTATGAGCTGTGAGCTCCAAGCAACACATCTCCATTTATTCTTTGGGTCAGTACAATTTTGGGGAAAAAACAACCTTCTATAGATTTTGTTACATTTTAATATCTTAAAAATGTAAAATCTTTTTTAAAAAGTTCTTTATCCCCATATTCTGACACATGTAACAGAGCTGTAAAATTGTCCACATCTACTAATAAAAGTGCAAACGACACCATGTGCAGTTTGCCTGTGTAGTGTGTAGAGGGCCCCAGATTCTGGATGTCTGGTGCCCGTGTTCATGAATCTGGCGTTCTCTTCACTGCCCCGAAAGAATTCATCCCTTTTTTTGGTGCACCATTAAAATTTGGTGTGCAAAACGTCTCTGTTGGACTTTGCCAGATAAATTTGGCACATGGTGTGACAGAGCACTGGAACACCCTCTTTAGTGCAGAAATTTGTGTTGCGTCAAGAATAGTGCAGCTGAGTCACAAAATGGTCGAGTGTGACACAAATGTGGCGTAGACACTTTTCAAATACCTGTACAAGCAGTTTGCACCTAAAACAATGTGTAAAGTCCTACAGAAAACTGTTGCAAAGCCTTTAGTAAACTGTGCCCCATTTTATAATTTTTGCGGGACAGGCTGACATTTCATTGAAACCATTTTGAAACCTGTAAAACTTTTTGATCAATCTTTACTCAAATGTGTATGGATGACAAATTGGTGAAGAAAAGTGTGATGTGGATATAAAAAATGGACCTTGAAATGTCGTATAACTAAGAAATAGTCAGAATGTGTATACATGTTTTTGGTGTGGCTCACTTGAGTCTAAAATTTTCCCAAAACACTTCAGCGTATTTAGCTTAATTTAAAACTACAATGTTATTGCACAGCCTCCATATTAAAGCTGTCCTAACAAGATTATTGCGATGCACATGCCCTTAATGAGATCATTTGCACACAGAGTTCATTATGACCATATTGGAATTTTTAACTACCAGTAAGAAACACATTTTGCTGCAAACTGTAGACATTTACAACTGTTTGCTGGATTGGAATATAATTGTCTCACCCCGCAAAACAGAGGCTGGTTTTGCAAAGTTAGCAAACAGCTGTATGTTTCTCTAAATGTTCCCACAGAGAAATTAGAACGACTGCTGTGCCAGTCCCAGCCATCTACTTCAGGCATATTCTATACACATGAATACCCGCAGAGCTGTGGCTCATTGATAAACAAAAGGAAAATGTCACCACTAAGACACAAAAGAATACTAATCCCCACTCTGTCATTATATTTTTGGAAGCGAACCGTTCACAAAAAATTTTTTTGCCCAAAATAGTCCAGCCGTGTACGATACACAATGCCTTTTGATGTTCTTCTTTGTAAAGGAAGCAATGATTGTACTTTTGTGTTCATTCGTCCCCATTTCGCATGCTATTACATTTATATTTGGAAGCTCACATTGCATTTCTGGCACCAGTAGAGAATAAACATGGAGAAGGCATATATTCCTCTCATTATAGACAGGCTGAGCTGTAGACTTGATTGCTACTGTAAGCATTAAATATTTAGATGAACTTCCCGGTTATCACAAAGCTACATTGACAGATAGTTTAACATAGAATTAAACTATTGTTTTTATTGGGTATATTTTAATTCTGATTCAGCAGCCCTACACTAAGAAACTCCACCAGAAAAATAGTAAATAAATAGCAGAAAAGCAGGACTCCTTAAAAAAAGTATTTCTTTATTTCACCATAATAACAAAGTGATGTTTCACCCTCTCTATGAAGGCATTATCAAGACTTGCACCCGTGATTTACCTATACAAGTGCTGCTCCAATTTTCTCACTTTCTTCTAAGAAAATGCAGTCAGTGCAATAAAGTTTTCAACATGGACTTACTAGTTCATTTGTAGCATGTAACATGTCCCCCTCAACATGTCCCCTATCTTCAGCATTCCCATTTAAGTGAAAGAAGCAGAATTAGACCTGAGGAACCAACTCTGCCTGAGATGAGTAAGTTTCTGTACTGTGTAAAGAATTTCATCTTTCAAAATGCATCAGGATTGTGTATCTGTGTACTATAGAACCTGAGAAACAAGCAGTTAAACATATTGTCACAAACCTGTCCAGCAATAGCACAACCACAACCAGATTTGGCGCACTCTGTCAGACTGGGTAAGTGGTGGTGAACAAACCCTGTGGCCCTGCCTACAGCAGGTAGGACTGCTCTGACAAGGGTGAATCCGCTCTAAGGATCCCAACAAGCAGACCCTGAGTGACTCTTCAAGGTGACACGGAAAAAACAAACTTAGTCAGGAGAGGTGAAAGGAAATCAGAGATAGACCAGTCTTCACACTAGTACCCAGAAAAGTGTCAAGCTAAATACAAACACAACAGTACACTCCAAAACTTACTGGTAGGTTGATTAGATTGTGAGCTCCATTGGGGACATGGACTGATCTAGCAAGCTCTGTGCAGCGCTGCTTAATCTGTGTGCACTATATAAATAAAGGAATTATTATCTTATTATTACAATAGATACAGACAGACAAGCGGAGTCAGACAGAACCGGGTCAAAACCATGATGTTGAAAAGGTACAGAATCAAATAGAAATAGAATGCTCGATAACACTAAGATGAAGCCAAATACACAGAATAGCAGACAGATATAGCAAAGAGAAATAAAAAGGCATCCTCTGAAGGGACTGGGCACAATCTAAAGAGAGTAATGGACGCTGCTCCCAGCACTCACTGGCTCAGCTGTTCAAAAAAAAAGTGGGGCCCCAAAATAAAAACTATTTTATGACCATCACAGTCACGTAAGAGGTCCTTTAGTATGGTAAAACAAACTGTAATATGGGGGGAGAATTTATAGGAGATAGATGATTCATGGGCAGCACGGTGGCTCAGGTGGTTAGCACTAATGCCTTGCAGTGCTGGTCAACATCTGCAAGAGTTTGTATGTTCTCTCTGTGTTTGCGTGGGTTTCCTCCGGTTTCCTCTTCACACTCCAAAAAATTACTGGTAGTTTGAATAGATTGTGAGCCCCATAGGGACAGGGACTGATCTGGCAAGCACAATGCAGCGCTGTGTAATCGTGTGCGCTATATAAATAAAGAATATTAATATTAATATTATGATAAAAGATAAATATGAAAGATGATGAATATTTCTAGATGCAACTATAAAGTAGATTATATACTTTCCTAAACCAGTAAGATGTGAGGAAATTATACAGACCCCACACAGTTATATTCACCACAAATATGCAGCAGAGGGAACGTTACACCCACAGGGGACACCAAACTGTGTGAGGTCACACAGATCATCATTGTATGATCCTTACACAACGGTGATAATGAGAGATAACAAAAGTCAATTTAGATGTCGCCGATGTATTATCCGCACAATACAGAACTCCGCGCTTCATAAGAATCTGGAACGTCATAACATAGGTGGTAAATAATGGAGGATGAAATAAAAACTTTATTCCAGACCATGTGTGTGGTTTGGTGTTACATATAATGTTATGGACATGTTCTGGGCGCGGTGTTTATAAGTAGCGACATTAGGCGAAGGACTGATGTTCATTGTATCAGTCAATTTATTGCCAAAAAACTATCACAAAATAGAAGGCAAGAGAGAATGTGTGTTATTAGATAGTTCTGCATAGAGAGACGACTAAAAACCTGACATTAGTTGATATTATCCCATCAAAAGTAGTAACATATAAAGTGATTATTTCCATTCTCTGTGAGGTGCGCAGCTCCAGTGTGCAGCAAATTCTCCCTGTATTCTGATGGCAAGAATCTGGAGAGGGGTTACATTTCAGGGGGCTGGATCTCTGGCTCTGTGACACCTAGAACATACTTTTTCCTATGAAAGAAGAGAGTCTCCTCTTTTATATGTGTTGCTAAGTTTCAGGAAAACGGAGATATTAACTGTTAAACTGCCGTTGGAGATAATAAAAATGGCACTGATATTCTCACTTTAAACCTAAATATCTCTGGATCCATGGCACCTAGAAACAAAATTCAAGATTCATTGAAAGAAGAGATCTCCCCTTCAGGGGGCCCTGGGCAATGCCCACTTTGCCTACCCATAGCGCCGGGCCTGAGTCAAGCCACAGTTGCACAAAAGACAAGCTCAAATACACCCAGCTTTTCCTAAGAAAGAACCTAAAGGGAGGCGTCCAAAATGCAGCCTTGGGTGTGGTTTCAAAGCACAGAAGCCTGAATCTGATCCCATTCAGAGACATTTGAGAGTTCGAAACATATATTTGGAATTGATCTGACAATGTATGTAGCTGCCCATCTCCAGTTCTGTAGCACACAAACCACAACCATGATGCATTTTAGAATGACCCAGAACCATGAAAGTAGTTGCTATATAGCCAAAAAGTGATTTCTGAAATAAATAATCATCTGAAAGTGATTAATCCAAGGAGAAAAGTCACTCTTTCTGTTCATTTTCAAGTTTTTGGTGTGAAATGTAGGCTTTAAAGGAAATTACCACAAAGTAGATCACAAAGTACTCAACTGAGCTCCTCTTCATCCTGATCTCGTTGGTATTCTTCTTTAATCTTGACACACTGGGATTGCCTGGAGAAAAGACTTATAATTAGCAGGCCGGAGTGCGGGGATAAGATGTCTGGTGCTTCGGCGCTGCTAATGAATCATACCTCTGCATGACGTTACCTCCTTCTTCTGCATGGGAGAGCGGGTGCAAGAGGTTTGAATAATTAGCAGCGGGAGTGCCGGACATCTTGTTCCCGACTCCAGCCTGCTAGTTGTAAGTCTTTTTTCCAAGCATCCTGGCTAGTTAAGATTAAAGAGAACACCACAGCGATCAGGATGAAGAGAAGTGTAGGTAAGTATGTGCACTTTGTTTTTGTTAACTATGGTATATTGCTTTAACATAAAGAGTAAAACACTGGAAAGGCTATTACGTGCCCTACCTTAGGGTGTTTCTAGTGACCTCCTTTCCTTATTTCCAACCTGACTATTACTCAATTCATAAAATAGCTTTAGACATGCTCCAAGCTCTCGTATTTTAGAATAAATATGTCCCAAACCTCTGCCCTCAGATTAGTACAACCTGGTGGAAAAGCAAAAGGGCATGGTCTCAGCTTGTATGTTGTAAAATTTGGTGGGAGTGAGAGTTGGCTCTATAGCACCTACATCCATAAATTTTGTATTGTATTAAAGATAAGGATTTCATCTTTCAGATCCCATAAGGCTTTTGGCTTTGTGAGTGACAGCTTATGACATAGTTGGAAATACAAGCTGCAGATAAAGATATATTTTTTATTTGCCTGACTTTGAGGGAGTATATGTCCAGTTCTGCAGCTCACAGAACCATAAGCTTGTGTGATGTGATCTGGAAGATGACATTCTTATCTTTAATATGACACCAGAATAATGTTTCTAGGTACTATAGAACAGAAGATAAGGGCTTCTGAAGTGATCCTCCACCTGCAGCCACTAAACTTGACTGATCTCATGTAAAAATGAGGTGAGAACAGGGCCGGTTCTAGAGAAAGTGGGGCCCTGGGCATAACTAAAAGTGGGGCCCCAAAATAAAACTATTTTATGACCAGTCACAGTCAGTAAGAGGCCCCTTTAGTATGGTAAAACAAACTGTAATATGGGAGAATTTTATAGGAGATAGATGATTCATGGGCAGCACGGTGGCTCAGTGGTTAGCACTAATGCCTTGCAGTGCTGGTCAACATCTGCAAAGAGTTTGTATGTTCTCTCTGTGTTTGCGTGGGTTTCCTCCGGTTTCCTCTCACACTCCAAAAAATTACTGTTAGTTTGAATAGATTGTGAGCCCCATAGGGACAGGGACTGATCTGGCAAGCACAATGCAGCGCTGCGTAATCTGTGTGCGCTATATAAATAAAGAATTATTAATTATAATTATTATGATAAAAGATAAATATGAAAGATGATGAATATTTCTAGATGCAGAACTATAGATTATATACTTTCCTAAACCAGTAAGATGTGAGGAAATTATACAGACCCCACATGTGTATATTCACCAAAATATGCAGCAGAGGGAACGTTACACCCACAGGGGACACCAAACTGTGTGAGTGTCACACAGATCTATCGTTGTATGATCCTTACACAACGGTGATCATGAGATAACAAAAGTCACTTTTAGATGTCGCCGATGTATTATCCGCACAATAACAGAACCCTCCGTGCTTCATAAGAATCTGAGTGAGAACGTCATAACATAGGTGTAAATAATGGAGGATGAAATAAAAACTTTATTCCAGACCATGTGTGTGGTTTTGGTGTTACATATAATGTTATGGACATGTTCTGGGCCGCGGTGTTTATAAGTAGCGACATTAGGCGAAGGACTGATGTTCATTGTATCAGTCAATTTTTTGCCAAAAAAACTATCACAAAATAGAAGGCAAGAGAGAATGTGTGTTATTAGATAGTTCTGCATAGAGAAGGACTAAAAACCTGAACATTAGTTGATATTATTCCTCATCAAAATGTAATAACATATAAAGTGATTATTTCCATTCTCTGTGAGGTGCAGCAGCTCCAGTGTGCAGCAAATTCTCCCTGTATTCTGATGGCTAAGAATCTGGAGAGGGGTTACATTTCAGGGGGCTGGATCTCTGGCTCTGTGACACCTAGAACATCACTTTTTCCTATGAAAGAAGAGAGTCTCCTCTTTTATATGTGTTGCTAAGTTTCAGGAAAACGGAGATATTAACTGTTAAACTGCCGTTGGGAGATATATAAAAATGGCACCTGATATTCTCACTTTAAACCTAAATATCTCTGGATCCATGGCACCTAGAAACAAAATTCAAGATTCATTTGAAAGAAGAGACTCTCCCCTTTCAGGGGGCCCTGGGCAATTGCCCACTTTGCCTACCCATAGCGCCGGCCCTGAGTCAAGCCACAGTTGCACAAAAGACAAGCTCAAACTTACACCCAGCTTTTCCTAAGGAAAGAACCTAAAAGGGAGGTGTCCAATAATGCAGCCTTGGGTGTGGTTTCAAAGCACAGAAGCCTGAATTCTGATCCCATTCAGAGCAATTTGAGAGTTCTGAAACATATACTTTGGAATGTGATCTGACAATGTATGTAGCTGCCCATCTCCAGTTCTGTAGCACACAAACCACAACCATGATGCATTTTTAGAATGACACCAGAACCATGAAAGTAGTTGCTATATAGCCAAAAAGTGATTTCTGAAATAAATAATCATCTGAAAGGGATTCATCCAAGGAGAAAAAGTCACTCTTTTCTGTTCATTTTCAAGTTTTTGGTGAAATGTAGGCTTTAAAGGAAATCTACCACAAAGTAGATCACAAAGTACTCAACTGAGCTCCTCTTCATCCTGATCTCGTTGGTATTCTTCTTTAATCTTGACACACTGGGATTGCCCGGAGAAAAGACTTATAATTCGCAGGCCGGAGTGCGGGGATAAGATGTCTGGTGCTTCGGGCTGCTAATGATTCATACCTCTGCATGACGTTACCTCCTTCTTCCTGCATGGGAGAGAGAGGTGCAAGATGTTTGAATAATTAGCAGCCGGGAGCGCCGGACATCTTGTTCCCGACTCCAGCCTGCTAGTTCTAAGTCTTTTTTCCAAGCAATCCTGGCTAGTTAAGATTAAAGAAGAACACCACAGCGATTAGGATGAAGAGGAGTGTAGGTAAGTATGTGCACTTTGTTTTTTGTTAAACTTACTGGTATATTTGCTTTAACATAAAAGAGTAAACACTGGAAAGGCTACTACGTGCCCTACCTTAGGGTGTTGCTAGTGACCTCCTTTTCCTTATTTCCAACCTGACTATTAATCAATTCTATAAAATAGCTTTAGACATGCTCCAAGCTCTCGTATTTTAGAATAAATATGTCCCAACCCTCTGCCCTCAAGATTAGTACAACCTGGTGGAGAAGCAAAAAGGCTGCTGGTTCTCAGCTGTAAATATTTTGGTCCTACTCTGTCCTCTCCTCATTCTGGTCTGAAATGCTTGAGAATATTAGAAGACTGACTAACTTGGGTGGGGACCTAGACCTAGCACACTTCCTCCTCCATCACAGTCAAATTCCTTTAAAGGAGATCAGACACTTTAAAAAAAAAGCTTAGGGGATCACAGATCTTATCTTTGTTAGTCCCATGAGGGCCCCGTTCCTTTTAAACAAAGACTGATCACTGCCTGGAGTGCTGGAGGAGAATTCTGGTGCTCCCTCATTACATAATCATGCACGTCTCTTGTGTGCGCAAGCCAATATTATACAGGGGAATGGGACAGAGAAGGAGGGAAGAAGTGCCTCTTTGCGTTTACTTATTCCCTACTCCTCCTTTCCATTCTCCTGTATGAGAACCTCCTCCCTATCTTTTTTACTTGCTATTGGTCTTTCTTGGCCCCTTCTTATTTCTCTATTTGTTAAAAATTTGGGTTTGAGCACAGGCAGGGGAACCATGGATGTTATTGTGAAGTTTATATAGTGCAGTGGCGTTGCCAGGGCAAAAGGTACTTTACAAATAAAGAATTAAAAAAATATATATATCAGTAAAAATTATTGGTAAATTGCTGTCTATTGCTGTTCTACAGAAACTATATTGATTTATTGCCCATCTTTCCTAATGTCAAATTATCATTGCTTTTAAAATAAAAACAAATGCAACACAATGAATATTTGGATTTTACTTGATGAGTACTGTAGATATTTGCTGTGTCAAAGCTAAAAGAAAAACTGCATAACTGTAGAATGCAAAGTGAACAATAGGCTTGGTTTACACAATTTCACAGCATTAGGAAACACAGGAGGGGATATAAACAGCTGAAGAAAGGTTTGCTTTCTTAAAAAATGTGTGCATGTGAGCAGCCTTGTTACTGGACTTTTTTGAGGCTGGAAGAGGAAAAAAACAGTCACTTCAGACACCCCTTAATGGGCTCTATAATTCTAGATGTAATATAATGCTAAAAAGGACATCTCATACCCTACCGGAGGGGGCTGTTTATTTAGTGGGGTAAAAGCTGGTGATATCGGGCAGCTCAGGAGGCGGATACTGTTAAGGCTATGGCAGGCCTGGAAGGAATATTCTTTTTCTGTTTATGTTGTAAATTATTACTCAACATCTGGATGGTATTTATATGACTCCCATTCGCTATACTGGTCTTGTATTATTCTGCTTATTCTTTACACTGAACTCAGTATGAAGAATATATCTGCAAGAAGCTTTTATACTGTATACATCACTGCAACAGCAGAACTGCCCTCTTGTTATCACCTCAGTGTTGCAGTTTTGCCGCTTGCTACTGACAGCTGGATATTTTAGTTGAGCAGCCATCAATGATAGATGGTCTTGTATTACATTATAATAAGAATGAGACGTCTACAGTTTTATATTTTTCATCAATGAACTGTGAGTGAGCATCACTATATTGCTTCATTGTAAGTGGATAGCCATGCAGTTGCCTCTTCCCATTCCTACGTAAAATACCTTACCTAATAAAGTATCTTTCTATGAGAAGTAATCAATAGAACAAACAATAAACGATTATTTCATGATATTACTAACTGCCAGTTTGCTAATAAATCTAGACTACTCTGTGATTACTGGAAATATAATTGTAGGATATTGTAGTGTTATTTCTCAGGAGATGTCAAACTTATATATAAGAAATCAAGAAGCTGAAAATGAATCCATAGTAACATAGCCTAGGAATATATTATCACCAGCAAAATATTTAACCGTTCTAGTTGTACTCTTTTGTATGCAGGGGCATAACTTTATGGACATGGTGTGGTTTTACACATAATCCAGATCTTTGGTAGTCATTTACTATATAAAGAGACCTGAACTATATAAAATTTGTTTTAGTTAGAGTTTGGTAAAGATTTTATTTTGGCACCAAAAAGTTTTTTTTCCACTTCTATCTGTATCTTCCCACAATTCTTTGGGGGTCATTTATCTTATGTCTGTTTGGTTTGTTTGGGCTGTTTTTTGTCTTCTTTCCGTCTGCTTCTTTATTTATCAATCTCACTTTTTGATTATGTTAAATTATTTTTTTTCAGATCTCTTTTTGAGACATTTGTTACGAATGTGGCAAAAATGTTGGACAAGTTGTCTCAAGTCATTTCTTTCCATTTTCTACGTTTTCCTTAAGTATGGTTTGGTCTGGAATTTTTTGCACCAAAAAATGTTGCAAATTTTAGACAATTTGAAATGATAAATTTCATTTGCAACGTTTAGCACATCTGGAATGGAAGATAAACGTGTTTCACTGACAAAAAAACAAAAGTCCGGTGTCTCAAAAAAGACAGAAAAAAGAGGAAGAAAAATAAAGATATATGACCCCCTTTGAATCCAGCTAAGGAGAAAGTATGAAAGTGATTTTTATTTTAAGGTATTCCTAGGTGTTTGAATTGTGCTATAAAAAAGGGTTTTCCTACATCATTCTGTAATCAGTACCCTACAACGACAATTGATTGAAATGGAAAAACAATATAATTTACAGGTCAAGCCAGGTTTGGGGATTCCTGTGCTAGTTTGGGATCAAGTCAGAGTTCTGTCTGGACTACTCAGGAATGCTCATAGAGTTGTCTACGTTGTGTTATCATGTAAGTGTGAATAGGTGCATTGTCTTGTTACAGGGTGAACAGGTAAATCCACCAGTGGCCCCTGAGCTAGGCCGCCCCCATCTTCTGGACATAACAGGTCGAGGAAGGGGATAGGAGGCAATCATCTAATCTAAGAATTTTGTGTTCGCTTCTTTTAGGAGTTTGTAAATAAGTGTCAGACATTTTGCATTTAGCTGTACAGTGGTGGGCCCAAGGAATAGTTTTACACTGGCATCCTCTAGGCATCCCACTACAACCTTGACCAGGCCACCACCATGCTGCACTGTAGGGATGGCATTGCACAGACAATCAGAACTGCCTGGTTTCTTCCATGATGCTAAGAATTGAGGGAAAAAAACATAAATCTTGAATTTATCAGGCAATACAATCTTTCCCTTCACAGTCTTTGAATGCATTCTTTTTTCCGGTTTTAATAATAATTCCTTTACATACATAGCGCATACAGATTATGCAGCACCACACAGAGCTTTATGTCAAATGGGGCTCACAATCTAATCATCCTATCAGTATGTTTTGGAGTGTGGGAGGAAACCCCCTGGGACTTGAACACAGTTCTTCAGTGCTGCAAGGCTGTAGTGCTAACCACTCAGCCACCATGCTGCCTTTTACAGCTGAGGCTAACATTAACATGTTTTTTTTTAATAGAGATTAAGTTGTAGTGATAGGTGACCTTCTGTCAGATTCTCTTCTCCAAAAGATCACCATTAACCATTATGTTCTTATACCCCATTATAATATTTGATGATTTCTAGTTGAGCCAAAAGTCTTTAGGAATTATAGAGGGCACTTTGCTCTCGGAGCTTTTAGTTCAACAACGTGGGATTTTATGCCAAGTACATAGTTGTTGGCAACAGTGATTATTGCTGTGTAGCGGGAGGGCAAACCCTCTTGATGCCCAAGTCAAAAGGTTTAAAATTTGTTCTAGCATCAGCTTTTAAGTGGATAACCTTTTATTTTACTGCTTCCCATTTCCCCTACCAAACTATATTGTATTGTCAAACCATATCACTAGTAGTAATGCTGTTTATCTCATATGTTAATAGACATAGATATCCATCATTTAATATTCAATGTGGCTGAGACTAGAAAAAGCTAGTGCTAGGACCAAGTTAGAAAAGGATGAGACCTTCTTCTACACAGAACCTGAACACTTCATTAATCTTATAAATTCATGTAATATGCACCATGAAAGGCAATTACTAAAAAATAAAATTGGAAAAATGTCAAATGCAAACATTTTAGACTTTTTACTTTTTAACACATGTACCCTTAAAGTTTAAGATATTCACATAATTTTCATTTTTAATTCTGACATTTTGATTGTATAATAGGAGGCAATTCTCATACTAAGCGTTGAATACAAAGGGTTGGAAAGCTATTAATGCCATGCTTTAAAGGATCCCGAGATATTGCTCATCACTGTGAAACCAGAGCTGATAGAAAAAAGAAGTACATAAGTTCAGCATAGAATTTTGGAGATTTTGTTTTTTTTAATGTCCACATCACAAAATTCACATTATTTGAGTAGCAATAGATTTCTTAAGGCTAAGGTTCTATATTGTAGCACAATTGCAAAACTCTTCATTTCTATTGCAAATGTAAACCAGAATGTCAATTATAAGCAACTTCAGCTTTCATACTGGATGACAAAAATTACCATATTGAGTAAATCAGATTGAGGAGCTGTGGTCAAAGTGCAATCTGTTAGCTATGTGTGTGCGTATAATGAGACAGGACTGGGAGACAGCTATTATTTATACCTAATAAAAGTTGTTCAGCCCAGGAGTAGAAGGGTGGAGATGAAATGGCATATCAATAAGCAGGCTGAAATTGTTACTTTCATAATGCAATCCTTTCTTTTATGATTCTCAACAATACATTAGGGTTCCAAATTCATAAGCTTGAACTGTGTACGGCTGAAGGTGTATAAAAGTGAGGCAATAATGCAAAAATATTAGAAATGAAAGCCATGAAGGAATATTAATGTGAAAAGCTACTTAAAGGAACTCTACCATCAAAATCAAACATGATAAACCAGGGACGGTGAATGTGGTACGTTTCTCCCGCCTTCTAGAATCAACTTTTAAAATTACACTGATGAGGGCTCCTAGGGGTGTAAGTGGAGCCCTTCCGTGCTGTACCTTCATAGGCTCTTAGACTGTCTCACCCTCCCGCTGCTCCCTCAGTACTTCCCTCTCTCTCTGTCTGATCTAATCTCACTGCAGATGAGGAAGTTTAACCACACAGTGGGAAAGGGGAAGTGTTCCTTGTGCACTGTAAAAGCCTATGAAGCTGCAGCATGGAAGGGCTCTAGTAACATCCACAGGAGCCCTCAAGCTCATTACAATCATTTTATAAGCATTTTTTTCAGACATTTCACTGTATTTGGAATTTTCTTCCAGGTTTTCAGTACTCAACCCCTCATAAAGCTCTTTACCCAGAAAAATAAAACAGTTATGGATTTTTGAAGGTGGGGAGCACAAAATGGATTTATTATTAGAGGGGTTTTCTGAATTACTCTAAGTAGCCCATCATGAGCACTACATAGACAATGGACCTTTGCTTCCGGCTTTGTTTTCTGTGTGAATCCCAGTTGCAGATAAATACTTTTTTATTTTTCCATGAAGAGATCTTTATAAGAGCTTGTTTTCTGTGTAACAAAGTTTACCTACTATTGGCAGTATTTAATTTTCACAACAAAAAAATCATTTTAGCTCCTGTTTTTAAAGCTTTCACTGTGCATTCCAAAGACACCTCCCCTATTTTCTTTGGGTCAGTGAAAATAAGGGTTTTATTTTTATGAGTTGCAAAATGACAAAAATGTTGCGTTCTAGACATTTGGTTGCTATTTTGGGCTATGGGGTTCACCGCTGGGGATAACAGTTTTTATGTATTGCTATATTGGGACTTTTGGGATGCAGCAATGCCGTTTATGATTTTATTATTTATTTTATATTGGTTCTAGGAAAAGGGGGTGATTTGTATTTTTAGGGTTTTTTATTTTATTTTTTTTAACTGTTAATAAAAATGTTTTACTATTTTTTAGACCCCCTAAGGTACTTTAACCCTGGGTTGTCTGATTTATCCCACCATACACTACTGTACTATACTACTGTATAGCAGTATCTGGGGATTTTTCACATGATCTTCAGAAATGACAAGCCCTCAGATCTTAGAAAGACCCAAGGCTGTCATTGCAATGGATCATCAATAATGTTACGGAGAGAGGCGATCACAGTCAGGATGATGGTACCAATGAACTGCCAGCTATTACATGCCACTAGTAGCTTTGCTGTCACTGATCACAGGTGTTAATTCTGGGTGTTTTCTGAGAGGGCCCATGAGCCCTCTACATAGACCCTTCGCCATGTGATGTGATACTGCAAATTTAACCACCTCCCAAATCTTTCCACAAGGAAAACCAGCATTGAATCGGGGAAGTTACAAATCTTCCAGAGATGCATTTACAGTTTTTCTACTATCAGTCATTTAAAATAATTTTTATTTATGTGCAAAGCTTTATGGTGCACTAGATACAAAGCTTTGTCTGTTCTGATATATCTTCTCTACTTATTATATATCAGTTATTGTCTAAATAAGTGCTGCTGGTTGGTGCTTGGCAACATCAAAAGAAGAATACAGGTACATTAGCAGACACAGTCTTGTCCTTGGACCAAGAAGCTAATTTGCATCAAAATATCAAAATTATATTTTTTCAAATGACAGATGAGGAAACAGGAAATGTATCTATGGAAAGGCTTTTAAAAGGCAGTGCTAGTTTTACTTGTGAGGAGTTGAGAGATGGTAGCATCCTTTTAAGGCACCAGAAATCTGGCACACACCATGTAATCCAGTTTGTTGGTACAAAACCTGACACAATGCGGCACATTTACTTACACGGTCCTGTCGCAATACCGCAATGCGTTGTCTGACGAGGATTCGGGTCTGCCACGATTCACTAAGGTTTTGCGCCCGAGTTCCTGCATCCGTCGCTTCCGCGTTGAGGTCCGGGGGAGTTCACCATCTTCTTCCTGGTGCATGTGAGTGCTTGATCTTGCGACACAATCCTGTGCTCCTTCTTCCCTCCTGCTGTCCTGTATACTTATGGCTCTGCATCACAGTTATCTTGTTGTGGGAAGCATGCTGTCCTACTTTTGGCCACCTGAATGTGTCCAGCTACCAGGTAAGTAAAACAATGTAGAATAGTGTGCATGTTTATGTAGAGGATGTATAAGTAGTGTGTGAGTATAATAATTAATACATTGTGAGTCACTGAAGGGGTTAACTGTGCATGGGCGATATGTTTCCCCTGGGTTTTCTTATTATGCGAGGCCTTCATGTGGAGGAAGTGTTTGTCCAGCTGCAAACACTGTAAATTGCACGGCTAAAACTGAGTTGCACGGCTAAAACAAGCTATTTGTTGGACCAGTTGTTTAAAACTCTCCGGTTTGTCCAGCGTTCCACACAGCTACAGTCCAGAAGGCCCTACAAAATATGACGGAGACCAATTACGTGAAGGCGTTTCTCACCATTTTCGAGCGAGTGGCTGAGCGAAAGGGCTATCCGGCTGACCAGTGGGCAGATGTTGTGGTACCATTTCTTATAGGTGAATTGTAGAAGACCTAGTACGAACTGAGTGAGATGGAGGCCCCTGAGTACCCCCAGCTAAAGGCGGAGATCATGGCTTGTCTTGGGGTCACCATGCAAGTTCATGACAGCCGAGTCCACCAGTGGGCAGAAAAGCTATCCCAGTACTGCATGACCTGATCCATCTTGATGGTCAAAAAGAGGCAAAGGGTCAAGGAATGCAAGATACATAAGTCAAGATAAATACCAGCTAGCTCCAAATAAGATGTATAGCAAGCAAACCTTTTATGATATTTGCTTCCTCCAAGCATCTCTCATTGTGTTTGTTTATAATGATTTCTGCACTCTTAGAGCTTCTATGTATTGAAAACTTCCCTCACATTTTTTTCTGTTTGATTATATGACATATGTATGAATAACCATTCAATACACGTGCACTTCACTGAAGCTTATTAAGTTTATTCTTGTTGTCACAAAAGTGATCATTTGCAGTCCATGTTTTGATTTCACAAAGATTCCATTGTTTTCTCTTTTGAATTTGTAGAGCATTGTTCTCTGCAGTTTTAAGACTGTGTTGTGTATTTGTCACTATTTTCATGTCTTTTCCCTCAAGTACTTGAGAGATTTGTATGGCACTTACTCATCTCTGCAATTTGAGAATTGGTATTAGAAAATAAGCTTTAATATTGAATATCACTTAGGAAGAAAGCAAGTAGTTTTTACCCTATAAAACAACAATGTCATGTGGGATGGGCATTACCATGTCAAGTGTTGTAAACAGAGGTAAGTACACCGGGGGGGGGCAACAGCAGCCTATTGTTGAAATGTTTGCCATATGGAAACATATTTTGGGGAGTGTTTATGACTTGGTCTGCACACAACCATATTTGGCTTAGTGTGTATGTAATTCATGGATCCAATGTATTGCTTGTAATCCTTAGTAACCTGGTTCTTCAGTGTAATAAATGTCTACTGTCATGAATGATATATTATGCTCCCAACTGTGTTCTGCTTTGTGTTTGAGTTTTCTTCCTTTCCTTTTATCCTGAACTTGCATTGAAAAAGAGCATAGTAAGCGACTTTGTATTGTATTCTTATCGTGTACTAGAATTAGATTGCTTACTCAGCCACCATATAACACAGAGGAAACGATATTTTTGAAAATCTGGGTCAAAATAAAGAAACTGGTTACCATACCATCAAATATGTATTATTTTATTTTAAAATGGATTCTTATACCCATCCACCAGGCAAATGAATCCCTTGAAGAATAGACTGGTCCTGCACAACATATAAACTTTCTTGAATGTCGAAGTTTATTAGATTATATGGCCATTAAACGGAATTGTACAGCATGTCTCATCCTTAGCTAAATCATGTTCAGGATTCTTCCCTCACCTCAATTAGTGGTGCTTCAATGGTTTCATGTGTGTTGGCAGATTTCTCTTATTTCTCCTTAAATTCATTATCCTTTCATAATGAATAGAAAAACAATGATGGCCACATTATGCAAGGAAATTGTTGTTTCTCAAACTTCCCCATCTCAGGGGATTAACTATATTAAATTACATTTTAAAATAACCCATCTTTCTGCAAGCCGCACTCCTCCTAATAACTGTGAAGAGAGAATGTACTGATTATTTCTAGGACTTTAGCCTCCCTTATCATTCCTTTTTGTAAGTGCTCTGCTTGCAAGGCAGAGGCAATGTATACACAATAGATATCCATGTTCTTTGAAAGGCACAATGGATATATTTTGGTTTAGCAAAACCAGGACTTCATTTTCTTCCAATCATACTTTGTGGATGGAATCTAGAGGTGTTAAGTATTAAAACATAATAAAGTAAATTATAATCAGCCCAATTCCTCTGCAGGTTGTTCTTTATGCCCATCCTGAGTTATTGTGCACAATCTTAAAGAGAACTGTGCAGCAAGCTGATACTCTTACAGCAAATTCCAAGCTAGTCAGCTTGCGTTTCAAAAAATTTGTGCTCTGTGCTCTAATGTTACATAACTCTAATTCTGAATTTAGCCTTAAAGGGGTTGGCCACTTTTCAATAGCTTGTAAAAAGATGTTGTTCCAGCACTATAAGATTGCAATCTAGGTATACATAGGATGCAGAAGTTATGCTACAAACAAGTGTCCGGGTGTCAGGCGGACCAAAAATAGAAAGTATAGTGATAGATGAAAGCTGAACACTAACCACTACTAAATAACACTATATTTATTAAAATATCTATACAAGAATGGAAGAAAATAATAAAAATATAATATAAAAAGTATCTATGAATATGCAATGTTACATATAGAATACATTTGAACCTTATATAGCCTCTAGTTGCTCTTGTTTAAGATATTTGATATTACAGGCTAGTGAGTTTTCTAACACTGAAGTGCCCTAGTGTCAGTCAAACCAAAAATGAAGGGGATTGCAAAAATAGAATTAAAAAATTTGAAAATAATGAGGATATAATGTCATTATTTGTGCATGTAGATGGTATCAAATCCATAAGTTGGATGATAACAATATAATAAAACTTAATATTGTATAAACTTGAGCATAAGCTGACCCGAGTATAAGACGAGGTACCCAATTTTAACACAAAAAAATTGGAAAACCTATTGACTCGAGTATAAGCAGAGGGTGGGAAATGCATTGGTCACTGCCTCCCAGTATATAGCCTGCCATCCTCTGTAGTATACAGCCTGCCAGCCCCTGTAGTATACAGCCTGCCAGCCCCTGTAGTATATAGCCTGCCAACCCCTGTAGTATACAGCCTGCCAGCCCCATGTAATATATAGTCCGCCAGCCCCAGTAAAATATACCCAGACCCTGTAGTATACAGCCTGCCAGCCCCATTAGTACAAAAAAAAAAAATAACACTGTACTCACCTTTCCGACATCCCTCCTAGGTCCTCTTCTGCTTCTGATGCCTCCTCAGGTCCTTCAGTCCTCTTCGGGTCTTCACGCTTGGCCAGCATACAAAATGATGTCAGCCGCTTGTCGACATCATTGTTTGTGAGCTGCCGGCATCGCGAGGGGACCCAAAGAGGAGCAGAACTTCCCGAAGAGGAGCAGAAGAACCCGAAGAGGCAGCACCAGAGCATCGGAAGCAGAAGAGGACCTACGGGGGACATCGGAAAGGTGAATACAGTGTTAATTTTTATAGACTCAAGTAAAAGCCGAGTTAGGATTTTTGTGCTGGAAAACTTGGCTTATACTCGAGTATATACGGTATATAGCAATTTAAAATGTGTTAGTAATATGTGGTGATGTATCCCAAATAAATGTTCATAATTTAAACATATAGTTATGTAAGTAAGTTAAGTATTTCACCAAATGAACATCTTGTTGAGAATTATTTCATGATCGTGGGGGAACAATGGTTTAAATTACTCACTGTAGGAAGTTGGTCAGGTTTTACCACAATTCGGAAACAAGAAATTACATCATAGGCGCTGGTAAAAAGATTATCCAAAGTACTAAGGGTCCACACAACAGATAAGCGATGCGTTACAGCATATCAAAATCACTCAATGAATAATATCAAAAGTCCAATCATGTACCTGTGCATCATCACAATATTGCAAACCTAATAAACAATATGGGACCAAATTAAATACCCACCAGTCGCCATGTTGCCTAACCTAGTCACACCGTCCGACACCCTGACGCGCATTTCGCACCCAGTTCATCAGGGGATGTAGCCATAACTGTAGCTGTGGTAATCGAGTCTTCTTACACGCTTAGCGTCTCAAGATCAACAATGCACATATGTGCCTTTTTCTCTAGACTCCTGTGGTTGGTCCGCTGCTTTAGACTCCCGTGTTTTGTCCACTGCTTCACTCGGCAGAATGGAATATAGCTGGCGATACAAGGATAGCTTTGTGTGACTTAAATTTTCTCTTCGGGAAGTTTGTAGATGGCTGTGTACTTCTAACTTTGTATATGGCAGACTATCAACCGGCATCCATTATCACAGAACTGCTCATATCACAATCAAGTCTTTAGGATTTTAGTAGAAGTTGGTGCTCAGCTTCCATTTATCACTTTTCAATAACTCTGTTTTCATTAGACATGTCTCTGCATGCATATGTACCTGTACATTTGCCTCCTTTAAAAGCTTCAGCCTTTCCCTGTTCTCCCCATGCTGCTCTCTGCATATATACACAACTTACGGTTTCTCACTCCTTCATGCCCAATGATGTCACCAACTGTGTCTTTTTTTTTCACAATCCTTTTCAATGACAGACACAGGGAAGGAGAGAGGGAAGCAGATAAATCATAATCTCCTACTACAGGTCCCTTCTCTTCATCAGTGCACAGGCATGTTAACAAACATCCACAGAGAGTTTACAGACAGCACTAAAAAGGAAGCATCAGGGATAATTCAAAAATTATTATTAAGGCAGTAAAGGGACATGGGCAATTTATGTAAAAGAGTGGCCAACCCATTTAGCCCTAATCTAAAATTGTGTCTTTCATGTTGTTTTGTGGATTTAAATTTCCCTAATGATGTATGTACAGTCCACCAGAGGTACAATCTCTTCAAGATGTTTCATAAATACCTGCTGGGTCCCACACCTACAACAAGGAAAATGATAGTTGAACTAACCACATGATTTGCATTAAAATTAGCCAAGCAAGCATCCTGACTTAAACGGAGAGAACCCAGTCTGTGCCACCAGTCCATTCAAGAACCAAGCGGTCAGGGTCCAAGAGGTGTCTAGCAATAACAGTTTAAACACTGTTACTTATGGATAGTAATGCAAAGTTTAAAATGTTTCGCCAGGATATGCTGTGCTTTGTGTATGGCAAATCCAAGGATACTGTAGAACCAGGCTAGGTTACATTGCTTTATTTCATGATGAATATTATGCAGTCAAAAGCAGTGACATTAATATACAGGATTTAATTCATTTTGAAATTGGTCCCTTAATTCATCCTGGCTTAACAGTCACCTTCAGATGTAGCAAGGAAAGCAAATTTAAAATGAATATTTTTGACAACTCGAAAAAGATAATGAAATGCAAAACTAGTAGATGACTATCATGACTAATGACATGCTGCACAATCCTTGATGTTTCTTAAATGTGAACATATATAATATGACAAGTTAATTTTCTATAAAGGCACTTAAATGCCATGTTATGCCAGTGATGAATGGCTAGATTCCCATGACTTCACTTTCTTTTGACAACATTTCTTACCTTTAGAGGATTGTAAGTCATCATAGTTATGTTCAAACAACTCAATCCAATTGGGGAAATTAATGGAACAGCCCCAGTAAAATGGTCAATGCACTAAAATAGAAATTAAATGAGTAGATAGGAAGATGACAACTTTCACATGGGTAACTTTGGTTTTATAGATTCTGAAAGTTATCAGTTTGAGAGGTCTCTTTCCTGTCAGCCTGATGGCTGTCAACATACATAAGAAGGGAATTTCCAAAACAGAGGAAAACTATATTTCTACTAAAAGATATGAAAACCAGCTCACCTATGCCCTGCCGCCAGGAGGATTCTGATGGATAAACAAGGTAGTTCACCATACTTCTCCCATAAGGCTATCTTTATTAAAGACATATCTTACATCATCGAATAAAAACACATGAACTGTCGACGCGTTTTGGCATAAGCTTTAATCCTGATCTAGTACATAGGGATGCTATCACACTATCTAAAATAACCCGTCCTCACCACCTAATTGGCGGGGTGTGAACTTTCCGGAGATGGTTAAAACAACTTTCTCGATATACAGACAAAAACTTTTTACAAATGCTGTATACAAAAGATTTTTTCATATAAATGCAATAAACTTCCCACTTCATTTCTACCACACATTGATTAAATTTTTACATAGCATTTGTAAAAAGCTGTTATCTGCATATTGTGATAGTATAACTAAATGTTAGATCAGGATTAAGGCTTATGCCGAAACACGATGACCGTTCATGTGTTTTTATTCGATGATGATACTTTAACAAAGATTACCTTACGGGAGAAGTATGAACTTCTGGATTTATCCATTATTTCACTATATTTCAACTTTTTAGACTTTTGAAGTTATAATGGAGAAAATAGTCAATATAGAGAACCTAGGCCACTGATGGCGAACCTTTTAGCGACCGAGTGCCCAAACTGCAAACCCAAATCCCCTTCATTTATCGTGAGGTGCCAACCAAAATTAGAGCAGTATCTTATTGCTCCCTGTTCTTCAACAACGTTCAGAACGGAAACCAACACAGTAGAAAGAACGAGGGAAAATTTGCATCATTGTGGCTTCTTTCCAGTGTCCCTCTGTACACAGAGAATCATGGGGCCAACAGTAAGTCCTTCAGAGATAATTAGGCCCTGTCTACACATTCTCCCTATTCCTACAGTCCCAAGTAGCCAAGTAAGTATCATTTAAAATTATCACTGAAAGCAACATATTTTAAGTTGCTTGGAACTACATGAAAATTCTTTGAGTCCTGTATGGTGTGCTGGGGCGATGGCCCGGGTGCCCACAGCAAGGGCTCGGAGTGCCGCCTCTGGCACCGTTGCCATAGGTTCGCCACCACTGACCTAGGCAATAGCTTGGCACTCAGGAGAACACCCGGAAGATGAACAGCAGATTCTTCTTCATTTAGATCCTTGCAGTTTGCACTAGTTTTGATAAATTTGGGCCAGAATTTCATGGTTTCATACACTTTTCAAACACTTCTGCCACTGGTTCACTGAAATGGGTAACTCTCGGCAAAGTGTGTGGTATCATCAAAATCTTGCAAAAATGCTGAATTTTCTGCGCCAATTAGTAGATGGTGCAGCGCTAGACCAGACCGTTTTATACTGTACCAGATTTATCATTCAGCATCAGACATTTTAACAAATCTGCCCCAGTATAAGACAGTTCATCTAACTTTGAGACAATTTTGATAAATTTGCCCCATTGTGACCACATGTGACCATATCCCCAGTTGCTAGCATGAATGTAAGCCTCCAACATTGGTGGCTTGGGATTCTGTGTACAGTATTTCTGGATCATGTGGCTCTACCTCCAGCCAAGGGTACAATGAAATAGTCAGACACAGCAATGCATAGACTGGTACTGAGACATCCATCATACCTTGCAACAACAATCTCAAATCGGATTGGAAACTGTATGTGTTGTTTTATAAGAAAATAACAGTTTTGCTTACTAAACCTTGCTGTTATCAACAATATAACTATAATGGTTGCATAGTTTTGCAGATGACATAATATGTAGATATAATCTGTCTGTGATTGTAATCCAGTTTCTGTTAATAATGAGGAGACTATTATAAGGCATATTGGCCAAACAATAAAACAATAATGTAGATTTTTGTTTAGTGATTTAAGGAAAAGGTGAACCAAAAAAATCTTAAAAATTAATTTAACATAAACTTTCAAATATTTAATTTAAAAAATGTTGTTTCAGATGGCACTATTGATAAACAATTGGAAAAATGTAAAGATCACCAAGCAAACTGCTTGTCCTTAAATAGAAGAAAGTTATCAGAGTCACTGAATCCTCTGGTTGGAGTAAGGTACCAATAAAAACCACTGAGATTTACATAGAATTAAATCCACCTCACAGCATGTTTTCCCATAGAGGCCACAGGTGCCTGCCGTGCTAAGTGACTTATTGATAACTGGATAGAACCTGAAAGCATGGCCATGACTGTTCAACACAGTGATTACTTTCATTGTGTTGTCTTACTTCATGTAGCGTGCTGGGCTGACAGATGAACTTCTCAGAAATAAATCCACCTAACATGATAGATAAATCACAAGCTAGCACTGTCACTAAGCCTGAAAGATGGACACAATGTCATTACTGTTAACTGATACTTTCATTTTATGCTTTATTAATATTTGTGAATCTGGAGAAACATTAGAAGTTATTCAATGGAGAGAAGAAAAAAATATATAAAAAAGTTATAAATCCTATCGTAATATATAAATTAAGTATTTTGTTTCTAAGAGGGTAAACATCATATGACTGTATAAAAAGTAAAAGGTAAAATAATAGATTTGTGACCAAAATATTTAAGGTATATATTTACACCCCCACAAAGTTGTACCACCAGACCACTATATCTGTAAATATGATTAGTGGGTGGATATTTTTACTGAAGTACAAGTCACTACTCTGAATCTTTGCAAGCTGCAAGACAACCAGCCGGAGACACCTCCCCTCCACTATGGTTGTGAACAAAAAACTATTCTCTCCAGGATTTCCACAAGACTTTGTTGCATTGCAAAGATAACTATATTTTTGACCTCTATTGTTATGCAGTACGGTATTGTTTATCTGTATTGTTATACATTTTGTATGACAAATAGAAGGAACTGTTTGATCATAACAGAATTTGCTTTTATCTAGGGCCAAGCAGAACATTCATGCTAACTGAGAAATTTACTTTTGTTTAGGTTTTGCATGGGTTCTTTTGTGCAGTGGCTTAACTAGGAGAGGTAGGGCCCCATAGCAGGCTTCTAAATGGTCCCCTTTTTCCACAATTTGTATACACACATTAGTTACAATTATACATCCACTAATGCTCACACATATAGAGCATATACACCCACATACAGTGCCATAAACAAATGTACAGCAGATATATAGACTTACAGTGTATACACACGCAGCATGTATACACAGGGTCGGCTCCAGGTTTCAGTAGGCCCCTGGGCGAGAGAGCCTCAGGGGGCCCCTTTGCAATTAACTCAGGCGGTGGAATTAAAAATTCATAAACTAAAATAGTTCCTTGTTCCTTAAAATATTCCCTAGTTTACCATCTCAAAGAGCATCCTATATGGGTTATTTTATATTGAGATGCCCAAGTAAGGCTGAGATTGGGCCATGTGGGCCCCAGCACTTGCACAGGTATGCCCATTGCTGGCGACAGCCCTGTGTATACATCATTATACATCACATATATGTTACATACATATTATACTGTAAAATGTGAGGCATAATATGTATATAATGGTGCACAGCCTCTACTCTTTGTGTCAGGTTGGATGTAGGGGTCCCCTGACACTTCAGCTGATATGGCTGTTATCACTGTAGTTATGCCTGTGCTTTCCTGGACCCTTAGGGAAGTGGACCCTGAGAAATTGTTGATAGTGTCCTTAAGTAAAACCTTTGCTAATGCTTATCAATATCCATATATTTTGCTGCAATGAACACTCATTAGGAATACACTTAGTCATATGGCTCCCATGTGTTTCAGTGAGCAGCAATTACATGAAAAAACACAGCTAAATTAGGGCTTCAGTATAAACTTATAATTGGTTTGCTCATTGGTTTGCTCATTTGACAAAGCGTTACTGTAATATCAACACATACTTGTAAAATGATTACATCTAGCCTGCATTTAGGTTTTGATGTTTAATCCATCTCTTGCAGTAATCTAATTAAAATGTCTATCATTTTACTCATAGATGTAATGAGCAGCCATGTATTTTCATAAAAAACTTCTTCTCCACTACCCACACCTAATCTCCTACTTTCAATTCTATAATCCTGGCTGTGGTCGCTGTCATCAGTAATCCTTTAACTGCATTAAAGTGCTAATCCGACACACTGAGCCATTAATGAGATAACGTGGCCAGCAGTCGTGAAGCCTTTTCTTTCATTAATGTGATATGAAATTCCCTAATGAGAAGTTTTCATACAGTCTTGCTATTAAATCAATTTAAAACCCAAATTCTAAAGGAAAAGGCTTTCCATACTTGTC
This sequence comes from Engystomops pustulosus, assembly GCA_019512145.1. Lineage (NCBI taxonomy): Eukaryota > Metazoa > Chordata > Amphibia > Anura > Leptodactylidae > Engystomops > Engystomops pustulosus. The sequence goes on from CM033644.1 coordinate 125,765,813, forward strand.
CTTTGTGCTTTCCATGCTTCTCCTTTGCTAAGGTGTTGAGCACATAGTTTAATCTTTGCAACAGTATGATGCTGATTATTTTATCAAGTGTATTATAATCCAGTCTTAGTTTTAAAGCAAAAATAAAAATTGGGGTATGTGTTTAACACAAAGACATTTTATCTTAGCAATGTATAAATTCTGTTTTGCTTATTTGGTTCACCTCTGGTTCAGATTTCGTCTCTGAACGGATGTCATTTGCAAATTACTATTTGCCTGAGGTGAGTCACTTTTAGAGGCTGCAGGGGGACGCCACTTCAGATGCCCTTGGGGTTTATAGTAGCTGAAATCATACTACTAGAATTTTTCTGGGAGTTTGTGACCTACCCTAAGGAACACTGACTGTCCAAACAGCCATTGAAGGGAACTCTTAAATGTTTACATAGGGGCACATTTACTTACCCGGTCAATGGAGTTCACTGAACGTGCATCGTCCGTCTATAATGCAGAGTGCTTCAATTCACTAAGATCGTGCAAATAAAACAGCCAAAATGTTTCACATCCCAGATATCTGAGCTATACATACGGTCCTGGATGGATCCAACAGTCATCCAATATACAATGTTCAAAAATAAAGTGCGATCTGACCGGAGCTCAAAATGTCTCTTCAATTTTTCTGTCTGCCTAAAATCTTCAGTGAGAATAAGATGCCATTCAGGGTCGAAACCGCTGCAAGTGTTCCTCCTCAAATATCCTCTATAATCTATATAATCTACTCACATAAAAGTGATAAAAATGTGCATATCATAGATCCATATCAGTCCTCTCCTCCAATTTATACATACAATAGTGCACTAATGATTAGTTAAAACCTAATGAAAAACAACTATCACATCAAAAGTTATACATCTTCCAAAGAAACTTCCAATTTTCTTACTCTTAGTTAGTGAAAGATATATCTGTATATGTGTAAGGAAGAAGAAAATTGGAAGTTTGTTCTGAAGATATAACTTTTGATGTAATAATTGTTTTTTGTTAGGTTTTAACTTATTATTAGTGCACTACAGAAAACATTGAAGAGACATTTTGAGCTCCGGTCAGACCGCACTTTATTTTTGAGATTGTGCAGCTGAAATGATGAATATGTCACTTCCCCACTCAGGTCCGACAGAGTCCACCATCTTAAACATAAGGTTTACAACACAACAACAGGGAAGCAGCACTCCAAGTTCAATAGTGGTATTTATTTCACCAGTGGAAAAAGATACAACGTTTCAGCTATCTTTATGTAGCCATTTTCAAGTATACTTGTACCTTCAACTTTTCCTCTACTTTGTGCCTAAGGTTTGCAACACAATTTAAATGTTAAATACCGTGCTCAGGTTGAATCAGTCGGACTGTCCGACGAAGCACCCCCTAATTCGTGTCGCAATGGAAGCCAGCGCTGCTGAGCCACAAAAAGAGTTGTGTGTACCACAATCCCAGCACAGACACTTCTTAAATGCGCCAAAGAATTATTATTGATTCTTATTTGTTTACCTAAAGTGACTGTTGCTTTGTTGTGATTCATATTGTCCTATGACATTTAATTTGCTGAATTAATGGGGCTCACGAGCTGCACTTTCGTCAGACTGTGCACCGTTTTTTGGGTTTGCACGGCTGTGACAGGTATTTAACAGGGGTTTGCACTGGGAATGAGTCGCACGCAATCGGATTTTGGCACAGATGCGCTGGCTTCCCTGCGTCACAAATTAGGCTTGATGATCCGACTGATTCAGATTCGGAGCGCAGGATTGAACTTTCAAATTGTGTTGCAAGACAATGCACTTACATGCACCAGGAAGAAGAAGGTGAACTGCATACCTAAGCGAGGAAACGACATATGCAGGATATCGGGCGCACGATCTTAGTGAATCGAGGCACAGTGCATTATCTGCAGATAATGCACTTTCTGTGAACTCCAGCGGCTGCGAAAGTAAATGTGCCCCAATGCTCTTATCTATCTTTATATCATAGTCAGTATAAAATGGCCACGATCTCACCTCAATCTGCATTTCTGCTAATGTATTATAAATATCACTGGCATGAATACCAACATTCCTGTTATAAATATCACCTTATTACATTAGCAACTTACTGGGAGGGATTTGGCTGACATAAAGCACAACCCTGTTCAATTAGTGTCTGCAGTTACACTCACCTGTCTAGATGATCTGCTGAAGTGTAAACTCAACTAACTGTAAAGCAATGCACAGGGTGCTTACTGGAGAAGTATTTTGGGTGGAAAGAGTTGTGTCTGTGTGTATAATGCCCTCCCAGGTAGACCACAAAAACATAGAAAAATACAGTCACTCATGCGCTGGCAAAGTATATAAATTCAGACAAAGATTTTAAGATCAAAAAACGCCACACGTGTAACTCCTCTTTTGTTGTATATTTGGACAATTGTACATGTGGACTTCACTATGCAGGTTGTACAATTCAGTTGTTACATATTGTGGATTATGTGTGTAATTTGTCTTTAAAAGACAAAGCTTAGTCAATCGGAGACTATGGGTGACTTTAAATCCATCACAAAACCACCACCTGTATCCCGGAAACAAATGTGAATCAACATAGTGCATGAATTAAAAAAATCATTATATAGATAGATGTATTTGAATGAACTTATTGGGGCAGATTTACTTACCCAGCCCTGTAGCGATCCCACGCTGCGTTGTCTGACCAGGATTCGGGTCTGCCGCGATTCACTAAGATTGTGCGACCGAGTTCCTGCATCCGTTGCTTCTGCGCCGAGGTCCGTGACAGTTCACCTGCTTCTTCCTGGTGCATGTGAGTGCTTGATCTTGCGACACAATTCCGTTTTTAAATTTCGCAGTTTATCCGACTCTGTCGGGCTGTTCGACATACCACCCCCCCCCCCCCATTTCTGTTGCATGCAAGCCGGCGCCAATGCGCTACAATCCGATCGTGTGCGCCAAAAACCCAGGGCAATTCGGAGCAAAGCGGAAATAATCGCAAAACCTGACGAAAGTGCGGCGTTCGGACCCTTAGTAAATGTGCCCCATTAAGTCTGTTTACATTTTTCAGAATTTATTATAATCAAGAAGTAATTCCATTGAATTTTAAGTCACTCAGAATCACTTATTGCTCCTTGACACTTAGCAATCTCGCAGAGGCCCATCTGCACTAACAACACCACAATACAATTTTGTCCTATACTGCCTTCCATAGCTTTCATGCCAACATCCCTATAGCGTCCATAGCATCCATTTGTTGCAAGTCACTTTACCCGTCTTGGTTAACGACAGCAATTAACATAGTTCCTTTTATGACAGCCCTTTCAACGCATCTTCAATAACTTACCACCACTGGCCTGCACTTACATGTCCACAAGGCTTTGCCCTCCAACCTTTTTCAGCTTTTAATGTTTATAATAAAGAGTGAATACTTTCAATATTCAGCTAAATGATCTTATAAACATTGTCTATTTCATACTTACCTGATACAATGTTTGTGTAATGTATTGATTTTTTAATTTATTATTTTTATCTGTGTATATTTTTTTTCTGTCAACTACCTGCAAATTGAATGACAGCTTTTGTCTCCTATTCGAACACCCACTGTCTGAGATTAACCTGATTGGTTGGATATTATAACCAGCATTTGTATGATACTGTTCAAAAAGCAGAACCTTCTGGATCTGGAGTTTTATCCTCACGTTTTTACATTTTCCATTGATTATAATACAGGTTCCCTTCACTGGAAAGCTAAGTTGATCATTAGGATGGAGTTCCTATGGATATGGTGATGTCAGCTCACGTTGAATTGAATCTACTTTATTGACCGTGCAAGTGATTGTACTAGATTATATAGAATGTATGAAGATAAATGTCAATTATGTAAATATAAAGTTGATTTGTCTGCATTTTATGCTATTTTTGCTATTTATGTATATGCCATTTTAATTTAATGCATTAAGAACCAAACATACCTTGAGAATGCTGTAGCTACACTGATGCTGAAAAATATCTTGTTTAATCACTGAGCGGAGTGGTTTTGCTGAAAAAAAAGGAAACAATTATGATAATGAAGCTCTGACGCTCCTGTTGCTGCCCTGGCGCTTCTCCTCTTACCCTAATTATGCACTGTATTAGCCTTGTCCTGCCCAGCATAAACCAAGAATACGTCATCACTGTGTTTCCCCCGACAGACAGAAGTAATCAAATGCTGCACCATCCCCCAGCTGCTGTGTATGAGTCATATAGCTCAGGTTGATTAGTGCTGTCTGGACAGTTCAGGAAGCTCCGTGTAATGTGTTTATGTAGGCAGCCTGCATGCAACCCAGCTTTCCCAAGGTCCTGAATTTTATAATTGTTTATAAGCAAAACCACTTGGTTCAAGGATTAAACAATATATGTTCCTGCATCAGTGTAGCTACAAGCATTCTCAAGGTATGTTTGCTTCACAATGCAAAAAACGAAATGATACATTTCCTTTAACACTTCAACCAGCAATATAAAAATACCAATAACAATTTGAAAAAGTCATCGAGAACATATCAACTCCGCTTTACTCTATCCATATTGTTATAACCTGATCACACTGTTCAGCACCTCAATGCACAATTTGCACTCAGAGAGTGATGGTCCGTGTATGTGCAGGTTTACCTGGGTAAATTACAGATTGCCCTGATTACCTTAATAGATACAACCTACAATCGGGGCATGGCCAAGGCAAGATTGCCTTAGCATTTTTGCGGGCATATGAATGCATGTTGCGATCTAAAACTATATACAATAAATATGGATAGTTCTAAAAATAGATTTTAGATGTCTAAAAATAGATTGTATTCCATGTATGGTCTGACCAGTGGTTTGTATAAGGGCAAAACTATGCAGGAGAGTTATCAGCACTTCTACACCAATTTTTGGTGTAGAAGCAATGAAATAATCTCAATTTCTTACGCACTGCAAGAAATTGTGATTATATTTGTGACTACTCCACGCCACAAGGGTGTGGAGAGGGGCGTAGAGCTGGGCAGTTGCTAGCGGGAACATGGTGTTCCTGCTCCGTGCCTGTGTATTTTCTAAAAACCTGCAAACGTAAACCTCTTGTTGTATCCAGCGTGATTGGGTGGGGCGTGGCCTCTACCATACACCAATGCACGAGCGTCAGCTTATGATAAATCTCCCCTATCTCCCCCTATGTCTTTATCATAAGAATCTATGATAAAATTAAGTTTAATATCCACCAATACCAATATTTACCAAAATTTTAATTTAAAGCATACTGTAGGTATTTGTCAGCACAGGTCTCCAGTTTCCACAAATCCAGGAAACTAAGGATTTGTACATCGCACCAGATGAAGGTTAAAAAATCAAAGCTTTAATTTGTCATCTTCTTACATTAAAATCCAAGAGAAAATAATTTCCCGTAGCATGCGTTGTCTGTAGCAGTGCAGCCTGGTAACCACGGGATGATTGTAATGGCAATAATTAACCTACGCGTTTCAGGCATACAAAACGCCCTTACTCATGGCTAGTCTGTATATGAATGTGACATGGATATATAGCTCCACCATCTTCCACCTTCAGTAATCCATCCAACATGTGTGAGGGAAGAGGCGGGGTCTAATCCTAAAATCTTAGTAAAAACACCAATGGAAAATATAACCATTACAAAAACCTTTACATTTAGTATCTGACAAAAAACATTATTTCTATTGCTTACTAGCAAATACAATGAGGGAAAACACTGAGACACTGTCTAATCGCAAGACTATAGTGGTATAAAAAGTGTGTCCAGGAGCTTGTTCTGGACTGAGAGTTCCGTGTGTTCTAATTAGTGATGCACCTGTCCAGCAGTTCTCAGCTGACAGATCAAGAGAAGCTAACATCTTCTATGTTTTTAGAACCCTGTTCACAAAATGCGCAAAATGCACAGAAAAAGTAGGAGAGAAAGATAAACTAGAAGGGGAGGGAAGGAAAAGTTAAGTAAATGTTAGAATCTCCCAGATGTAATGGGTGTAATAGCCATGCACATAAGTATTTTAAAGAATGCCAATAAATAGAGTGCTATAGTCTCTCGGATATGCTGAGTGTAATGACCGCACCGATGAGTATTTTGAAGTAAACCAATAAATAGAATTAATGTGGTGCAATCTGGGCAGAAAACCAAAAATAAATCAATAATGATATAGAAACTCCCCTCTAAAATTCATTCCATGGGGGAATCTAGTATTTAAGATAAAAATCCAGTATGCCTCTCGGTCTAAAAATAGTTTATATCTGTCACCCCCACGTTTTGGGAGGTGTACTTGTTCAATGACAAAAGTCTCCAGAGAGGCAATTCTCCCTTGGTGACAGAGATTTTTTTCTTACGGTTTGTTCTGAGGCATTCATTTTGTACCAGTTACCAATATCCCTAATATGTTCTAAGAACCTATATTTAAATCTTCTGATGGTGCATCCTATATACATCTTAGTACAGAGTGAGCAATTTATGGCATACACGACATAATCTGAATTACAATTCAGGTATCCCTTGATGTCATGAACCTGAGTATTGTCTGAATTGGAAAAACTTTTTTTGGGTTTTGCAAATGTACACGTTTTACATGGGTGTGATCCACACCTAAAAAAACCCTTGTGATGTAACCAGGAGGATCTGGGTTTGTTTTTACTGCCAAAATAGCTCAGAGATATTTTGCTGCCAATAGTGGGACATTTTTTAGCCACTATTCTGACTCCTTTGGATAAGATCTGAGATAGTTTTTCATCTGTCTGTAAAACTGGTAAATAATTTAAGATGATTCTTTTGATATCATTGAACTGGTTTGAAAATTGGAGTGTCAGACAAGGGATATTGTTGATGTCATGTTGTGTTTTGTACCTTTTGTTATGTCTGACAAGCATATCTGTGCATTTTCTGCCCGAGACAATGGTTTCTGCCCTATCCAACATCCAATTTGGATATTTTCTTTTTCTAAGTCTATTCTTGATTTCTGCAACCTCGTGTATATAGTCTGTTTTTTCATTACAATTTCTCCTAACCCTTGTCATTTCCCCAAGAGGGACTGCTTTAACCATATGTATTGGATGTGAGCTGCGGGCATGAAGAATTGTGTTATCCGCAGTTTCCTTACGGTAAGTACAGGTAGAGATAGCCCCAGATTTTTCTGCTTTTAATTTTAAATCAAGGAATGTGGTATGTGTTTCATTTACAGCAAAAGTGAAATTTAAGTTACAAGAGTTGTTGTTAATGTAATCAACAAACACCGGTACGGCAGACACATCTCCGACTCACACCAACAGCAGATCGTCTATGCATCTGCCATACCAGTGTATTGCTCCACAGAAGGGGTTATAAGTGTGAAGATGTATTCATCTTCCCACATGGCCATGACTAAATTTGCCAATGAGGGCGAAAATTTCACCCCCATCGAGACCCCCCGTGTTTGTAAATAAACTTTGTCATCAAAACTGAAAAAATTATGGGTCATGAGGTACCAGGCCACTTCTTTAAGAAAAAAGCTGTACATTCTCCTCATAACCACTATATTTTCTGGTATGTAAATCAAGAGCTTGCATGGCAACATTATTGGGGAGTCCGGGAGGCAGCCACAGACAACGTATAATGGGTAGGACACTTGTCTTTTACTTAGTACTGAGGTGTGACTCATATTGAATTTGTATACCCTGTTGTACATCTATGTGGATATTTGTCTCTCCGGACCTTTTTTGTTTTGGATTTCCTCTGCACAATCATATTGTTTTAATTCATGACAATACAATTTTGTGTTGTCTTGTGTGTATAATAAAGATTATATGTATTGATTTTATAAGAACGTTGTAACTCTGTTTCTCTGTGGTAGTATACTAATTATGGGGTATAGAGGTGTACAGGGAAACCAAGTGACCCAAGAAAAGTCTGATTGCCACGTGGTCCCCTGCACACCCCTAAGTACATCAGCCGTATCCTGAAGATAACCCGGTATCCTACTAACAAGAGGCTGTAGATAAGTGTCTAGCCACTGACATAAACGTTCATTTAGGGAACCTATTCCAGAGACTATAGGTCTCATGGGTGGGGGATTAACCCCTTGTGTATTTTTGGTAGCGCGTGCATAATAGGTATAACAGGATTTTTAATTTTCAAAAAATCAACCTCTCTTTCTGTAAGGACACCTAGAGCTACTCCTTCATCAATGATATTGAACATTTCATCTGAGAATTTTTTAGTAGGATTGGAAGGTAGAATTCTATAGGCTTTCTGGTCTGCCAATAATTTTTCCACTTGTGATTTGTATAATTCTCTATTCATCACCACAACTGTGCCTCCTTTATCTGCCATTTTTATGATTTTTGTATCGTCCTGTTGTAAGGACTTCAATGCCATATATTGTTTGTGATTCAAATTATGGGGGGCACAGGAGTTGCGCTGATGAAGCTTTTTCAGATCACATTCAATGGCTTCCTGGAACTTATCCATAGCCTCTACCCTAGCCAGTATTGGATAGAAATCAGGATTGGAAACATTGAAAATACATGAATTTGCTGTAATATTCTGTTTGTCATCATAGTTCCCTAATTCTAGTAATGTCGCTACTGTCAGTTGGTCTGCAAAATTAATTTCACTGAATTTATTGTCATAAAGTTGATCCTGATCATTCACAGTGGGGGTCCTTCCACAAATCCCTCTGTAAAGTTATACGATCCTCCTCTGTATTAATTAAATGACAGAGTTTAGTATCATCTGCAAATATTGAAACTCTACTGCGTAAACCCTGTATGAGGTCAATAATAAAAATATTAAAAAATGGCCTCCATACTGACCCCTGGGGAACCTCACTGGTTTCTGACCCTTTTAAATATTGGGACAACATTTGCTATTTGCCAGTCATGTGGAACAGAATGTGTCTTTAAGGAATCTTCAAAAATAAAAATAACAGTCTGTCTAATTCCATCATTACCTGGTGGTGTATGCCATCTGGGCCTGGAGATTTGTCCATTTTAGGGGTTTTGGGGCAGTGCCTCGCCTCTTCCTGGGTATTTAATGAAGGATTTACATTATTTGTTATCATGTCTTCCATCACAGGAACTTACTGGGTAAAGACAGTTGAGCAGGCAGCATGTAATACTTTGGCCATCATCTCCCTCCACCATAACCCCAAGTTTTTCCTCAGAGTGTTCACACTTTTAGTTTTTAGGTTTTTTTTACTATATTTTGTAAGATAATTTGGGATTATTTTACTCTCCATGGTAATTTTACTTTTGTAGCCTTTATATGTTTTTTTACATGATTTGTTCTTCTCTCTATAATCATGTAACACCTCATCGCATTAGATGCTCACTTCCCCCTCCTTCACAAGCCATGGAGAGCATTCAGTATGCTTACCGCAAGGTTTCATAGTGTTTTCACTGAAGTCATGGCAAAAGCATAGCAAAGTACCATACAACTTAACAGAGTAGCATGACACATGCTCCACCTGCCACTCCATCAGTTAGTGAGAATGGTACTCTGGATTACTCTACAGTATATAATATTTGCAAAGGCTTTAGATGTCACTCCTGTCTTGCTGCTGGGGCAGTGGTGGGTGAGGACTAAAGCAGGGAGCCTTACTACTTTGCAGTTTCTGGCTCCCTTCCTATCAGAGCACTGTATTAAGGTGTTCCAGCACTAATCTGGTTAAGTCATGGTTATTGACCTACTTTTAAAACTAGTAAACTCCAACACAGAAAATTGCAAGGTATTTTATAATACTATTCAGTATTACCTGCCTATTCTAGCGAGACTGACCCAGAAGTTAAGAGTATTGCTCATAATTGTCATTCTTTTATGTTTATTTTGCCTTTTCTTTCAGAACCCTAAAGATATGTTAGATTTTCCTGTCTCCTGTCCCCTTCTCTAGATTCCGAGGTATAAAAAAGGTGTGTGTCCACCATAATAAAGCAGGGGCACTTACTCACAGATCCAGGTATGGTGACTGTGTTAATTTCCTTATATTTGTAAACTATGGCCCCCTTCCTTCTAAAATCAATTTTCAAAATTGAGCTAGTGAACCGGAACTCCCGAACTCCTTCTGACTTATTAGCATAATTTCAAAAGAGGATTTTAGAAGGAAGGATGCCATGAATAACAACTATGAGAAGATTACCACAGTGACAGTGTCTGGAGTAAGTGCCCCTAGTTTATCATTCTTGATTTTGATGGTAGATTTCCTTTAACCACCAACATATTAGCTAAAATAATCAAATGAACTTACCATAGCAAACCATATGTATATAGACTTGCAGAAGAAAGTAAATACAATAGTTAAATAGAGCACAATTCACTCTAACCTCAAGAGCTACATTGGAACAACTTTTAAAACTTTTTCACTCTGAAGCAAATTAGGACTATTTTTAACTCCCAGAGAACACAAAGTGTCTTAGCAAATTAGTTTTGTACAGTATTTTATTTAATTGCATGTGGGAGAGTTATTTTGTTCATGCCCTCTGCTATAGATTTATAGCAATGAAAAGTAATGAAAGATAGGTTTTACTGTAAGGAGTAATTAGCAAAAACAAATGTGAAGTGAAGAGAATCACACTCTGTCTCTCGTAACAGACAACAAATGAAATATATAATATTTTTTATACAATATATTTTCCTGTAATACGAATATTTGCATAGATACATGGACATTTTTTCTGTGCATTTATATGTGAAACTATTGTGGGAATGAACTGTAACTATAAAGAGAATACTGTAGTGGTTATACCTAGCACCCAGAAGTGTTGGGTCATGTTGTGTCAAGTGTTTAAGTTATACCTGCAAATGTGGTTGGTGAGCTCAATGCATCCGTAGGTTTACACGTAAGCTATAGGAGTTAGGCGTATGCATTATAATAACTTTTTATCAGCTGTATGAAAACGCTTAAAGGGAACCTGTCACCAGGGACCTCATTTTCACTAAAGACAGGTTACAGAAGTCCATTGCAGCAGCATTGAAAATATGCCTTTCTGCCTTCTCTAAGCATTTGCACTACAATCTAATTGTGTGTTATAATTTACCTGGCTTCCTGACAGAATCCTCTGTGTAGTCCCAGAGGTTGGGCTTTGATTTGGATGCATTTAAAAAACAACATGTCTTAAGTGAAAATGAGGCCCCTATAGAAGGTGCCTGCTATGTTTGTGAAGTTACGGGTTTATTCCATGTAGAGTACCTGGAGATTGTTTCAGTCACTCAAGAACTTTTTCCAAGTCTGGAAAAAAAATTTATCAAAATGTCGGTAAATAGACCAGCTAATAGTTTTATTCTGCGCCACATTTATTATGCTGGATGAAAAATCTGATGTAGTATCACCCAACCCGTGCTCTTTAATCTGCCAGTGATCTTAGATTAATTTCTTCCTTAATTTTTGACGTTCTGCTTTGCGCTTCTTTAAATGACGATATCTCTGGAAAAGCAATACACATCATAACAATTTTTACTTTGTTTTCTTCATGGCATATGAGACTTTAACTTGATAGGATACTTTTATTGAGTACGTATTTTTTTTATAAAATTTTTTTGTAATTTTTTTCAATTAAAGTTTTTTAAACAAGTAGGAGCTTTTACCAAGCTATGTTATAAATATTTACAGCATTATTCCATCACTCTTTCCCAGATTCAGCTACAGATGCAGATGGTGCATGTATTGCTGCAAAGTTTAAGCGAAAGTGTTTCCTGAAGCTTCTTCTATATTCTGCCTTCAGCTGAAAGGCTTTGGGGGCTGTCACATTTCAAAAACCTATATATCCTGAACTCTTGCACATAGAAACAAAATTCTAGTGTCATATTAAACAAGGGAGGCTCCTCTTTAATATATGGATTGTGCATGGATGCTTAAGAGAACGGGAGATATCCATTGTTAAAGTTACAATTGGGACTCAAAATAACTAAAATCATTTTTTATGTACAACGGTGAATATCTCCAGTTCTGCTACTAGTAGTGTAGATTTGTATGTATTTGATGCTCTACCAACATTATATTGATGACATTCTGATCATTTGGACTGCAGGTGAGGAGGATCTAATTCAATTCCATGAGGGCTACAACAACTTTCATCCCACCATCAATCTGAAACTAAGTTATTCAGATAAGGAGATACACTTTCTGTATGCCACTATACAGATTAAAGACAGCCACTTAACCACAATAATATCCCATAAACCAACCGACAGAACAGCCTACCTGAGAAATAACAGCTTCCCCCCCATACCAGACAGTCTATCATATACAGCCAGGCTATACACTACAAGCGTATATGTTCAGACAAGAAAGACCTGGAAAAACACCTCCTGGAGCTCAGGTCTGAATTTCTCCAGTTGGGCTACAGACCATAAGTGACTGATAACCAAATAGAAAAAGCAGCAGCCATCAACAGATACCATTTACTCACAGAGAACAAACAGGAGGCCAGAGTGCCCCTAGTAGTCACTTACAGCCCACAACTGGAGATCCTACGTCATATTGTCAAGAAACTCCAACCGAATCTGTATAAAGATACAAGACTAAAAGAAATATTTCCAGTCCCCCCTCTACTGTCCTTCCGGTAACCACCAAACCTGAAGTAACTGGTTGTCCGCTTTGGAACCTGGCTGGACCATCGGATTATTTTTGCTTGTTGTTTGCCTTCTCAAACAAGGTGGGTCCCTTGCTGGCTCCGTGTACAATCAAAAACAGGCTGGAGGTGAGCTGGAATTTTGCTCTTTTACCTGTACCTCAATCACAGCAGGTACATCAGATCAAGAGGACGTTTTATCCTTATGACAGGGAAACATGTGAGAGACTCCATCAGTGCTTAGCTCGCATCAATTTGAGATAAAAAATGAAAGGGAAGATCTCCCAGTAGCTGCACATTTCTCCAGAGAGGAACACCCGATGGAAGACTTGCAGATTACTATTTTAATGGTTCATTTTAAGACACAGAGGGAAAGGAAAGAATGGGAGTATAAATGAATGTGGAGATTCAACTCCTTACAAAGTGGTCTTAACATCATGAGGCAACAAGCAGATGAGAGTCAGGGCTCTCTTGTCATGACTCACATCCTTTCTGCAGGGGGCATGTGCATAGCCATAGCCATATTGCAGTCATTAAGGGGTTCATTTGAACCTCTCACGCACCTCTCCAGGAATTCCACCAAGCTGCATCAATTCTCCGAAATTCCCTGACCGCATGTAACTCCAACTCTCTCTTTACTAAACCATCAAGTGTCCTCCTCTTGTCGTTATCCAGCAAACAGTAGATATATACTAAGCCAGTGGTGGCGAACCTATGGCACTGGTGCCAGAGCTGGCACTCGGAGGCATCTCTGTGGGCACACGGGCAGTCTCCCAGGCACAGAGTTTGCCAGACATGGCATCTTCCTGCAGTCTCAGGTAGTTCAAGTAGTGCCCTGCTATTGTAAAATGACCCATCCTGTGCTGATTCGTCCTGTCCGAAGAGTGAAAAGGTGTCGGATTGGAGCTCAAAGATTCTGGTAGCAATACGTTTTTTACTGCCTAAATTGCCGTGTTGGCACTTTGGGAAAAGCTAATGGTTTTTGGGTCTCATTTTGGGCACTCGATCTCTAAAAGGTTTGCCACTACTGTACTAAGCTATAGGCTTTTCTGCAGTCCCTTTCACCTTGGACCTTGTATATAAAATGGTGGCCAATAGGTTAAAGCAGCAGCATTTTTTTACTTAATTATTTTGTTCCCTTATGAATGGCTGGACATTATACAAGTACTCATTTCCTCCTGTGTCCCTCATAGACTGCAAACTCTCGAGAGCAGGGCCATCACTCCTTTTATTCCATATGACTATGTTTGAACTCTGTAATGTAGTATTTTATATATATATGCATATTTCATATATCCCCTATGATTTGTAAAGCAGTACAGAATAAGATGGCGCTATATAAACAAAGATTATATTATTATTATTATTATTATTATTATTATATGAGATTGCAGAGTCATATTTTATACAAACTATTATTTGTTCGAGTTTGCTTATGCAAAAGCCACACACCTTTTCCCAAAGTCATGCCCCTTTTATGAACAAGCTGAAAAAGAGACAAATTCTGGCACAGACGGCTTGATAAATCTCCCCCTTTAAATGCTTTTTTTTAAAAAAGGAAACAATTTAAACAAAAAACACAACTTAAAAACAACATTAAATATTAAGCCTTTTTTGGCTTTTCATGTATAGCGCCTGACCTATGAAATGTCAAGACTTTTCTATGCCTAGTTTTACATGTAATACATAGAATTTGTAATCACTTTTGTAATTATAGCTAATATAGTTAATTTTGTTAACATATACCTTTGTGACCATATCAGATATCAAAAAATGAGAGTAAATTTGCTTGGTTGCAAACAAATGTCCTGAACCAGAACACCCGAGGTAATATAGAGAATGACAGCGCCATCTGCAGTTCACTTAGTGTCACTTCTCTTTGTAAAGGTAGTAGAATTGAATTCTTCATACCACATATTAAACAGGAACAGTAAAACCTAAGAAACCTCACCAATATATAATGAGACAGAAAACTGTGATATGTCAAATACTCAGACAGCCAGAAGCTAAAAGCATCATCATCTAGGTTCAGGAGTTCAGCTTCTATGTGCTGTCAAACCTGATGAATTTTATGACAGTGTAAGTTTGCTGAGGGTTCAAAACATTTCAGAATAAATGAGATAACAAGTGGAAAATGTATTAGATTAGTTTATTAAACAAAGCCACCCTGTCAATGATTTTATGCAGTTTTGTATTTTGTACAATTTGTATAATTCCTGGGGCTTTTGGCTGAGAGCCCAGGGGGAATAGAACATGATTGTATGTGTTACAGTTCATTGATGAAACTATACATTACATCATTTATTTGCTGAGAGTCTGCAAACTAATCCTGTATTTTATTATGGTAATACATGAAATGTCAGCCAAGGAGAATGAACAGGTTCTTCACTGCTCTTCAGTATCACCAAGATGTGACCAGAATTGTATTATTAAAGGGCTGAAGCATGAATGCAAGTTTTTATTATTGATACCTCTTATTAACATTGACATTTTAGTGATTAGATCAAAAAAATTGTTACGATCACCACATATAGCAGTACAAGTACAGTTTTTGATAGGTGTTTCCTGCTGTTTTTCACAAAGGGTCTCTGCGTGTCGCCCCAGTGTGGCTCTTATTGGCTATTCAGAAATATCCCAGCATGAAGATACATGGGGCAGAATTAACTAAGACTGGTGTTTTGAATGGCAGTCTTAATATACTCTGTAGAATATATATAATAAGAGATGCTGGCTTCTTAGTAGATCCAGAAGTAATCTCTGCCAGGTCAGATCTGTTTAGACCATGTACGACCTAGAGGAGATTTTAGCGATAGTTTACACGAGTTTTCCTGATGAGAACATGGTAAATATGGGGAATGTATAGAGGTGTGGGCGGAATTACAAAAAACACTTTTGGAAAAGGGACCTATTGTATTCCTTGTCAACCCAAAAACTGGTGGACAAGCATAGTAAATTCCCCCTACAGTGTTGTGAGCTGCTCTATTGTACTTGGCGTTTCTACTATCTGGAAATCCCAATATGTTTTATTTAAAAGAAGCTGAGGTTGACATCCTTAGAGAAAACCGCCATCGATGGAACCAGTAGATATTTTTTAATAGGTATTCGTTCCATTGCAAATGCTCTATTGCACCTTTTTTGGGAATGGGGGTCCACTTACCTGCACCTATGACTATTGGTTTGGTAAAATGTATTTTGGCCAGGTTATGGGAAGCAGATCAAAGAACCCCTTTTCCTGACATAGATGCAGGTCCCACAGGTGGATATATGTATATGTATATATAGGGGGGTTTAACTTCAATGTAAAAGGGGCCTACATTTTTCATTCTTTGTTTCATTGCATCCAAGTAGTAAGATGTTCTTTTTTGCTCATTAATGTACACTCTGCACACTCAAAAAAGGCAGAAAAGTAGAATTTTGCAAATTTATTAAGCAAGAAACATCACATGGTCATAAGTACTCATTCCCTTTGCTGAGACAATCATATTTAACTCAAAGTCCATTTCCTTATTATTTTCTTTGAGATGGTTCTACTCCTTCATTGGAGCCCGTCTGTGTTTAAATAAACTGACTGGACTTTATTAGGAAAGGCACACACCTGTCTATATAAGTCCTTACAGCTCACAGTGCATGCCTGAGAACATGAGAATTATGAGGTCTAAGGAATCGCCTAAGGATCTCAGGGACAGAACTGTGGCAAGGCACAAATCTGGCCAATGTTACAAAAGATTTTTTGAAGCACTCAAGGTTCCTGATAGCATAATCCTTAAATGGAAGAAGTTTGGGATGACCACAACTCTTCCTGGCCGTACAGCCAAACTAAGCAATTGTGGGAGAAAAGCCTTGATGAAAGAGGTAAAGAAGAACCCCAAGATTACAGTGGCTGAGCTCCAGAGATGCAGTAAAAAAATGAGAGAACATTCCACAAAGTCAATTATCACTGCATCCCTCCACCAGTCAGGGCTTTATGACAGAGTGGTGCTGACGGAAGCCTCTCCTCAGCGCAAGACATATGAAAGTTGCAAACAGTGTGCAAAAAAATTTTCGGGTCTATTGAGACTAAAAGTGAACTTTTATAATTATAAGCGGTATGTGAAAAATGTAAGGAGTCTGAGTACTTTCTGTACCCACTGTAGGTAATAGTTCTGTACCAAACTGTGAACAGCCCTTGGACTATCACACTCTGAATTTGACCCTGATTGCTATCAGAAGAATCCCCTTTAAGTTAAACAACACAACTTTCTTTTGAAAATTTTACTGTACTTGTGACGTATTCCTAAAATTTTAAGATTTTTGCACACCCGAATAGTGAATACACAGCAATAGCTTGGGAAAGGGCAAAACTAATAAAATAAGTATATATTCCTGATCAAGGTCCAATAGTCACTGTCAGAATTGATAAATATTGTAGTTGACAGGTAGAGCATGCTGAGTCTTTCAGTACAGTAGCACATGGATTATCACATAGTTTACAGCAATTTCACTGTTTCTATTGATAACTTCTCATACTGGGTATTGTATAACTTCTTTACAATTCTCAAGAGGAAGTGACAAAAGCTACACAAATCAAAAATAAATATGTCTCTACAGCATTGTCTGTCAATGCACAAATTCTAGAGAAGGTACTCATTGATTTTCTAGTGAATATTGTGTGAGGTGAAAAGAAAAATGCAACAAGGAGTAGGAACTATTGATTTAAGAGCATCGATTTAGAACTGCAGGCTACCTAGTGATTACTTACTTTCAGAACGACTCTCACAGGTGACTTACCAACATTTCTTTATCGACTTCCAAAGACACGAAAGATACCTCAATTTCATCCAAGGTGCAAAAAGAACATTACAGGAGACAGTTCATTATTTAATAGGATGACTGCTGCAGGTAAAGGAACTTCAGTAGGAAATATCTCATTGTAATTTGGCTTATCTTCTGTCAATAGGGATTTATTAGAAAAGACCAGAGAGGACAATAACTTTCTTTACTGTGTATTTATGACTGAATGTACTTTTTTCTGTCTAAAAAATTCAGGAATCCAACCAACGCATGTACAGTTTGGCTACTTGTACCTGTAATATGAGTTTAGTGTTCCTATCCATTGGCTAGCTGCTTTGAGGGCTGTTATTTATATTACGAAATCCAATAGTGTAAAAATGGTTACATAGATCAGGAAAATAACATAACACTGTAGCATATGGATCTAAGTGCCTTGTGCATGGGACGATAAGAGACCAAATGAACTAATCTATTACCTTTATATAGCAACCATAGGCTAGAAAACATTCAGTGCTTGTTTGTTGTCTCTTTGCCTCAATCTGTTCCTATCAGTTTTGTAATTTTAATAAATTAAACATTTTTTGTTCTTGACTCGCAAGTTGCACTTTGAACCTCCTAATAGTTGGTCTAGTTTGCTGCACCATAATATTGAATTTTTTGGGGTTATTTTCTGTTTGGTCATGCACCCTAGTTACCGAGGACGTGCTCTTTTTTAGGCTTATTGACCAGAGTGGCCATAGTACCACATTCTCACTTTCATGCTTGTATACTTTTGCTTTATAGATTGTTATATATATACAGCTTCCCATTTCCGAGATGTCTGATTGTAAGTTTAATAGTTGATATCTCCAATTCTGTGAAGCATCCATACACAATCCTTATATCATATTAAAGGTTGTAGGAAAGAATTAGCTTACAGTCTGCAGAATTCCAAAAGTACATGTACCCTATGCATTTGTAGATGAACTTAGGGAAAGGGAGATGGAATGATGCTAACAATATAACATTTTGGAAAAAGTTTATTCTTTTACATTTGTATTGGTTAATTTTATAAAGAAAAAATATATATATCTTAAGTTAATGTCTCACATGTCATGAAAAAAGTAAAAATTTATTTGACATTAAGTGTTTCAAAAGATATTGTCATTTAAAGAGAATCTGTCAGGCAAATTAACCACCCAAAAATATATACCGTATTTTCTGGACTATAAGACGCACTTTTTAGCAAGAAAAAATCTTGCTAAAAAGTCCTTGCGTCTTATAGACCGGAGGTCAGGTTGAGTGTGTATAGGTGATGCAGAGTTGAGTGTGTATAGGTGATGCAGGGTTGAGTGTGTATAGGTGATGCAGGGTTGAGTGTGTATAGGTGATGCAGTATTGAGTGTGTATAGGTGAGCTGAGTGTGTATAGGTATGGATGATGCAGAGTTGAGTGTGTATGTGGATGGATGATGCAGAGTTGAGTGTGTAAATGTATGTCAGTGTGTGCTGTGCTTCAGTGCGACCAACAGGGATATTTTAATTGATGTAAAATATATTTTTCCTTTTTTTGGAAGCCTAAATCTGGGGTGCGTCCTATAGTAAGAAGTGTCTTATAGTCCGAAAAATACGGTAATAATATACACTCACCGGCCACTTTATTAGGTACACCATGCTAGTAACAGGTTGGACCCCCTTTTGCCTTCAGAACTGCCTCAATTCTTCGTGGCATAGATTCAACAAGGTGCTGGAAGCATTCCTCAGAGATTTTGGTCCATATTGACATGATGGCAGCACACAGTTGCCGCAGATTTGTCGGCTGCACATCCATGATGCGAATCTCCCGTTCCACCACATCCCAAAGATGCTCTATTGGATTGAGATCTGGTGACTGTGGAGGCCATTTGAGTACAGTGATCTCGTGTTATATAATCTGTGATACTCCAGTAACATCCAGAGCTGCAATCATCTATTTAGAATGTGAGGCATATCAATCTGCTATATCAATCTGGCTCCAGCTAGTGTATCATATAAATCACACTTTATGATTTACATCTCTTACAATTACAAAATCATGTGTATGTACTGAGATTGTTCCAAAAAACTACAGGAGGTCAAATATAATGGACTTGTAAATATATTTGCTATAGCAGAAAACCTCAATGGTTAATCTGAGCATGGAGTGTTGGATAGACAAAATATACATTTGAAACATAATTTTAGGCAAGGTGAAGACCATATAAATCCCCCTCTCTCACATGGATTACAATGTGGATTGAATGTATAAGGCGAGACCCCTCATTTTAACCACCAAAACCTATTAGCACTGCAGGTATCCTGTGCAGATGCGGGTCCCATATGAACAAGTACCTTATAGGCATTTCCATGAATAGCCCTGGGTTTTAGCTCAGGCCCCCCCCGTGTTGCCATAGCAATGAACTGTACTGTACCCCCCCTGAACGCGCTGTGCGGTGTTGTTAATCTGTGTGATGTCAGAGGTAATAACATCTGATCACCCTACTAAACACTGATGTCGGCCAGCTCTGTACATAGCCGAAACCGGCATCGCTCAGCGCTCGTTACTATTTTGGCCGCTGAGCGGCTAAGAGTGTTAATGGTTTTATACATTGAATTCTGTGCTATGTCCTGGACTAACACCAGGTGAAGTTTTCATTACAGACCCATGGTTTTGCAAATTACTATTGAACACTGCAGTCAATTGGTTAGTTTTTGGCTATTGATCCAGAATGTTACTGCATTAATTTTGATAAGAAGCTGGCGCAGATTTAAAAGGACTTACCACACGTCATACTGGTGATATCAACCACTGATTGTCCTTCAAATTACTTCCACACTGGTAAATTATATGTCCGTGGTTACCACATAAGAATATGTCACGACAACTATAATCATCCCACAGAAGGATACTCAGATGCTCAGGGTGTAATTTAAACATTTTGTAATCCAATGGAACTTGCTGATGTGCTCAGTCAAGATTATTATGTCCTTAGTTCTCATTATTTTCTTTCCTTTTAATTAACTACGGTAAGAATTATCTCATTTTGAATTCTGATTAAGGGAACAAATTGGCTAGATATGTTAGCTCCCTTATAGTCATCATCTCAATCATTATATAGAATGCATCAGTAATTATCATTACTCCTACCTTTAACTTTGTAGTTTGCAAAATAGCCTTAGCAAAAGTATTCCTCAAAGCTGGTGCTATGGGATGCAAATAATGTTAAAACAGCCAAAGAACAGGAGTTAAGAAGTGTGATACTTCAAAGCTCCAATACATGCTATGCTTCCTTCTCCTCTTCTCTGTGTGTATCCAGGGGTGCCGATTTGTGGAACGTTTAGTCTATAGACCCCCCTTTTATGGGGCAGTCCTACACTCGGTGAGATTTCTACTGGGACTTCTCTTTGCCGCTACACCCATCTGGCGGTTATGGTGTAAGGTTTCTTCGGCGGTCAATCCTGATGTACTGATCTCCATCTCCATTCAATCCCAATGTAATCACTAGTGAGAGAGGGGGATGGATTATATGGGCGTTCACTTGCCAAACATATGTTTCAAAACTGCTATATTTTGTCTGCTCAAACCCCCATGCTCAGATTAACCATTGAGGTTTTCTGAACTATAGCAAATATATTTACAAGTCCATTATATTGGACTCCTGTATTTTTTTTTGGACAATCTCAGTACACTACACATGATTTGTAATTGTAGGGGAGGTAAATCAGAAGTTGTGATGTATATGAACACTAGCTGGAGCCAAGATTATATAGCACATGGATAGTCCTCGAATTCTAAATAGATGTTGGCCAGCTTCTGGATGTGTACTGAGTACACAGATTATATATACCGGAGATTAATACTCCAGTCATATCCAGAGTTGCCGTCATCTGAGATGATATACGGTTATATAGGTGATTACTTACTGCTCTGCTAGAGTATTTATTGCAGTGTTATTAGACCCGAGCTCTTGGATGCTGACTGGAGTTCACAGCATTATTAACCGTTTGTAATTAAGAACCATGCTTGCCTCTATAAAGATGCATTAGACTAAGAGATGTACAACGGCAGCGATTTAATATATATCCATGCCACCAGCCAGAGCTGCGGTATCTGAGGATGAATAATGGTTTAGATAATGATTTCAGATCTGGATGTACTGCGAATATAAATGGGGAAGGATAAGAACTGCAGCTGAGCTGTTATGGTGACTGGGAGTATCATAGATAATATATTCCATTCTCGATGCTTTTTATACTCTTGAATATTACCGTCACTATTACTTGCATATCACCGCACATATTACCATATCAGATGATATGTCGTGATTCACAGAGTAGCTGTATGCGCATCTGAGATGGTTAACTTTCACTGTTTCAGAGATAAAGCAACCAAGGCTATGCCACCATATGGGCCATAATCGCCCAGCACTATTCATCCTCTGAAGCATATTAACCTCTGTACACATTATTAGCCAGACTGGTTGGCAGTAATAAACTCATTAATAACCTAAGAGGAGGTCTGCTCAATGACACCTGCTGTACTACCCGCTGCTAAGAGTACAGTAAGGAATGTCCCCATTCTCGCAGTAATAGTATCACAGCCTAAATCTGATCCCACTGATCCATAAATTGGGACGTTGGATGTCTGGGGGGAGAGACATAAAGATAGAATAGTAAGGGAGTGGAATTGTCCCTTAGAAAACCGAATGTTTTCAAACAAATGTCTTTTTAAATGCTGTTCTGGTTTGTCTGTGGTAGTGCCTAGCGGTTAACTTTTATTAGTTATTGAGCCGAAAAGTGTTCCAAAGGGTGGGACTCTGCAACTTTAGTATGATGTCATTGTAATAGGAGTTACTCACAGACATCAGGTGCCTAATTAGTTTTGGGAATGCATTTTGCCTCCCACCACTAAATACACACCCACCCGACTAAATCCCGGGGAAAAGTGGGGTTGGGGTTATTAAACAACGATGTATGAAAGAGGATTAGCTGGAGCTTCTGTCCTTTAACTCTTTTTATATTAATCTTATTTTAGTTTTTTACCAAGCCTCTAGGTTGGATTGGTAGGTTCGCTGGTTGTTATGAATGAGTGCAGTACTAACAGATAAATACGCCCTGCACTTCCTGTCCTCTCCTACTGTTACGGGTGCCTTGAGCAAAGGTCTTTTCAGCAGTTACAGGAATGGCACAACTTTCTTTCAATTTTTTTCGAACAGAGAGTGTTTTTCCACTATCTCAATGAAGACAGGGTTGGCTAAAGCAAGCATATATTTAGTCGAGCGCTGATGTATTGTATTGATTTTTTCTGGAATTGTTGCCGGCTGATGGGAACCTTAACATCACTGTCATGGATGGATGCAAAGCCTCTAGCAATATAGGACCTCTCATTTACAAATTTCCTGTGTTTCTATGTTTTTGGGACACTCATTTTACAGCGCTGTCTGTATAGTTTATGCTTTATTTAGCCGAACTGGTGGTCTTGGTTTCCAAAACTACATTAACTTGCCTGGAAACTTAGTGTGTAAAGCAGAAGCTCTTCATTTCCCTGGTGAATTTCGAGTCTTGTTGAAGGTGCACTTTTGAAAAAATCAAAAAGCTCTCAAAATTTCTCTGATAAACCTGCAGATTAGAGATGTTTTTCCTTGAAAAGCCTTAAAGTCCTTTTTTTCTTCTTTAGTGGCCATTGGAAATGCGTTTCATTTTTGGCAGTGTTGTGTCAAAGACAATGCCAAAAACGATTTCTAGATTTTAGCAGGTTTAATCGTTAGTTTTTAACAAAATTCATCTTATGTAAAAACAACTTTATACCCAGCGTATGTTTGGTAATTTATATTACAGAGTTTTCAGTTTAAAGACACAATCTATATTTCAATGTTTACATGGTTTTAAGATTGTTACTCTTACTTACAATAAGTGTGATTGCACCAATAAAATTCCTAAACAATATTTTGTGAACAAACACTTTCAACATATCTTTCCGTTGCTTTTTTTATTGAATAATTTTCAACAACAGGAACTCTTTTATAGACTTCCCACAATTTTGAATTTCTTTTTTAGATAAAGTTTTCACAGGATAGTAATTCTATCTTTGTAACTTATGGGAAGGCAAAATCATCATCATCTGAATTATTCCTGGATCAAACATTCCCCTCCAGAAGTCCCAACACCTAGAAACTTATTATACAAACGAACTCCAATGGACCTAATGGACTACATTAATTCTGTGATTAATGCTAAGTTACAATGGGCCCATCTGTCATTTAACAACCCATTGTGGAACAGAGGGTCATTGATGCCTAAAGTTCCAGGTTGATTTTTTTGCAGTTCTGTGATGTGCTTCTTTAAAGGACAGTGTCATCAGGTCCTGTCATCACTACCATGTTGCTAGCAGCTCCAAGGAATTCACAGTTATCTAGTCACATTCATTACATTAATCATTCTAAATCATCTTTCTTATGTAATGAGCCTAGACATGGATTGAGAGAAAGGTGTCCGTACCCAACATAAATAGTCTGAGATAGGAGTCATAAAGGTACGGGCGGGTAAGGGGGAAAGGCCTGGCCTCCCTTCTCTCCTCCTGCTCATATCTGGTGGTAAGGGTAAAAGTAAAGTATGTTTAGTGAATTGGTACTTACACAAGTGCGTGAAGGATAACACGATTCTGGCTGCTAAAGGATGCTAGTCATGGTGTATAGGAATATCTCATACACACACAAGGGGCGTTGCCACCAGCACCAAGGAAGTACATAGAGATGCCAGCAACCAAGAGTGTCACATCATTATACAGGACTGTCAGCCATGGTAATACAAGTATCTCATAACACACACAACACAGACGCAGAGGGGGCACCAAGGAGGAAGTAGTAGAGCAGCCCAGCACCAGGAGTGAATCACTCATTATACATGGCCTCATCATGTATTACAAATACTCTAAACGACACACACACAGACTGCGGGCAGTTTGCACCAGCACCAGGAGTCCATGAGCAGGCGCACCGGAGTGCACTCATTAGACAGGCTGTCGTCATTGTCTAGGAGTATACTCACACAAAGGGCAGGACGGAGAGGTGGTGTGTGCCGCCAGGACCAGGAAAGTACATGCAGAAGCCCGCACCAGGAGTGTCCACCAGACATTATACAGGTTGTCACTCAAGCATTGATGAGTATGGCTTTACCTCTTACCTACATCATGAATAAGGACTGCCATGAATATGATAATGGCGCAATGGACCCTATTAAAATAATTAGCATATTGCTTTTAGGACCTGATAGGGTGTACATACAGGGCCGTGATGGACAATGTGTCCATGGCAGTTAATGAAATACACTCACCGGGTCCACGCTCGGTTAACACTTAAGTTTCCTAATCAGCCAATCACCATGGCGGCAACCTCAGGGCATTTAGGCATGTAGAGCATGGTCAAGAGACAATCTGCCTGCAGTTCAAAACCGAGCAGCAGTATGGGAAGGAAGAGAAGTTGATTTGCTAGTCCATTTTGAATGTGGCATGGTTGTTGGTGCCATAAGGGGCTGGTATCTGAGGGAAGCATTTCATAGAAAAACTTCTGTCTACTGGATTTTTTTCACGCACACATCTCCACCATCTCTCGGGTTACAGTAGAATGGTCTAAAAAGAAAAAAAAATCCAGGTGAGGCGGCAGTTCTGTGGGCAGAAATGCCTTGTTGATGCCCAGAGGTCCAGAGGAGAATGTGCAACTAGTTCGAGCTGATACGACAAGGAAGGCAACATGATTACTCAAATCGCGCACCGTTAACACCAGGTAGGCAGAAGAGCATCTCTGAACGCACAGTCCATCGCACTTTGAGCAGTTGGGCTACGCAGCAGAAACTTCACACCGGTGCCACTCCTTCAGCTAAAGAACAGGAAACTGAGAGCTACAATTTGCACAGCTCATGGAAATTGGACAGTGAAGATTGGAAAAACGTTGCCTGGTCTGATGAGTCTCGATTTCTCTGCTGCGACATTTCGGATGGTAGGGTCAAGAATTTGGCGTCAACAAATGAAAGCTGGATCCGATCCTGCCTTGTTCAACGGGTCAGGCTGGTGTGGTGGTGTCTGTGTGGGGAAATTTTCTTGTTCTACTCTTTGGCCCCTTGGTACGCAATTGAGCATCGTTGTCAACCCACAGCCTAGCGAGTATTTGTTGTCTCTGACCAGGTCCCATCCCTTTATGACCACAATGTACCCAACATCTGATGGCTACTTTTCATCATCAAAGCAGAATAATGCTGCTATGTCAAAAGCTGGAATCATCAACAAAGACTGGTTTTCTTGAACATGAACCTGATTTCACTGTACTCAATGGCCTCCCACAGTCACCAGATCTCATCCAATAGAGCATCTTTGGGATGGTGGAACGGGAGATTCGCATGCATGGATGTGCGCCGACAAATCTGCGGCAACTGTGTGCTGCCATCATGTCAATATGGACCAAAATCTCTGAGGAATGCTTCCAGCCCCTTGTGATCTAGGCCACGAAGATTGAGGCAGTTCTGAGGCAAAAGGTGGTCCAACCTGTTACTTAGCATGGTGTCCTAAAAGTGCCTGTGAGTTTATATTATTCCGCTGTTACCGTATTTTTCGGACTATAAGACACGTCTTACTATAGGGACGCACCCCAATTAGCTTCCAAAAGGAAAATATATTTAACATCAAATTAAATAGCCTGTTGGTCGCACTGAAGCCACAGCACAACTGACATACATTTACACCTCAACCTCTGCCTCACCCATCCCAGCCACTCAACTCTACCTCTGCTCATCCATACCTATAACCACTCGCTCACAGACACACTCAATAATCTCTGCATCACCTATACACACTCACCCTGCACACAACTATACACACTCACCCGGGCATCACCTATACACACTCAACTCTGCTCACCTTACCACTCAACCTGACCTCCGTCTATAATACGCAAGGACTTTTTAGGCAGATTTTTTCTTGCTAAAAAGTCGTCTTAATATTCCCGAAAATACGGTATATATTTTTGGTTGGATTAATTTGCCTGACAGATGCTCTTTAAAATGACAATATTCTTTTGGAAACCACTAATGTCAATAAATTTTTACTTTTGTTCAATGACATGTGAGACATTACTTAGATAATATCTATTTTTTCTTTATAAAATGACCCATAAATGTCAAACAGAATACACTTTTTTTCCAAAATGGTTATCTTGTTAGCATCAATTCCATCTCCCTTTCCCTAAGTTCCTCTACACATGCATAGGGTCATGTACTTTTGGAATTCTGCAGACTGTAAGCTAATCTTTCCTACAACCTTTAAATATGAATAGGATTGTGTATGGATGTCTTTCACAGAATTGGAGATATCAACATATTAAACTACATCACCTCTCGGAATGGTAAGCTGTAATATATATAACATCTCTAAAGCAAAAGTAATCCCACGCATGAAGTGAGAATGTGTTCACTATGGGCCACTCTGGCGCATAAAGCATAGTCAATAAGCCTAAAAAGAGCACGTCCTCGGTAACTATGGTGCATGACCAACAAAAATAACCCCAAAAAATTCATATTAATGGGTGCAGCAACTAGACCAACTCTTAGGAGGTTCAAGTGCAACTTGCGAGTCAAGAACAAAAAATGGTGTTTAATTTATTAAAATTACAAAACTGATATGACCAGATTGAAGGCAAAGCTACAACCAAAACAAGCACTGAATGTTTTTCTAGCCTATGTTGGCTTATATAAAGGTAATAGATTAGTTCATTTGGTCTCTAAATCGTCCCATGCACCAGGCACTCTTAATCCATCTGCTACATGTTATGTTTATTTTCCTGATCTAATTACCATTTTTCGCACTATTAAGGATTTCGTAATATAAATAACATCCCTCAAAGCAGCTAGCCATGGATAGGAAACACTAACCCATTTACAGGTACAAGTAGCCACAACTGTCCATGCCGTTGGTTGGATTCCTGATTTTTTATACAAGAAAAAAGTCCCTTCAGTCATAATACAAACAATCAGAAAGAAAGTTATTGTACCTCTCTGGTCTTTCGAATAAATCCCTATTGCAGAAGATAAGCCAAATTACCATGAGATATTTCCTACTGAATTTCCTTTACCTCCTGCAGGCAGTCATCCTATAATAAGAACTGTCTCCTGTAATTCTTTTTTGCACCTTGGATGAATTGAGGTACTTTCGTGTCTTTGGCAGTCATAAAGGAAATGTTTTGGTACGAGCCCTGGGCGAGCGGTCTGAAGTAAGTAATCACTAGGTAGCCTGCAGTTCCTAATCGATGCTCTAAATCAATAGTTCCACCCTTGTGCAATTTTTCTTTTCACCATCACACCTATTCCACTAGAAATCAATGATACGCTCTCTAGAATTTGTGCATTACAGACCTTCTGTAGAGACATATTTATTTTTGATTTGTGTAGTCTTTTGTCACTTCCTCCTCTTGAGAAATTGTAAAGACGTTATACAATCCCAGTATGAGAAGTTATCAATATAACACAGTGAAATTGCTGTACACTATGTGATAATCCATAGCTACTGTACTGAAAGACTCAGCATGCTCTACCTGTCACCTACAATATTTATCAATTCTGACAGTGACTATTGGACCTTGAGCAGGGACTATATAATTATTTTTATTAGTTTTTTTTGTGCCCTTTTCCCTCCCAAGCTATTGCTGTGTATATCCTTATTCTTGTGTGCAAAAATCCTTAAAATTTTAGGACTAACGCACAAGTAGCGTAACATGTTTCAAAAAGAAAGTTTGTGTTGTTTAACTTAAAGGGGATTCGTCGATAGCATCAGGGTCACATTAGAGTGTGCATAGTCCAAGGGCTGTTCACCGTTTGGTACGAACTATATTACCTACAGTGGGTACGAAAGTCCTCAGACTCCTTCACATTTTTCACATCCCGCTTATAATTATAAAAGTTCACTTTTATCTCAATAGACCTAAAATTTTTTTGCACCCTGTTTTGCAACTTTCATTGTCTTGCGGCGGAGGAGATGCTTCCGTCATCACCACTCTGTCATAAAGCCCTGACTGTGGAGGGATGCAGTGATAATTGACTTTGTGGAATGTTCTTCTCACATTTTTTAACTGGCATCGCGGAGCTCAGCCACTGTATCTTGGGTTCTTCTTTACCTCTTAAATCATCAAGGCTTTTCTACCACCATTGCTTAGTTTGGCTGTACGGCCCAGGACAGGATTTGGTCATCCCAAACGTTCTTCCCATTTAAGGATGTGCTATCAGGAACCTTGAGTGCTTCAACAAAAATCTTTGGTAACTTGGCCAGATTTGTGCCTTGCCACAGTTCTGTCTCTGAGATCCTAGGCATTCCTTAGACGTCAATGATTCTCATGTTCTCAGGCAGGCACTTGACTGTAGGACTTTCTACAGGTGTGTGCCTTTCCTAATAAAAGTCCAGTCATTTTATTTACCAGATGGGCTCCAATGAAGGAGTAGAACCATCTCAAAGAAATAATAAGGAAATGGACTTGTGATTAAATATGAATTGTCTCAGCAAAGGGAATGAGTCCTTAGACCATGTGATGTTTCTTGCTTAATAATTACAAAAATTCTACTTTTCTCTTCTTTCTTTCTGCCTTTTTTTGAGTGTGCAGAGTTGTACATTAATGAGCAAAAATAACATCTTACTACTTGGCTGCACTGAACAAAAGAATGAAAAATGTAGGCCCCTTTTACATTGAGTTAAACCCCCTATATACTACACTACTATATCCCCTTTGTGGGACATGCATCGATGTCAAAAATGGGTTCTTTGGATCTGCTTCCCATAACCTGGCCAAAATAACATTACCAACCAATAGTCATAGTGCCGTAAGTGGACCCCCATTCCCAAAAAAGTTGCATAGAGGCATTTGCAATGGAACGAATACCTATTAAAAATATCACTAATATCTACTGGTTCCATCGATGGCGGTTTTCTCTAAGGATGTCAACCGCAGCTTCGTTTAATAAACAATATCTGGGATTTCCAGATCGTAGAAACGCCAAGTACAATAAAGAGCAGCTCACAACACTGTAGGGGAATTTACTATGCTTGTCCACCAGTTTTTGGGTTGACAAGTACTACTAGGTTCCCTTTTCCAAAGTGTTTTTTGTAATTCCGCCCCCACCCTCCCCCTTTAATACTTCTCCCCAGAGTTACCAGGTTTCCTCATCAGGAAACTCGTGTAAACTATCGCTAAATCTCTCTAGGCGTACAGGTCTCACAGATCTGACCTGGAGATATTATTTCTCCTTACTTCTGTATCTACTAAGAAGCCCCGCATCTCTTATTATATAAGATTCTAACAGAGTATATTAAGACACTGGCCATTCAAAAACACCAGTCTTAGTAATTCCTGCCCCATGTATCTTCAGGCTGGATATTTCTGATAAGCCAATAGAGCCCCACTTGTGCGACACGCAGAACCCTTTGTGAAAAACAGCAGAAACACCTATCAAAAACTGTACTTGTCTGCTATATGTGGTGATCGTAACAATTTTTTTGATCTAATCACTACAATGTCATGTTAATAAGAGGTATCAATTAATAAAACTTGCATTCATGCTTCAGGCAGCCCTTTAATATACTTCTGGTCACATCTTGGTGATACTGAGAGCAGTGAAGAACCTGTTCATTCTCCTTGTCTGCCACTTTCCATCATGTAATTACCATAATAAAATACCGGATTGTTGGGCAGACGTCTCAGCAAATAAATGATGTATGTTGGTTCCATCACTGAACTGTAAACATCAATAATGTTCTATTCCCCCTGGGCCTCTCAGCCAAAAGCCCGCAGTAATTATACAAATTGGTACAAAATACAACTGCATAAAAATCATTGACAGGGTGGGCTTGTTAAATAAACTAATCTACTACATTTTCCACTTGTTATCCTCATTTATTCTGAAATGGTTTTGAACCCTCAGCAACTTACACTGTCATAAAATCATCAGGTTTGCCATCACATAAAGCGAAAAACCTGAACTAGTGATGATCTATAGCTTCTGGCTGTCCGAGTAATTTGACAATATCACAGTTTTCTGTCTCATTATATATTGGTTGAGGTTTTCTTAGGTTTAACTGTTTCCTGTTTAATATGTTGTATGAAGATCAATTCTACTACCTTCAAAAGAAAGTGACACTAGTAAACTGCAGATGGCGCTGTCAGCTCTATATTACCTGGGTGTCTGGTTCAGGAACATTTGTTTGCCACCAAGCAAATTTACTCTCATTTTTTGATATTTGATATTGTCACAAAGTTATGTTTTACAAAAAGTAACTATATTAGCGAGAATTAAAAGTGATTACAAATTCTATGTATTACAATGAAACTAGGCATACAAAGTCTTGACATTTCATAGGTCGGGCTAGACATGAAAAGCCAAAAAAGGCTTATAATTTAATGTTGTTTTTAAAGTTGTGTTTTTTGTTAAATTGTTTTCCTTTTTAAAAAAAAAGCATATCACAAGGGGAGATTTATCAAGCCGTCTTGCCGAATTGTCTCTTTTTCAGCGTGTTTATAAGGGGCATGCTTTTGGAAAAGTGGTGTGGCTTTTGCATAAGCAAACTCGAACAAATAATAGTTTGTATAAATATACGCGGCAATCTCAATAATATAATAATAAATAATAAATAATTATAATCTTTTTGTTTTATATGCGCCATCTTATTTTGTACTGCTTTACAAATCTAGGGGATATATGAAATATGCTATTATATAAAAACTACATTACAGAGTTCAAAATAGTCATATGGAATAAGGAGTGATGCCCTGCTCTCGGAGTTTGCAGTCTATTAGGGTGAAGGTGTTGCCACAGGAGGAAATGAGTCCTTGTTAATGTCCAGCCATTCATAAGGGAACAAAATAATTAATTAAAAAAATGCTGCTGCTTTAACCTTAAATTGCCACAATTTTATATACAGGTCCAAGGTGAAAGGGGCTGCAGAAAGACTAATAGCTTAGTAGCAGTAGTGCCAACCTTTTAGAGATCGAGTGCCCAAATGAGACCCCAAAACTCATTAGCTTTTTCCCCAAGTGCCAACACGCAATTTAGGCAGTAAAAAACTTATGTCACCAAATCTTTGAGCTCCATCCGACACCTTTTCACTCTTCGACAGGACTAATCAGCACAGGATGGTCATTTTAACAATAGGCAGGCCACTACTTGGACTACCCTGAGACTGCATGAAGATGCCAGTCTGAACCTCTGCTGTGAGACGCCCGTGGGCCACGAGATTCCTCCGAGTGCCACTCTGGCAACCAGTGCCATAGGTTCGCCACCACTGGCTTCGTATATATCACTGTTTGCTGATAACGACAGAGGAGGACACTTGATGGTTTAGTAAGAGAGAGTTGGAGTTAACATGCGCTCAGGGAATTTTCGAGAATTGATTGTCAGCTTGGTGATTCATGGAGAGGTGCTGAGGGTTCAAATGAACCCCTTAATGACTGCAAGATGCTAATGGCATGGCACATGCCCCCCCTGCAGAACGGGAATGTAGTCATGACAAGAGACCCTGACTCTCATCTGCTTGTTGCCTCATGATGTTTAGACCACTTTGTAAGGAGTTGAATCTGCCACATCATTTAGACTTCCCATTCTTTTCCTTTCCCTCTGTGTCTTAAAATGAACCATAAAATAGTAACTGCAGTCTTTTCCTCGGGTGTTCCTCTCTGGAGAATGGTGCAGCTACTGGAGATCTTCTCCAACCTTTCTTTTTTATCTCAACTTTATGCTAGCTAAGCAACTGTGGAAGTCTCTCACATTTTTCCCTGGTCATAAGGATAAAACGTCCTCTTGATCTGATGTACCTGCGGTGATTGAGGTTACAAGGTAAAAGCAAAATTTCAGCTCACTCCAGCCTGTTTTTGATGTACACGGAGCCAGCAAGGGACCACCTTGTTTGAGAAGGCAACAACAAGCAAAAATCAATCCGATTGTCCAGCCAGGTTCCAAAGCGTGTTCAAGATTTATTAAAAAAAAATATAATACTCCCAGTGTAAATCCTCTCCACAACGCGTTTCAGACGGTGTAACCGTCTTAATCATGGTCTGATTGAGGTCTCAGGGCACTCCGGACACCAGTTGATTCAGGTTTTTTGGTGGTTACCGAAAGACAGAAGGGGGACTGGAAATATTTCTTTTCGTCTTGTATCTTTTACAGATCGGGTTGGAGTTTCTTGACAATATGCCGTAGGATCTCCAGTTGTGACCTGTAAGTCACTACTAGGGTCCTCTGGCCTCCTTTTGTTCTCTGTGAGTAAATGGTATCTGGTGATGGCTGCGGCTTTTTCTATGTGGTTATCACACTTCTGGTCTGTAGCCCAACTGGAGAAATTCAGACCTGAGCTAGCGCCAGGAGGTGTTTTTTTTCCAGGTCTTTCTTGGCTGAACATATAAGCTTGTATTGTATAGCCTTGCTGTATATGATAGACTGTCCTGGTATGGGGGGGAAGCTGTTTATTCTCAGTAGGGCTGTTCTGGTCGGATTGGTTTCTAATGGGATATTTTGGGGTTAAGTGGCTGTCTTAAGCTGTTAGTGGCATAAGAAGGGTAGCTCCTTATTCTGAATACTTAGTTTCAGATTGAATGGGGGAGAAAGTTGTTGTAGCCCTCATGGAATGAATTAGAGCCTCCTCACCTGCATAGTCCAAAGGCATAGAATGTCATCACTAATAATGTTGGTAAGCTCAATACATACAACCTGTTCTAAACAAAAAAAAACACTACGAGTACAGAACTTGGAGATATTCATCAACCGTTGTACATAAAAAAATTTTTAGTTATTTTGAGTCCCATTGTACTTTAACATGGATATCTCGTTTCTCCTTAACATCCATGCCGAATCCATATATTAAAGAGGAGCCTCCCTTTTTTTAATATTACACTAGCATTTTTGTTTCTATGTGCAAGAGTTCAGGATTATAGGTTTTTGAAATGTGACGCCCCCAATGCTTTCAGCTGAGGCAGAATATGAAGAAGCTTCCATGAACACTTTCCTTAAACTTTGCAGCAATACATGCACCATCTGCATCTGTGCTGAAATCTGGGAAGAGTGATGAATAATGCTGTAAATTTTTAACAGTAGCTTGGTAAAAGCGCCTACTTGTTTAAAAAACTTTAATTGCAAAATTCAAAAAATTTTATAAAAATACGTACTAATAAAAGTCTCCTTCCCAAGTTAAGTCTCATATGCCATGAAGAAACCAGTAAAAATTGTTATGATTTTATTGCTTTTCCAGAGTATTCGTCATTTAAAGAGCCAAGCAGAACCTCAACAAAAAATTAAGGTGAAGAATTAATCTAAGATCACTGGCAGATTAAAAGGC
Source organism: Engystomops pustulosus (assembly GCA_019512145.1). Taxonomy (NCBI): domain Eukaryota; kingdom Metazoa; phylum Chordata; class Amphibia; order Anura; family Leptodactylidae; genus Engystomops; species Engystomops pustulosus. The sequence goes on from CM033644.1 coordinate 125,799,502, forward strand.
ACGGTTTGGGGGGTGATCACAATCAGATTTTCTCCCCATAATAAATGTGGGCGCAAATAACCTATTGCTGTCTATTTACCGACATTTTTATAAGTTTTTTTCCAGACTTGGAAAAGTTTCTATGAGTACTGAACCATCCTCCAGGTACTCTACCTGGACTAAACCCGTAACTTCACAAACAGACAGGCACCTTCTATGGGGCCTCATTTTCACTTAAGACTGTTGTTTTTTTAAATGCAATCCAATCAAAGCCCAACCTCTGGACTACACAGAGGATTCTTTCAGGAAGCCAGGTAAATTATAACACACATTAGCATTTTTTTGTAGTGCAAATGCTTAGGAAGGCAGAAAGGCATTTTTCAATGCTGCTGCAATGGCTTGTCTGTAACCGTCTTTAGTGAAATGAGTCCCTGGTGCACAGTTCCCTTTAATACGCGTTTTCATCGCTGAATAAAAAGTTATTTAATGCATACGCCTACTCCTAGAGCGTCGTGTAAACCTCTGCTGCACTTGATGCTCACCAACCAAATTTCAGGTTAACTTACACACTTGACACAACATTACCCAACACTTTCGGGTGTCTAGGTATAACCACTACAGTATTCCTCTTTAATAGTTACAGTTCATTCTCCACAATAGTTTCATCACATAAAATGCACAGAAAAATGTCATGTTCTATGCAATATTCGTATTACAGGAAAATATATTGTATAACAAAAAATATTATATCATGTTCATTTGTTGTCTGTTACATAGACCGAGTGGTGATTCTCTTCACTTCAAACATTTGTTTTTGCTAATTACTCCTTACAGTAAAACCTATCTTTCCTTCCTTTTCAATTGCTTCTCCATCATCGCAGAGGGCATGAACAAAATAACTCTCCCACATGCAATTAAATAAATACTGAAAAACTAATTTGCTAGGACCCTTTGTGTCTCTGGGAGTTAAAATAGTCCTAATTTGCTTCATATTGACAAGTTTAACAAGTTGTTCCAATGTACTCTTGAGGTTAGATTGGACTTGTGCGCTCTGTTAACTATTGGATTTTAACTTTCTGCTTCTTCTGCAAGTCTAAATATAATATGGTTTGCTATGGTAAGTTCATTTGATTATTTTAGCTAATTTTGGTGTTAAAGGAAAATCTCCCTCAAAATCAGAAGGATAAAACTAGGGCACTTACTGTACTCCAACACTGTCACTGTGGGTAATCTTCTCAATAGTTTTATTCATGCATCCTCCATTCTTAAAATCCTCTTTTTATATTCTTCTAATACGTCAAGAAGGAGTTCGGGAGTTCTGGTTCACTAGCTCAAATGTTAAAAATTGATTTTAGAAAGGACTGGGGCCATAGTTTTATAAATCTAAAAGAAAGATGACATTAACACAGTCACCATACCTGGATCTGTGAGTAGGTTCCCTTGCTTTATTATGGTTGAGGTGACCACCCCTTTTTTACCTCGAATCTAGAAAGGGGACAGGAGACAGGAAAATCTAACATATCTTTAGGGTTCTGAAGAAAAGGCAAAATAACCAAAAAGAATGACAATATGAGCATCCTCTTAACTTCTGGGTCATTCTCATCAGAATAGGCATGTAATACTGAATATTTATAAAAACCTTGCAATTTTCTGTTGGAGTTTACTAGTTTTAAAAGTGGTCAATAACCATGACTTAACCGATTAGTGCTGAACACCTTACTAACAGTGCTCTGATGGAAAGGGAGCCAGAACGCAAAGTAGTAAGGCCTCCCTGCTTTAGTCCTCCTCACCCACCACTGCCCCAGCAGCAGACAGGAGTGACCTCTAAAGCCTTTGCAAATATTATATACTGTAGAGAACCATGAGGCCCATTCTCACTATGATGGAGTGGCAGGGGGAGCATGTGTCATGCTACTGTGTTAAGTTGTATGGTACTTTGCTTTAGGCATGCAAGTATGGTATAAAAGAGAAGTACACAGTTTGGCATGCTTTTGCCATGACTTCAGTGAAAACACGATGAAACTTGCGGTAAAGCATACTGATGCTCTCCATGGCTCGTGAAGGAGGGGAATTGGATCATACTAATGCGAGAGGTTTACAGATTATAGAGGAGAAGAACAATCATGTAAAAAAACTATAAAGGGCTACAAAAAGTAAATTTACCATGGAAGTAAATAAAATATCCCAAATTATCTTACAAAATATAGTAAAAAAACCTAAAAAAAACTAAAAGTGTGCATCACTCTGACGAAAACTTGGTTATGGTGAGGAGATTATGGCCCATGATTACAACAATCTGCCTGCTCAACTGTCTTTACCCCAGTACAATTCCTGTGATGGAAGAACATGATAACGGAATATTAAATACTTTCATTAAATATCAGCTTCTTAACCCGGACGAGGCGAGGCACTCACAAAACCCCTAAAAAAATGGACATCTCCAGGCCAGATGGCTACACCACCAGGTCATGATTGAATTAGACAGACTTATTTTTTTTTGAAGATTACTTAAGACACATTCTGTTTCTGTCCACAGGACTGGCAATAGCAAATGTTGTCCCAATATTTAAAAGGGGCAGAACCAGTGAGGTCCCCAGGGGTCCAGTATTGAGGCCATTTTTTAATATTTTTATTCTTGACCTCATACCGGGTTTACGGCAGTAGAGTTTCATCAATATTTGCAGAGGGATATAAACTCTGTCCCTTTGAATTAATACAGAGGAGATCGAATAACTTTACAGAGGGATTTTGTGGAAGGACCACCACTGTGATGATCAGATCAACTTTATGACAATAAATCAGTGAAATTAATTTTGGGCAGACCAACTGACAGTACGACATTAAGAATGAAATCGTGACAAACAGAATATTACACGCAATTCATGTATTTTCAATTTTCCACATCCTGATTTCATATCCAATACGGGCTAGGGTAGAGGCTATGAGATAAGTTCCAGAAGCCATTGAAGGTGATCTGAAAAGGCTTTCTCAGCGCAACTCCTTGCCCCCCATATTTGAAATCACAAACAATATATGGCCTTGAAGTCCTTACAACAGGAACTATACAAATCATAAAAATGGGCAGATAAAGGATGGCACAGTTTGTGGGTGATGAATAGAGAATTATACAATCCACAAGTGAAAATTATTGGCAGACCAGAAAGCCTATAGAATTCTAGGCCTTCCACTCCTACTAAAAATTCTCAGATGAAATTTTTCAATATCATTGATGAAGGAGGCCTCTAGGTGGCCTTACAGAAAGAGAGGGTGATTTTTTGAAATAAAAGTCCTGTTAAACCTATTATGCACTGGCTACCAAAAATACCCAAGGGTTATCCCCACCCATGAGACCTATTCCTCTGAATAGGTTCCCTAAATGAACGTTTATGTCATGGCTAACACTTATCTACAGCCTCTTGTTAGTATGATACCGGGTTATCTTCAGGATACGGCTGTGTACTTAGGTGTGCGGTACCAACGTGGCAATCAGGACTTTTCTTGGGTCACTCACTTGGTTTCCTCTCCCTGTCACCTCTATACCCCATATTAGTATACTACACTAGAAACGAGTTACAAACGTTCTTTCACTAAAATCATACATAAATCTTTTATATACACAACAACAAGAACAACCAAAATTGTATTGTCATGATTAAACATATGATGTGCAAGGAATCCAAAACAAAAAAGGTCCGGAGAAGACAAATATCCACATAGATTACACAAGGGTATACAAATTCATATGAGTCAACCTCAGTATAGTAAAAGCCAAGTGTCCTCCCCATTATACTTCGCTGTGGCTGCCTCCCGGACTCCCAATAATGTTGCCAATGCAAGCTCTGGAATTTACATACCAGAAAATATAGTGTGTTATGAGGAGAATGTACAGCTTTTTTCTTAAAGAAGTGGCCTGGTACTCTCATGACTCCATATTTTTTTTCCAGTTTTGATGACAAAGTTTAGTTACAAACACGGGGGTCTCGTGGGGGTGCAATTTTCGCCCTCATTGGCAAATTTAGTCATGGCCATGTGGGAAGATAATACATCTTCACACCTAATAACCCCTTCTGTTGAGCAATACACTGGTACGCTGCAGATGCCCAATAGGAGCCGCCTGCTGTTGGTGTGGGTCGGAAGATGTGGTCTGCCTTACCGTGTTTTGTTGATTACATTAACAACACTCTTATACTTAAATTTCACTTTTTGCTGTAATAAAAAACACATTACATTCTTTGATTTAAAATTAAAAGCAGAAAAAATCGGGCTATCTCTACGATGACTTACCGTAAGAAACTGGTGAGTAACACAATTCTTCATGCCCGCAGCCACATCCAATCAATAACGGTAAAGCAGTCCCTCTTGGGGAGTTGACAAGGGCTAGGAGAAATTGTAGTGAAACACCAGCTATATACACGAGGTTGCATAATAAAGAATAGACTTAGAAAAAGAAAATATCCATTGGGATGTTGGATAGGCAGAACCATTTCTCGGGCAGAAAATGCCACGATATTCTTGTCAGACAAAAGGTCCAAACACAACAGGACATAACAATATCCCTTGTCTGACACTCCCAATTTTCAAACCATTCATGTCTCAAAAGATCAACATTAAATATTTTACTTCCCAGTTTTACAGACAGATGAAAAACTCAGATCTTATCCAAAGGAGTCAGAATAGTGGCTAAAAAATGTCCCACTATTGGCAATCACAATATCTCTGAGGCTATTTTGGCATAAAAACAAACCCAGATCCTCCTGGTTACATCACAAGGGTTTGTTTAGAGGTGTGGATACCCATGTAAAACGTTACATTTATCAAAAAAACCCAAAAACAGTTTTTTCCCATTCAGACATACTACCCGGTTCATGACATCAAGGATACCTGAAATTGTTAATTCACATTATGTTGGTGTATGCCATAATTGCTCACATTAAAAAATTCTGTACTAATGTATATCGGATGCCCATCAGAAGATTTTAAATATAGGTTCCTTAGAACATATTGGGATATGGTAACTGGTACAAAACTGATGCCTCAGCACAGAAACGTAAGAAAAAATCTCTGTCACCAAAGGGAGAATGCCTCTCTGGAGACTTTTGTCATGAACACGTACACCGCCCAACCGTGGGGGGTGACAGATATAAACTATTTTTAGAACTGTCGAGAGGCATACTGGATTTTAATCTTAATACTAGAATTCCCCCATGGAATGAATTTTAGAGGGGAGTTTCTGTATCATATATTGATTTATTTGTGGTTTTCTGCCCGAATTGCACACATTACATTCTATGTATGGGTTTGACCTTACTTACTTCAAAAATACTCATCGTGCGGTCATTACAACACTCAGCATATCCGAAGACTATAGCAACTTATTTTGGCATTCTTTAAAATACTTATGTGCATTGCTATTACAACAGACCCATTACATCTGGGAGTTTCTACATTTTACTTAACTTTTCTTCCCTCCGCCTTCTAGTTTATCTTTCTCGCCCCCCCCCCCTCTTTTTCTGTGCATTTGCGCATTTGTGAACATGGTTCGAAAAACATAGAAGATGTTAGCTTCTCTTGATCTGTCAGCTAGAACTGCTGGACAGGTGCATCACTAATTAGAACCCCCGAACGCGCAGTCTCGCCCAGCTCCTGACCCACTTTTATACCACTATTCTTGCGATTAGACAGTGTCTCAGTGTTTTCCCTCAGTGTAAAAATAATGTTTTTTGTTCAGATCAACTAAATGTAAGGTTTTTGTAATGGTTATATTTTCCATTGGTGTTTTTTTACTAAGATTTTAGGATTAGACCCCGCCTCTCTCTTCCCTCACACCTGTTGGATGGATTACTGAAGTGTGGAAGATGGTGGAGCTATATATCCATGTCACATTCATATACCGACTAGCATGAGTAATGCTTTTTGTACGCCTGAAACCGACGTATGTGTAACATATCGCCATTACAATAATCCGTGGTTACCAGGGCTGCACTGCTACAGACAAAGCATGCTACGGGAATTATTTTCTCTTGGATTTATGTCCGAAGAATGACAAATTAAAGCGTTTGATTTTTTTACCTTCATTGGTGCATGTACAAATCCTTAGTTTCCTGGATTTTGTGTAACCTGGAACCTGTGCTGACAATACCTACAGTTATTCTTTAAAATGAAAATTTTGTAACTATTGGTATTGGTGGATATTAAACTTAATTTATCATAGATTCTTAGGATAAAGACATAGGGGGAGATAGGGGAGATTTAATCATAAGCGGGACGCTCGTGCATTGGTGTAATGGTAGAGTCCAACGCCCACCCAATCACGCTGGATACAACAAGAGTTTACGTTTGCCAGTTTTTCGAAATACACAGGCACGGAGCAGGAACAAAACCATGTTCCCTCTATCAACTGCCAGCTCTACGCCCTCTCCACACCCTTGTGGGCGTGGAGTAGTCACAAATATAAGCACAATTTCTTGCAGGGCGTAAGAAATTGAGATTATTTCTTGCTTTCTACCCAACAAATTGGTGTAGCAGTGCTGATAACTCTCCTGCATAGTTTTGGCCCTTATACAAACCACTGTCAGACCCTACAAGGGAATCCAATCTATTTTTAGACATCTACAATCCTATTTTTAGAACTATCCATATTTATGTAATAGTTTTTAGATCGCAACATGGCATTCATATCCCCGCAAAATGCTAAGGCAATCTTGCCTTGGCCATGCCTCCGTTGTAGGTTGTATCTATTAGGTATCAGGGCAATCCTGTAATTGACCACCCAGGTAAAGCCCTGCACATACAGTACAACGCCCATCACTCTCTGAGGCAATTGTGCATTGAGGTGCTGAACAGTGTGATCAGGTTATAACAATATGGATAGAGTAAAGCGGAGTGTATGTTCTCGTGACTTTTTTCAAATTTGTGATTGGTATTTTTTCACTTGCTGGTGCAGTGTTAAAGGAAATGTTCATTTCGTTTTTTGCATTTGAAGCAAACATACCTTGAGAAAGGCTTGTAGCTACCCTGATGCAGGAACCTATATTGTTTAAAATCCTTGAACCAAGTGGTTTTGCTTATAACAAGTATAAATTCAGGACCTTGGGAAAGCCTGGGTTGCAATGCAGGCTGCCTCATAAACACATTACATCCAAAAAAACGGAGCTTCCTCCTGAACTGTCCAGACCGCACTAATCACAAACCTGAGCTATATGACCACTACACAGAGCCTCTGGGCGATGGTGCAGCATTTGATTACTTCTGCCTGTCAGGGGCACACAGTGATGGCGTATTCTTGGCCTATGCCTGGGCATGACAAGGCTAAAACAGTGCATAATTAGGGTAACAGAGAAGCCCCAGGCCAACAAACGGAGCGACCGAGCTTCATTATCATAATTGTTTCCTTTTTTTTTTTTTTCATCAACACCACTCTCCGCTTCAGTGTTAAACAAGATATTTTTCAGCATCAGTGTAGCTACAGCATCTCAGGTAATGTTGGTTCTTAATTGCATTAAATTAAAATGGGCATATACAAAATAGCAAAAATAGCATAAAAGCAGACATCAACATTTATTATATGTACATAATATGAATTAATCCTTCATACCTTCTATATATTATTACAAATCACTTGGCCACGGTCAATAAAGTAGATTCATTCACACGTGAGCTGACATCACCATAATCCTAGGACCGACTCTCCATCCTAATGCATCAACTTAGGCTTTCCAGTGAAGGGAACCGTAGTATATCAAAGGCAAATGTAAAAACGTGAGGATAAAACTCCAGATCCGACGTCTGCTTTTTTGACAGTATCATCAAATGCTGTTATAATATCCAACCACAGGTTAATCTCAAAATGGGGTGTCCGAATAGGAAGACAAAAGCTGTCATTCATTTGAGTAGTTGACATCAAAGTTATTGAAAGATGCTTTAATGGCGTTTCCATTCATCATATGTTGAATTCACATTTGTTTCTGGGATATGGTTTGTGGTTTTGTGATGGATTTAAAGTCACCCATTGTCTTCGATTGACTAGGCTTTGTCTTTTAAAAACACAATTCTCGTTTGATAACGGTATCATAGTATAGTATCATAGTATCATAGTAAAGATACGCTGGAACAGACGCAATTCCATCAAGTCCAACTTAAACGAATTAAATACGTGTTATTTATAATTCCCCATAACGCCGTGAATTTTTCTCTCTATAAAGGCAATCTAGGCCTCTCTTTACATGGACATAGAGTCCGCCCATACCCCTCACCTGCGGCAGAGATTTCCATAGTCTCACTGCCTTACAGTAAAGAACCTAGGCAAGATGATGCCCCCTAGGTATAAAAAGATCTATTGGATAGAATCCCTTGTACTGGTCCTCAGGTATTGTCATTGTAATGAGGTCTCCCCTCAGTCGTCTTTTTTCTAAACTGCATAATCCCAAATTTTGTAATCTGTCATTGTATTCTAATCCCCCCCATTCCCCAAATAATTCCTGGTTGTCTCACTCTCACCCGTTCCAGCTCTACTAAATCCTTTTTATAACACTGGGGCCGCAAACTGTACACAAATTTCCATGTGTGGTCTGACCAGGGATTTGTATAAGGAAAAACTCTGTCTTTTATCAGGATAATTATTCCTCTCTTGATACTCCCATAATTTTATTTGCTTAGCAGCAGCCGCCTGGCCTTGGTCACTAAAATTAAGTTTGCCATCACACCAAACCCCCAAGTCGCTTTTCAGCTCCAGTTTTACTGTAATTGACTGTTTAAAACTAATTATACCTTTTTGTTCCATTTCCCAAGTGCTACTTTACCTTATCTACATAAACCTCATCAAAACCATTTCTCTGTCTCTGCTGCTGCCCACAGTGAAATAACTGATGGGAAAACATCCTCTTCCGCACCAAGATAAACAAAGGATCCTTCCTTCTTGCCCAACCCAAATCCCATCGCTGTGTCCTTGCTCCCCTCTCTTTACATCGAGTATTTATTACTTACACAGCTGAGTATCATCTACAAATATTGAAACTTGGCTGTTTAAACCCACTATAGAACAAGTCATTAATAAAATATTAAAAAGAAGTGGCCCCATACTGACCCCTGTGGCCCACCACTGGTAACGTCAACCCAATCGAGAATGTGCCATATGACCACTTCGCATTGTTTTCTCTATCACTAAGGAAGCCAATTTTACTTTTACCCCAATACACATATTTTTTTCTCCCGATTCCCAGCATTCTCATTTTATATACCACACCTTTTTGTGGCACTTGGTCAATTCCTTTGAAAATTCCCAGATATGCACATCCACAGCGTATCCCTACATATCCAGTCTTACTTACCTCCTCGTAGAACAGATTAGTCTACCGGACCGAGTCTCTCATAAACCCATTCTTACCGCTGGGTTTTACATACGGTTGTTGCACATGACATACTCCAGGATCATCTCTAAACAACCCCTCACATATTTTTCCACCACCACAACGCAGTTAGACTCACGGTCTTTGCAGTTCCAGGATGGCTATTTGATTCCTTTTTTGTGTATATTGGTACCACCGTTGCTATTTGCTCCAGTCCTTTTAGCACATAACCCTCCTCATTGAATCTGCAAATATTAAAAATAACGGTCTGTCTATCACCCCGTCATATTCATGCAGAACCCGGTGGTTAATGCCCTCGGTGCCCGGTGATTTATCTATCTTAGGTGGGGGTTGCGAGGACGTCCCGTACCTCTCCTCTGGGTTAAACTGTTGACATTCCAAAAAGAATTTACATTATTCCTCATTGTTTCTTCTACCAGGGGGATTTTCCTGGGTAAAAACAGTTGAGAAGGGCGACATTCAGTAGCTTGGCCCTTTCCTCATCATCCTTCCACTATGACCCCCCATGTTATTTCTAAGGGGGCCCCACTCTCTGTTTTTATTTTTTTCATTTATATATTGAAAATATATTTGGAATTATTTTGCTCTCCCTGGCATATTTCTCGTCAGTCTCATATTTTTTGGCGGCCTTTATCATCTGCTGTTTTTAGCAGGTTTATTTTTCTCTCTATAATCCGTAATCCTCATCGCTACCCCCTTCAAGTTTTAAGCACGCTTCAACGGCCTAATCCTTTCCTCGCTTATTTCTGTCCGTCCTTACAAGACTAGTTACCACATTGGCTTTTATTTAATAGGATCAGTGTAAAACTACAAGAAAATAACAGCAATCAGACAAGGTTAACATAGCCTAATTCAGTAATCACATTCTGTAAGGTTACTGAATTATATAATAACTCACCGACTGTTTATGATGAGTGAAGGAAAAAACAGATTAATTGTCCAAGAGAGAGACAGGTGTGCAGCATCTAGGAGCAAGATGGCTGCTTGCAGAGGCATGCGGGCCAGGCTAGAGAAAGGCATGATGGGAAAACTAGGAAGCATAAGTAGGGAAAAGTTTGGTCTGCCAGGAAACATGAGGCAGGAATAAAGAGGCTGCAATACAAAACAATTATCAACAGGGGAGCAGCTGGCAAAATTAACTAGATATGTGCTGAGAAGGAATGACACTCCCCGTCTGGTTTCCAGGGGGTACCCATTTCAAATACAGAGAAACAGGAACAAGTTCAGGGAAAATGGTCTACAGAAACGTTTCATTTGCTTGGGATATCTTGATCTCCACCTTCCGGCTTTTCCATTTGACTGGAAGACTTTATCACCAATCCGAAAGCCACTCATTCGCTTGACTGTGCATCTGTTTACTAGGACAATGTTTCCAGGCTCATGTTGGGCATACTATCTTGCCATTTGTTTCTTGCCTGTAACGTGGAAAGGTACTGTTGTCTCCACTTGGTCAAGAAAAGGTCTGCTATGGTAACTATCTTCCACTGGATTTTACAAGATCCGTAGTCAGGAAATATTTGGGTATAGTTAGGTTGCATTTAAATTTGTTGGGTGAGGAGAGCTGCAGGAGTAAGCAGAGCTGGGTATAGGACTCGTGGATAAGGGATACCAGCGGTCTAGGATTAAATAGCTACTACTCTGGCCATGAAAGTAGTGTGAGCGTCTCGTGAGTGAGCTCAAAGGGCCTAGTTGGAGAAAGATGGATTCAAAGTATTTTCGAGCAATGCCATCATGCGGCTTCCCAAACACTCCCATGTGAGATGAGTGAGGTGGTTGAGGTCAAAGTGCAGCTTGTTCGGAAAGGTATCTTTAAACTGTTCACATCCAGATGAAGGAATTGTTGTCACTCAAGCCCAATGAAGTTAGATCCTTCTGTCAGAGCGGATATGCCTTACATGTCCTTGAGAGAAGAGAAATGAAGCGTTGAGGGCATTGATTAAAGATAGAAGTGTCCATTGCCTCAATTACTTCTATATGTACAGCGTCTAACACTCAAAAACAGTAAATAAGACAGCCCAGCGCGTGCTGTTGCTTGTCCTCCTCTAGTAGGTCGGTGATAACGACCAGGGGCCCCAAACACATCGAGACCCACATTGTAAAGGGGGGTTCAGTACTCAAACGTCGCGGAAGGTCGGCCATTTTGGAATGGCATGCACCACGGATTTCGGCAAATGAACATCTGAAAAAGACTCTACTTTATAAGTCTTCTTGGCTCCTATTCCCAGAACCAGCCTCCGTAAAGCTCCTTCAGTTATCAGCGTCCTGATGATTCACACAGTGACATGATAATACTCGACCAGCAGAGAAGCACATGACCATGAGGGGTATATTGATAGGGGTACATCATTCAATTCGAGCGTTGCATTTGAAATCGTCCTCCACCAACTCTCAATAGTCCATCAGCATCTATAAAATGGGTCAAGTTTCGTAAGAGGGCTATCTTTGGACGCCCATGTGGTTATGAGGGACGTTAGTCTGGGGATAAGCATAATATGGACACCAATGGATAATAACTGTTTGCTGCAGGAAGTCGTCTGCGAGTAAAGTTATGGCGTTAGTGCCAGCCTTGCATAGACAGATGTTGGCTTGTGTGCTTTAAAGATCTGACAATGTGAATCAGGCAAGCTAAGGCTCTGGAAGCGACTCCGGTGGAGGGAAATGTGTGGAAGCGGCTGAACCAAGTGCCTTTTAGTGGACCGTTTTTATAAGTGTGGCAACTTGCGTGAATTTCCACATGCTAATCAGGCCAAAACAGTTCGTGCATGCATTTTGCAGAGTGGTGGGGTGCTGGTTGACACAGGAATGCAGGCCAGAAAGCCAGGTAGTGTTTTAAGGCATGAAGATGGTACAGCTTGGTAGCATGGTGCAGGATTGGGTAGTGGTACATAACCCCATGAGAGGCGCTGAGAGCTCCTACTTCTAAGTACCTCGGTGGTTCACGTTAGAGCATAGAATCTCCTATGTCGCCGTATGAATGTAGCCTACACTACTTTGCTATCGGTGAAAAAATTATGCGTCCCAAGCTGAGGTTCAAGTTGGATGTCGATGAGCTATGCCAGTCAATAGCAAGAAGAACCAGCAGCACAGGTTCTAGTCTGGGTACGGTAGGTTCAGGACATGGTGCTAGCTCTGCTTTTCCATGATGAACCTATGTGGGACTGGCCTGAGATGTCTACAGTCTTTAAATAGCAACGAGCGGCTATGGCTTTGATGAGGGCATCACAAAACGCAAGCCTCCTGGAGAGGAACTTCTTCAGAAGATATGTCGTTGTAGGGCGATATGTATGTGAGTAGACAATGAATTAGAGATCCCACGGTACCCACGAAACCTCTTCTCTGGAGAGAAAGAGGGGTGTCCCATCAGCTGAAATCCACAGTACTTTCACGCGCAGCGTCTTACCTTGGATACTCACCGGTGCGGCAAATCCAAGGGGATTCATACGGCTGTTTAATTGTGGATAGGACGCCTGTCGAGTGAACGGTTTTCGCTCTAGGTTGACGGAAATGTGAAAGCTATCGACTTGGGCCCAGTTGAAGTCCTAGACTAGTGTATGGGAAGAGTAAGAGAGTCTATGAAGCCAGGTCTTAAGTCGTTGGCATAGTCCTTGTGGGAAAGGCACATCACTGTTTTGCTATTGACGCAATATAGTAGCCTGAGGTTAAGAATGAGCAAGAGCACTCTGAGTCTTTGAGAGGCTTATTGCAGGCCATCTGATGAGGAAGAGACTTCAAAACCATCGTCACGTGAAGTCTCTCGATGTGTGACTGGCGGAGTCTTCGTAAAGTCGGTTCTTCTAGTTCCCGTTGCAGACTCTTAAGCATAGATTGCTACGCAGGGGAGGGATGTTGCCAAAAACATTGCACCTTCGACGGTATTCTACATGTCCTTGTAGGTTCGTTATATTTGAACCAGAAGAAACCGCAGGAAGTCTCATGTCTGCATGACAAGAAGCCAGGGAACATTTGCTGTATATCTGCAGTGATTGCAACTGGCTTTACGGAATCTGATGAGGACATCAATGAGAGTGGTGTTAAGGTCTGGCCTGTTAAAAGACAACATGTCATCAGAGAGAGTCCCTTTATCTTGCGCTGGAGTCGAACACCGCTTATCGGTTTGGTTGTTCTTTTTGGTGGGGTAGCGCCAAAATATTGATATACCAGCATGTCTTTCTCTCTTCCAGAGGTGGGCCACTTCTGCATGGCCATTTTCGATACTTTGCACATGAAAGCAAGAAGTCTTGCCATATTGGCTTTTTAGGAGTAAGTTTTAGGCAAGGTTAAGGCGTCGTCTTAGGCGTGGATCTCTGTGTAGGGAAGACGGGGGGCTATGAGGCTTAAATTAGCGGGGCCACCAAGCTATTGGTTATCTTTATGAAATCCTTGGTCCATTACTTCAAGAATGTATCGTCTTCTAGGAATGGGCTACCTATGGTCCGTCTTTGGTTCTTTGGAAAACAGTACACCTAGATGATCGTCATCTCAGTTCAACAGGTAATCGGTGCGTAGCTGCCCTATCCAGTGTCAGTATGCTGGGCTGGTAGATTCTCTTTCACAAGAAGTTTGTTGGGACAGGGTAGAAAAAGATGGACGCCCGCTCTCTAATGTGCTTGTGTAAAGAGCGTTTCGTTGTTTGGATTGGTCGAGCGTTTCCTAAGCAAACGTCCCCTATGATGACCATCCGGCCAGGTCAAGTTTATGAGCGTAGGGTGAGTTATGAGGACCATTCATCGGTCCTCACTTGTGGGGGACTCTGATCATGTCTCTGCAAGCAGAGGACCAACTTGGCTTGAGGATCGAGGGAAGTGTGGGGATGAGATGCGCTATGCTTCTCAAATGGCATGATGTTCGAGCAGCTCTCTGGTGTGGGGGATCTCGTCCCATTGTTCGGGATTGCATTACACTCTATTAGTGTGGAAGGACAAGGATGTCTGACATCTAGCGATTCAACTCTGGATCCTGGCTCTTCTTCCAGTTTCTTCGCTTACTCCTGTACATTTTTAAGAGGTAGGTGACCGAAAGTCTTTGATCTGAAAATGTCAAAGAAGGCCGTTTGCTCGCAAGTGACCTGTGGCTCTGGCATCCAGGATGGAGTACAGTTTTAACTGCTCTTGATCTGTGACCTTAGGGTAACTGTAACAGGACAGATCTTTGGCAAGATTTGTTACCTAGACCTTCTCCGCAAATTGAGTGACACAGCGGTGACACATCAGGGGTGCACTGTCTATTCCTTCCCCGACCGTGCTAGAAGTAATGTTGGGGTGAGGGAATCTGTGGCGCTGGCCCTGGAGTGTAGAGCCGTATTGTTGTTCTGGCTGTTGCATTCAGAGCAGAAATACTGCGTCGCATATCTCTTGCTAAATGAGAAGGAGACACAACACCATGTAAGAGATGCAATTCTCCTTGAGGAACATCTGCGGGGTCATTAAGAGATGTTCCTAAAAACCTCTACACTTCTCAGTGCGTGGGCTTTTATGCAAGGGGCATCAGTGCTTGGGTCTGTTGTTAATGTCAGGTTTTGAGGATCGTCAGGAAATAATACATTTGTTTGTGTTAAGGTGATAGGTTGTGCCTCTGGGTTACGAATTTATAAAGCAGGCTACCGTACATGGTGACAAGTTCTACGGGGAAGGGCAAAACTAGGATCGTTCCTGATCTTCGCCTGCTGACGTACGAAATCTACAAAATAGAAGAATGGTGGGAACGCAGGTGGTCTTCTTTGTACTCTGAGCCCGTTCATCCATTCTCCTGTAACTGTAAGTGTTAGCTCTGCACTATGAATTGATTGCCTCTAGATGCAATCTAAGGGACGTGGAGGCCTAGCAGGTCTACCTCAAGACTTGCAACCTGTAAGTCTGTCAGAGGTCACTAATTCTCTTAGCTGTGTGAAAGCTCTTGTTTGATATTTAGGAAAGTCCTTTAACCTTTAAAGAGGAGTCGTCTATCATCTCTGAGGAGCGTAGCACTATTGAGCCTTCCCATAACAGTCCAAGCCTCTGCCCTCGGGTAGTTGATAGGTAGTTGAGGAATATCTCTAGCGTTTGCGGTTGCTCTTCGAATAGTCTTAGCACACTTCACCAACAGGTCCACTCTCACTTGCAGAGAGGTCAAGGCTGCTGTGGCATTCCGGAAGAAGCTCTCCATGTCTGTAACTTTAGGCCGGGTTTCATTAATTTTGAGAGACCTTTGGTGAGCAGCTCCACGGCGTGCAGAACTTGAGGAAAAGGTGGGTAGCTCTTGGTCTCTGAGAGGGTGTGATCTGATGAGCGTTGCTGTGGAGGATTAGTGGGTAATGGTCATAGAAGCATGCGGTCAACGTAGTCTTGGTCAGCACCTCTGTCTTGAAAGCAGCACTGAGTGGAGGGACCCATAGTCTGGAGCAGGTTGCATGAGGGTGATTGGTAGACAGAATTACCTTCATGCTTAGGGGGGATGTGTGAGGGTTGTTGACTGAATGAACAGGATGTGTCTAGATCATCAGCAGAGTTTGATCTCACTCTGTGAAGTGGATTGTTGTAGCGTATGTTCTAACTTGGGCTTGCGGTAGCACATATAAGTGCGCTGAGAGGACATCCTCCTGATGACCAGGTTTCAGTTCAAGTTTTATGCTGGCTCCTCACACGTGGACACATAACTGCTGCTTATAAGCCTGCGCCTCGGTTCTGCCTGCTGTGATTCCCATTCCACAGCAAGTTTTGCAGGTGGCTTATATGTTGCCTTTTCCTTCTTTAATTCAACGCCTTTTCAGCAAAGGCAGCTCTCACTTGGGGCTTGCCTTTGCCTGGACAGGTTGCGCTGCAAGGCGCTGCCTAGAGGTCCTGAAGCTTGCTGGTGACAGGGACCGTGCAGCAGATCCTCTGTCTGACATTGGTGGTGTAAGCTGCCTGATGCTGCCCTGATAGAAGACAGGGATGCGTGCTTAACCCCGTTATATCGTAGTCGTTTTTTACGTTCTGACACCCTCATCCTGTCCCTGTGAACGAGGTTGTCAGACAGCTAAACTCTTTCCTTCAATTCATGAGCGACGCAGGGGGGTCTTTTAACTTTTTTTAATAGGATCAGTGTAAAATACAAGAATAACAGCATTCAGTACAAGGTACATAGCATATCCTCAGTAACCTCACATTCTGAAGGTACCGAATTTATATAATAACTCACCGACTGTTCTTATGTGAGGAAGAACAACAGATTAATTGTCAAACGAGAAGACAGTGTGTGCAGCATCTATCGGAGAAAGAGGCTGTGAAGAGCATTGGGCAAGGCTAGAGAAAGAATGATGGACGAAACACTAAGGAAGCTAATTAGAAAAAGTTTGGTCTGCAGGTAAACATTGAGGCAGAATAATGAGGCTGCAATACAACAAACTTATCAACAGGGGAGCAGCTGGCAACAAAATAACTCGATATGGGGCCTGAGAAGGCATATGGAAATGCATAAGTTAGGTACAGTCTGGGCATTTGCAGAGTGATGCATGAGCATTGTTTGCAGCCCCGGGGGGGTAAACATCACGACATAGGGGTACGAGGGAAATGATCAGATCCCCTGGTAAGTGTTCGGGGATCGGATTCAGGGTGAGAAGAGAAAGGCGCGGGTATTCCCCTTGAAGGCACAGCACGCTGCGTGGCATGTAATTATATAATATAAATTATATAGCGCATTCAAATTCCGTATGCGCTTTACAAATCGGTGTATGGGTTAAAAACCACAATCGGCAGTCTGAGGCGGGTTCTACTTGAGGGTGTCAGCTGTAAGATACAGCTGGCCCTCGACCGAACTTGTTAGTCACTGCCACCCAGACATTTTACTATTACGCTGCGCTTCAGGAAGGGGTTATATCAGTTAGGTTAGATAGTCCATATCCCATTAGATCGCTTCATAAAATGTGAAAACTGCACCCCCTAAGAAGCACACGTCTCAGCAAACCTGAGCCCCTGAGGTGTCTCCAGGAGTAGAAGAGAGTAATGATTGCATGCACTTCTTTGAGTCCTCTTTCTTTTACAATTCCACACAGCATAATGAGAGCATGGCCGTAACGTCCCCTCCTGAAGGGCTAACTCTGTCATTTCATGTAGTAGTTCAGGTGGGAATAACATCACAACCTGGCCCCTGGTTATTAGCAAACTGTCCTGAGTTTATTACATTGAAATGTAGCTGGTTTTCTGAAGCCAAGCAGATCAATTTCTTTCTTCATGCCACAAAATAAGCCTTCTAATAAACAATTTATTACTTGTACTGCCATGATGAGTGTAAAATTGGGTTGCACTCATTGACAATTTACGGTCTGCCTGTATATAACATTAAGAAATCAATATACTATATTTCATGGTGCGATAAACTGCTGGCATGTGGATGTAAAAATGAAAAAGTGTACTTTTGGGGATGTGAGGTTGCTATGCATTCCCCTCAAATGTTTCCATAAAATTCCATGTTTAATGCTTGGAGGAAATCTCTCTTTCACTTGGAAAAAAATGAACTATGTATCATCTTTGAGATGAGATTATTTTTTGTCTGTCCTCACTGTGTCCTTTTGTAGACATTGAGTCAGGACCTCCCTTAACTCTTCATGCTGCTAAATTTTGTTTATTGCTTATGTGATGTTGACTGGTTCTTAATCTGATTGGCTATTGACATGACGAGTGTTATTCTGCAATAAAAGGCAAGTTAACAGATTGTAATGTAATTAGCTAATGAATTGATTTCAAAGGCACAATCGTTACTTTGCTGAAGGAAATTAGCAGCAACATTTAATATACAAATGCTCACAAATCTCCATTTGACTGGATTCACACACAATTGCCGCTCCGTACCGTAGCACTCACCCCGCCCCTTCACTCGTAGGGAAATATGGCTGGCAACGCGCCGTATGCCGTGAAACGGATAATCTTGGGGATATCTAACAGCTGTAGGCACGTTTCCGGTAAAATGTTTCTTTGAACGAGCACTCATAGTCACATGGATGTACTTTATTAAACTGGGTTAATTTGTTTGGGAATATGAACCGTCTGATATCAAAAAAAAAATCCATGATCATATAATAAATGAAAAAAACAACACTCTCTTATTAGTCATAACAATGGGCTTAAAGCCTGTTTGATTTTTGATTCACAAATGTTGATGAGCGTTTCTAAAGGGTGCGTGTTAATCCTTCCAAATGTGGCCACAGTAAGTAAGTCCCATGATGTCTTTAGTTTTCAGTAACTCCTTTCGCCTCCTCTCGTGGCTCTGCGTCCCAGTGATGGTAAAAGCACTGTCCTGCTCTGTCCAAGATTAATGATGTTGTAACGTGCCACTCATGGTACTACCAAACAACACACCGGCATACTGGACGCACTGCAACCAACAGTACAGCCATGGTCTAAAGCCGGAACAGCTCAGTTTTGGCTGTATGTCACTGTGGTTCTAATTCAAGTTTACTGCAGAGCCACTTCCCTTTCATTTTTGATCTGACTACTATAAAGGACAAGGCGTCGCTTTCTGTTTCACCTCTTTTTTGCTGATCAATGGGTAATTTGTACCACAGTGTTATGATGTTTTTGTTTGGGAACCCCCTTTTTAGCAACTGTAAAACATTCGTAATCATTGGAGGGAGATGGACAGTTTTTAAAGGTCCTCATATTTAGAAATCACGTGGTAGTGTAGATATAAATGGCCCCGAAACTCATGCACATAGGTGAGCTGAGCGGACACATCCCACAAAGGCAAGCAGGTAGGGCCTGCTAATGCCAAAAGGGGCTTTTGTGTTGTCACCAACCAAGTTTGCACAATGCTTGGATAATGGTCACCATGACTAGAGCTGCTGTTTTTTTGCCTATTTTTGAGGCACGGTAACATGGACCCTAACTTGTATTTCCTGTACGCTGTGAAAACAACTGAGACCTTCTGTTATGTTATGAGGTAGTAATCGATTTTTTTTTTTCCATATTCTCATTGGAGATGACATCATCATTCTTTGTTGCATCATCTTAGAAACTGGAATGCAGAAAACAGACACAACCTTACTGTGGCAGGCTACATAAATTTCACAAAACAGTGACAAAAAAGCATTGATGACTTTTCTAAAGGCAGCAATGTAAGGTGATGCCTAGGCTGAGCTGATTACTTGTGAACTGAATGGAATCGCAACGGTTGATCATATGCTTCTGTTGCATGGGAAGCCACTACATGCTGGGTACTTTACTGGAACCTGTGTGGCCATTTATCACACATGAGCAATATCTTTCCAAAATATCCGTACTGTTTTGCATAATTACGTTGAATGAGATCAGGCGTTGTTGCAGGCTTTTTAATTAGTCCTGAACGCTTTTTGGGATAATATTGTTAGCTTGCATTCAGCCAAATGAAGGTATTCAGATGTACATGTCATGGTGTCTTTAGAAGTTGTTTTTTCTGAAATCCAGTTGGCGATATTTTATTATATTTATGTACTACTGAGCCGTCTAGAACGTGTGATTGAAGATTCTTTGAAAAGATTATATTACCTTGGTACATCATGTGCTCATTGTCCCACCTCCCCACTATATAAAAACCTATCAGGAGTTCCTAAAGCATTCGGTTTGTAAACAAAAACCTGCATAAAGCTTTGAATAGTTTACCATAGGCATCCCCTACACCGATAACGTAATTTTGCTCAAGAAAAAAGTGATTCAACTAAATTCATAAATGCTTAAGTCAATTTATGAATAGTGCAATTGTCAGGGCCGTGAAGGGAGGAGCCTGACTCCCTTTTAATTGTATAGCTAGTAACCTCGCCGGCTCTCCCTTCGTCAAAGGGGAATTTTGTTGAATTAAACAGTCAGGGCCATGAGGAGTGTTCCTGTTTAAAGTGTGGCAATCAATTGGTTTTTAATCCCATTTGTCACTTTCCTATCACCAGCAACTAACTGTCTCTTGGTGAAACCAAAGACTCTTAGGGTCCAAGGATGGCCGCCTGACAACAATAAAGAAAAAGAATCCGTAGTGTTCTCCACCGTTTTCATTTTTAATATACCTGTAATTTTAAATAATCTATGGTCATATTGTAACCAGTTCAATAGTTCCTAATAGAACTCTGGAACAGCTGTTTGATACTAGTAAGGCTGGTGAAACATTACACCAATTGGGACTTATGTTCCTCTGCTGACCAGTTCCCATCGTAGATTTATCGATACTGTTCAGGCGAAATTGCCTTTGTTGGATAATTAAAATCAAGTATTTATAGAAAACTACATCTAAGAAGGAGGTCTGTTCCCTGAATGTCATAATAAATGAAAAGTGTGGAGGAGTTAATTATCACTGCCATTGCCATTCTGTGGGTGAATTTTGTTTTTTTTTTTTTTTTTTTTTAATACAGAGAACCTTTGTTTTATGATGATGATTTGGGAAAAAATTAAGATCTTTATAAGGCAATTATCTTCATGTGGATCTATAGCTATTTGAAGATTTGTTGACAGACCATCCAACCTTACAGCCCTCAGCCGCTTTATACGACTTTGTGAGTGAGTTTAAGTCTTAGTGTTCGGGTGGGAGGTTCTCGCAAGCACACACGCAAGTGTGATGAGAGTTGGACGCATGGCACTACAGGTGTGTAAGGGGCCTAAGAAATATGTAAACGCGCTTGTACTCAATGCACTGAAGTGAATTTTGCACTGTCATCTTTTGGAGAATTTTAGATCCTTGGTCCCTTCATATAGGATCATGTACTTTGAAGATGGTTGTCACACCAATAAGTTGTTTATAACTGTTAAGGTGAATGGGCTCCCGTTTAACCTCTGTCCATCCCTTATGGATTATTATCTGTGAAGGTAAATGTGGACTGAAACATAATTACCATATACGGAATATTTGTAGTTCAGCTTTTAATAGTTTTTAAAAGATTATTTAACCCAAAGATGGTTAATTCAAAATTGAGGATAATTTACGGACCTGTAAATTTTTAATTAATTTTTGACTTGCTTTCCTTAGACATTGGAAAGTAGATTTTACTGGTGAACCATATGTCTCTTGATCAAGGTCCTTTATAGTGTATAGGCTACCTGGTGTCTTCTCTCTCTCTCCTATGCTTCTGGAAACTGCAGGAATGATACATTTGATAAATATTATGAAAAATACTTTCTCCACATGCTTGTACGAGTACAGCCCCCTTTTCTCTCTTCCTCTTACAGTAAGGCGTATAACAAAATACAGGCGGTCCCCTACTTAGGACAACCGACTTACAGATGGACCCCTCTGCCATTGTGACCTCTGGTTGAAGCTCTCTGGATGCTTTACTATAGCCCCAGCGCGGTCATGTTCCGCTGAAGGTGTCTGTAATGAAGCTTTATGATTAATCCTTGGTCCCATTACAGCAAAAAAATGTTAAAAACTGCCAAGTTTCTGGGGCAAAAAAAATGTCTGGAACCTCAGTTACAAATATACAGTTTCGACTTACCAAATTAACTTAAGAACAAACCTCCGAACCCTATCTTTACATACCCGGGGACTGCCTGTAATGGAAACCTAAAGTCCAGTAGAAAATTACTTCTATTCAGAACTGACTTTTGAGATGCCCCATTTCCCTATGGAATATTTTTATTTTTTTTTTTATTTTTTTTTTTAATATACAGTAGTTTGGGCAGTCTTGTGGATGCTTATTTTGTATTGGGATCATATCTTTCTAATATTAAAGTTCTTTTGTTCTTTTTTTGCTTTCTTATTTTGTTTCATTATAGTTAACGAACTAGCTATCATCAATCTACAGTGACTAGATTTAGAGTAACCCATATTGCATGCGTATACCAACCTTATGTACACTTGGCACTGTACTAGGCCACATTTTTGGGATATAGATTCTTACAATCTAAGGAGGAAAAGAGCTGAATGAGGAAGAGTAAGGAGCGGACGCAGATGTATAATCTTAATGGGACAACTTTATTGGGTATAAAAGTACCATATAAGTAATCCTGGTTGAGTAATCACTCCTGTAATAGTTGCTATAACAATCAACTCTGAATAGGCATTGGATGGGGGGAAGGTTAAAAGTGGCAAATACTTAACATGCTGTGAACTGTAAGTATTGTTCAAGAGGCCTCTTTGAAGAAAAAGTTTTAAGCATTTCACTTTCAATACCATGTACAGATATGAGATTTTGCTATAATAGATGGTGTACAACTAGAAATTTACACTTTAAATTGTTACATCTAATCAGTGCATGATATACTCTATCCTATGGAGATAGATCTGTTGTAAAGAATGAGAAAACCCCATAAAGGACATCTAGCACCAGGAGGAAAGATTGTATGCAAATGAACCTGAGGGCGCAGACTCCATAAACACCTATGGAGCCTGGAGTCCCTCTGGCTGATTTGCATACATTCCTTATCATGGGTGATGTCCTTTAAGAACTATCAACACCTTTTTTGTATCTACTGCATTTATCGTGCTTGTTCATCCTTCTAACATTAATGTAAATGTAAAAATCTACTTTTCTTTTGCAGAAATAACTGTACATTGTAGTAAATGCACTAAAAAACACAATTAAATGTAGTGTCTAAGCTAGTTTTGTTAAGTCACAATTACTGTAGTGTAAAAGAACACTGATTGACCAACATTGGGAGTAAGGAGTGTGCACAAATAGCAGTTGCGTTGCAGGAATATTTTTGACTGATCAGCTTCCCCATAAATGTGTAGAACCATTAAGGAAAGCGATCATCAAATAAAGCAGATGAAAAAACCAAGGGCACTCGATCATAGAACTGGCACAGAGACGTGGTAGGTAAAGTTTATATTTGTTATCCATGGCCTCTTTCTTCTAAAATCAACTTTTAAATTATTACTGATGAGCCTGAGGGGCTGTGCAAGCCCCTCTGTGATCTGGTTACTGACCATTACATTGTTTCACACTCCCTCCTGCTCCTCAGCACTTGTGCAGTGAGCACTTTATAAGTGCTCAGGCTTGATTTTGATGGTAGATTTAACTTTTAAAGGGTTTGTCGGACTTTTTATTGTTGAATGGTCTATTGTTGATAGGCCATCGACGCTCAGCGTTTGCGCTGATGACGTTTGCTGACATCGCAGTCCAACCTGGCAATAGTACTGGATGGACCCAGTAGCAGGTGCCTTAGTGAACAGGCTACGATTTCTGCAATCAATGCAACAGATGTTGACCATATTGTAACACCTTTCTACTGTGCTCTATTACTTATATTAAATGTGAAAAGATCAGTATACATTATATGATGTTTAAGACTTTGTGCCTTATTTTATTTTTGTTTCTTGAGTGTTTGTGAGCTTGACAATCATTACTTGTTAAAGTGAAGCAGTTGTTATATGTTCTTCAATTTGCCTGAATTCTATCGGTGTAATATAAATCCAATTTACACTACATTGCTTCTCAGGTTTACTCATTGTAAAGCTTACCTTTACGTTTTTCCTGGGCTTTCTTTTGAAGTTAAATGGATGTGTGTATTTTTATATATTCATTAAATCTATATAAATCCTGTCCGGGCTGTCCTTATTCTGAATATTAGCTATATGGTGAAAAATAAATTTCAAAGATTGCCCTTTATGTAAACTAGAGCTGTGGTGAAATAAAAGTCACAGAAGTAGCCACTTGGCTCAGTCTGATAGTTCCAGTGGCCACTTCAATGAAAACTCCAAGGGGAAATTATCATGTTTATTCTCGAGTTTACGGTTTGGAATTGAAACTTATAAGTGTAAGGAGGAGTGTTAGAGATCGGCTGAGGATTGGGCATGCCCTGGAATAGAGTGTGAAGTGGTCCAGGGATGTGCTCGTGGTATATCCCCACAGCCTGTCGCAGGGTATCAGAAAGAATTGTGGTACAGTCACTAGAAGTGCACTGAGGGGCACTAACGTACATATACATTTTCCATGACAGCACTATAATAGGAGAGTGCTATTAAAGGCTTCTGAGACTGGAACAAACGATGGAGTGCTCTAGCTTCAGGTTCAGATTCATACATAGAAATGTACAGAGACAGAGAAGAAGAAAACACTGGCACTCACAATTATCGGTGAACAACTTGTTCTTTATTCCATTTGTGTAAAAACTGCGATGATTGGTGTAAGAGGAAAATGAGGAGCCCTTTAGAGGCGCCGGCCCATTTTGCACTTACGAGTGCTAATGCGCTTAATATCAGGAAGAGAATTGTGGATTAGCCAAAATTGATTAATACTTGGTTGCAATTTCCAGGAACCTGAAGGCGCACTTGTCATCCGTATAAATCAAAAAAGGATTATAAAGGGACGTTTTGAAAATGGTAATAGAAACAAAGGAAGTGGTATAGAAGATGGGGAAGAGACCCTATGGTTATATTTTACAGTATTCAAAATCGGTTACCTTTCATTCTTGTGAAAAAGAATGATTTAGGGTCTTTGTGATAATTTATTATAAAAACACTAAGTTTATTATGAATTCATTATTTAAAAAAAGCAAAGTTTTCATGGGAGTAGATAATTATGGTACCGCACCGACACATGTGTGGAAATGATAGAGCAAAACATCGAGCAAGTTTTTGACTCGCGCCCTCCTTACTTTTCCTTTATGCCGCGGTCACTAGACATACTAAATACACGACAATTCGATTTCTGCCGTAGGTACCACTAAACAAATTCTCCCCATTGCCTTTGAGAGCTCTCCCCCATAGACAGCTTGACCGGGTCCCTCACGTCTTGCCCACTCACTTTCACGGCTCCCCCATTTGCTACGTAATCAGCGCAGTTTCTGCTCTCATTGGTCCCCCTCAAAGGACTATAATCTTTAACCGAGTGCGCTCTTTACTGCTCCGTTCCCGAGACACTCTCTCACTTCATCTAATTCCTTATTTTTATCATGCTTTACCTATAACCCCCCCCTCTATGACTTTCGGCCTCCAGCGGAGCCCCGCAAGTGGTGGTGACCTCACTCATGGACACGTGGTGGCATTCATTCCATCTACGGACGACTCATGAGGAGACCGCCTGTCTTTCCTTGCATATCATAGACCTTCTATGAAAAGCCTCGATATGTCTTCCGAAGAATCATACGCTGGCTTCAGTATTAGTGCCTTTCCCCGTTAAACATTAGGCTTTACAGATGTACTGAGCCAAGGTGAGCTAAGGAAGGAACTAGAGTGATAGGTTGGCAGTATCCAGGATTGTCGCTCTCTTCCTCCACACTTTTTTATCCCCTCCTTCTAGGCGCGATCTCTTTTTAGGATGGTTTCAGCCCTTTTTGACTCGGACAAAACCAAAGTATGTAAGTGATACAGGTGCGTAGGGAGGAGGGGGAGGATGGAAGAATGACAAGTAAGTAGGTGGGGAAAATTAACCCTAGGGAGGCAGAAAAAGAGAGAAAAGGAAAAAAAAAAAGAGAGGAAACAGAAAAGGCAAAATGTAAGAAAAACAGTAAAAATCATTAACTATTAGGTATAGGAACCATCTTAAAATGCCCAGATAGACAATAAAATAATAAAAGTAGACTTTCAATAAAAAGAGGCTTATTTTTAACTGAGTTTTTAACACAGGTTGTGGATTCATAAAGTTGAAGTCCGAGAATGGCAAGATGGCAAAATGCCGCCAGGGTAAAGGGGTCAAAGTTTTTTTTGGTACGGAAATGTTAACATATACAATATAAGTCAATACATGAAAGGTGGCGTGCGAGATCGGGAAGTAAAAAGATGAAAATAAGCGCAGGATAAATGATGAGAGGTGGCAGACGCTACAGCCGTGGTAATAAAAAGGGAGAGGGGGTGACGTCAGTGGCAGAACGGGCAGCAAATTCTGAGTGGAGGTATGAGCTAAAGAAGAAACGGAAAACTAAAAAAAGCTAGGTATTATGAACAGAAGTATAAAAGCAAGTCATGTTGCATGCCAAGAGAGAAGAACGGTGGGGAGGGATGACAAAATCCCCCCAACAATTTGTTTTTCCCCACTTCCCTCAGTACAACGGAATGGAGATGATTAAGCCCTAACAGAGTATCATAAGGATGTGTCTATGAAGAGGGCCAAAGGCCTGTGGCTGAGTCCTCTTCATACAAAGGTGGGGGTTTTGACACTATTGCCAGAAAGTTTCGAAAACAACAGACCCACCGCTAATAACCGAAAGGTTGTTTAAACCATCCGGTGAGGACATAAATTGGTGGGCATTAAAAGTGGCGGCTACGGCGGGGAGAATGTAAAGATTGTAGAGGATGACGAAGAGACCACAACCACTGTGCTACGCATACAGAAACGTACATTAGTGTGGTTACTTCCGGGTTCCTAAATTTGGCGGGGGGAGTGGGAGGAACTCGGTTGCAAGTTAGGTTACGTTCGGGATTCGTTGACTGAGGGCAAATGGATCTGCATATCCAATTACAATGGACGTGTGGTCATGTATGTATAGTGTGCAAGGGAATGCCATATATTGACAATACAGAGAGATTGCATAATGGTGTACTGCTAAGGGAGATACGAGTCTGGTAAGCCATCTGGGTTAATGTTGTCTACACAGGGAACCAAGGTGGGAGAAGAAGGATGGTAGCTACAAAAAAATAGTGAAAAAAAAGAAAAGAAAAAATTAATACAGTATTGTAAGAGTTCAAAATCACCCCATCCTTTCCTAGAAAGGTGATGATAAAGACATAATAAAAACTGTAAAATCACCAAACATATTAGGTATCGCATAATGATATCATGAGAAGGATACTACTAAAAAAAATATAACTGGAAAGATCCTGGGGTTTACACGCCCCCGCCGTTCCTAGGATCACGGCAGGAAGGGGGACAGCCTAATTGTAGGGAGGCGAGGAAGGAGAGGAGACCTAATGGAGAGATA
Source organism: Engystomops pustulosus (assembly GCA_019512145.1). NCBI lineage: Eukaryota > Metazoa > Chordata > Amphibia > Anura > Leptodactylidae > Engystomops > Engystomops pustulosus. The sequence continues at coordinate 125,826,614 of CM033644.1, forward strand.
GGGCCAAAGTGTGTAAAGGCGAAATGTGATTTTAGCGACCTTTTACATCGAAAGTAGATAATAAAAGAAACTTATCAAAGGTTCGGTCAGTAGCAACACGTCAAAAATTGGTATATGAAGGACACATGAAAAACGGGTAGCATCATTTTGCAAAAAAGGAGACGCATGCACACTATCAAGGTGCAAGGAAGTTGCCAGGGGATCAAGGGGTGGAAAAAAGTTATGGTGCGTGCCCAGGAAGATAGGATGGGGTTGGATGGCTGAAAATTTTTTTTTTCTTTTTTGTTACACATTCGTTGTTAATTTTCGAAACTTTGTATGTAAGACCAGCAATGGAAAAAAACCTATAAGTAAATTTGGGCTGAGGATCACCAATTCGAGTACCTGCACCGAAGCAGCACACAAAGGAATACAAGCTGATGGTGGGTACATTAGGTGAGCGCGCAACAGAAGGAAGAGAGACGGCGAATGAGAGAGACTAGGCGGATGCACCACAAGTCAAAGTCTAATCGAAGACAAGAAAGCTGAGGCCACCTAAGAACCCAAGAATGGATGACGAAGCAAAACGGACTTAGAGTTTCGGGAGGGCTACGTTGCCGAGGAGAGGCGTATTGTTTTCTTTAGTTTTTGCCAGGCTAATTGAATTTTTTTCAGATGGGGGGGGCAGTAATCACAGGCATGTGGGGTAAAATAACGAATAACATGTTACGGGAAAAGGTAAAATCTTAGGGTTACGACAACAATAAGCCCTCACACAGGTATTGTACACGTAAAAAACATTGAAAAGTTAGTGAGGGTGTGTGAGAGTTGGGGGAGCGCAAGGGCGCGACGTAGAAAGCGATAGGGTGCGGGGATGTGTGGTTTTGGAGAATGGATAGACGCGGGAAAAAAACAGCCTGCGTCCTTAATGGGAGGGTTTAAGAATGGGACCACCATTTTGGGAGAGTGCAAATTTGTTAACAGAAATCATTTAGACATAACACAGATCTGGACATGGGAAAAAAATAAAAATCAAGTGATGTATGTACATTTTGTAAATCTGGGTCGGTTGTATGGATAGTTGAGGTGAAAAAAGAAAAAGCCAAGAATGGTATAAAGGACATTGACGGGACGGAACGTTAAAAATGGAGGTTGGAAAAATTAGAATTTACAACCTTAAAAGTTGTTGGAGACTCCTACCATTGAGTTGTGAACGAGTACCACGTGGTGCACCAGGAGCATGAGGGAAAGGGAAGGGCCATGCATTAGTTGAGAATTAGTGGTTTTTAGTTGGTTCAGGCACATTTGTAGTGCTTTATTAAAATACGGTATATACCGTATTTTCGCCTATTTATAAGGTGTCGTCACCGGACTATAAGGCGCACCTCAATAAATGCCTGCAAGACATATAGGTTAATATAATATAAGCGGTCCCCTCTGCCCCCTTTCCTCCCCTCAGCCAGGGTGTTTTTCTGTGGGGGTCCCTGTGGACCCTCCTTCTTTTTCCCCTGTTACAGGGCCGTCAGTATGGGGGATGGTTGTACTCATGATGATGATTGCTTAGTGGTCGGCACTATGGCAGCTCCGGTCTGTCCGTGAGGGGGGGCAGGTTGAGGGCACAAGTTAGTTGTGGTTGCACCAGGGCACTATCAGGAGCTAGGACCCCTGTATTACTGTGGGGAAGGTGCAGGAAATTTCTCGGGTGATGGAGCTATTAAAACATGGTAAATGTACAGTACATCTTGTCGTAGTACATTTCTGTATAAGTCATATTATAAGGCGCAGCCGGGGCCTATAAAGGCGAAAAATATCTAAGTGTTACCGTATGAGAGTATGAAGCCGGAACCACGAGGTAAGCCGAGAGCCCCCTAGATTTTACCACCAAAACCTATTGCACTGTCAGCCTGTGCAGATAGATGGCTGGTCCCATAGTAACAGGGACCTAGTAGGCTTTAACTATGAATAGCCCTGGGTTTTAGTAGGCCCCGGGTGTTGACATAGGCCATTGAACTGTACCCCCCCTGAAAGCGCTGTGCGGTGTTTGTTTAATCTGTGATGTCAGAGGTAAGATACATCTGACACCCTACTAAACACTGAGTGTCGGCTCAGCTCTGTACAGAGCCGAAAACCGCATCGGCTCAGCGCTCGTACTAGTTTGGCCGCTGAGACGGCTAAGGTGTTAATGGTTATATACATTGAATATCTGTGCTCATGTCCTGGACTAACACAGGTAAGTTTCATTACAGAACCTCATGGTTTTCAAAATTACGTATTGAAACTGCAGTCAATTGGTTAGTTTTGGCTATTGATCAAGAATGTACTGCTAATTTTGCAAGACGCTGGCGCGATTTAAAAGGACCTTACCACATCGTCATACTGGTGAGATCAAACCACTGATTGTCTTCAAAATACTTCCAACACTGGTAAATAATGTCCGTGGTACCAACTATAAGAATATCCACGACAACTATAATCATCCCACAGAAGGATACGCAGATGCACAGGGGTGTAAATTTGTAAGTTAACATTTTGTAATCCAATGGCTTGCTGATGTTCAGTCTAAGATTAGTATGTCCTTAGTTCTCAAGTTATTTTCTTTCCTTTTAATTAAATACGGTAAGGATTATCGCATTTTGAATTCTGATTAAGGGGAACAAATTGCTCGATATGTTAGCCCTTATATTCATCATTCATCATTAATAGAATGCATGTAAGTTATCATTACTCCTACCTTTAACTTTGTAGTTGCAAAATAGCTTAGCAAAAGTATTCCTCACTGGTAGCTATGGGATGCAAATAATGTTAAAACAGCGCAGAAGAACAGGGTTAAGAATCGTGTCTGATACTTCAAAGCTCCAATAATGCTATGCTTCCGCTCCTTTCTCTGTGTGTATCCAGGGGTGCAGATTGTGTGGAACGTTTAGTCATAGACCCCCCTTTTAGTGCGGGCAGTCCTACACATCGGTGAGATTTCTTGATGGGACTTCTCTGTGCCCGCTACACCCATCTAGGGGCTGGTTATGGTAATGTAAGGTTTCCTTCGGCGGTCAATCCTGATGTACTGATCTCCATCTCGCTTATACTCGGGTAGGCTTATACTCAAGTACCGTATTTTTCGGCCTTATATAGGCCGGTGCGCCTTATATATGAACTTATACAGAAATGTACTACAGACAAGATGTACTGTACATTTACCAGTGTTTAATAGCTCCATCCCCAGAAATTTCCTGCACCTTCCCACACAGTATACAGGGTCCCTAGCTCCTGAAGTGCCCTGGCACCACAACTAACATTGTGCCCAACCTGCCCTCCCCTAGCACGGACAGACCGGAGCTGCCATAGTGCCGACCACGAAGCAATCATCATCATGAGTAAATCCCCCATACCTGACGGCCCTGTAACAGGGGAAAAAGAAGGAGCCACAGGGAACCCCACAGGAAAAACACCCTGGCTGAGGAAGGAAGGAGAAGGGGCAGAGGGAGACCGCTTATATATATATGAACCTAGATGTCTTAGCAGGCATTTATTAGAGGTGCGCCTTATAGTCCGGTGCACCTTATAGGCGGAAAAATACGGTATATACAGTATTTTATAGCACTAAAAAATGTGCCATGAACCAACTAAAAACCACTAAATTCTAAAACTAATGCATGGCCCTCCTTCCCTTCTATGCCTCACTGTGCACCACAGTGTACCGTTCACATGTTAGGAGTCTCCAACAAATTTTAAGGTGTAAATTTTGTGGCTTAATGCGCTTTTAGAGATAAAATCAGACCATTCTAATTTTCACCTCCATTTTTAACTCCTTCCCGTCAATGTCCTTTTTCATTCTTGCGTTTTCAGTTTTCACTCCTCACCTTCAAAAATGTATAACTTTTTTATTTTTCCATGTACAGAGCTGTGTTATGGCTAATTTTCTGTGTAACAAATTGCACTTCAAAATGGTGGCATTTAACCCCTTAAGGACGCAGGGTTTTTCCGCTCATTTCTTGCTCTCCAACTTCAAAAATCCATAACTTTTTCATTTTTACGTGTACAGACCTGTGTGAGGGCTTATTTTGTGCGTAACAAATTTTACTTTCCCGTAATGTTATTTATTTTAACATGCCGTGTACTGCGAAGCTGAAAAAAAATTCCAAATGTGGAAAAATTGAAAAAAAAACGCACGTTCTTGTGGGCTCAGTTTTTTCGACTTTGACTGTGCACTCAAAATAACACCTCAGCTTTATTCTTTGGTTCGGTGCGATCGTGGTGATACCAAATTTATATAGGTTTTATTGTGTTTTAATACATTTTCAAAAATTAAACGAATGTGTACAAAAAAGAAAAAAAAAATTTTGCCATCTTCTGACGCTAATAACTTTTTCATACTTTGTCGCACGGAGATGTGTGAGGGGTCATTTTTTGCAAAATGAGGCGACGTTTTCATTGCACCATTATTGAGGTGTGTGCGAGACTTTGTGTAAGTTTTTGATGCGATGTGTGTATAAAAATTGGTGTTGTAAAAGTCACATTTCGGACATTTGGGCGCCATTCCCGCCATCGGAGGTCACCGCGGCCGTAAACCGCTTTATATTTTGATAGATCGAGGGCATAGATCGACGGCTTAACCTAATATTGTTGTTGATTTTTACAGTTTATTAGTTTTATATCCTGTTCTAGGGGAAAGGGGGGTGATTTGAACTTTTAATATTTTATTAATTTTTCTTTTCTTTTTTTTCACTATTTTTTTTAGACCATCTAGGGTACATTAACCCTAGATGGTCAGATCGTTCCTACCATATACTGCAATACTTCTGTATTGCAATATATGGCATTCTTGCACACTATACATTACAATGAGCCACACGCTCATTGTAATGGATATGCAGAAGCCATGTATCCTCAGTCAAACGAAGACCCGAGGCTACCATGGCAACCGATCGCCGCCCCCCCCCGATGACGTTCGGGGGCGCGGCGATCATAACAAAGATGGCGGCGCCCGCGTGCCGCCATCTTTTAAATGCCACCGGCGACAACGGAGGGGTTAAGCACCGCGGTTATTAGCGGTGGGGGTTTTCTGCAATATGCAAAAACCCCCACCTTTGTATGAAGAGGACTCAGCCCGTGAGCCCTCTTCATACACTCCTTATATATATCGTTAAGGGGTTAATATTCCATGCCGTGTACTGGGAAGTGGGGAAAAAAAAAAATTGGGGGGGATTTTGTCATCTTCTGGCACAAACAACTTTTTTATACTTTGGTATACAGAGCTTTGGGAGGTGTCGTTTCTTGCGACTTTTGATGAAATTTACAATGTAATCATTTTTAGGGCTGTATGACCTTTTGATCACTTTTCATAGAATTTTTTATATTTTGTAAAATGGCAAAAAAAAACATTTGACTTTGGCTTGCTTGCCATTTTCCGTTAAGGGGTTAAACGCAGTGAAAAACGTTTATTATATTTTGATAGATCTGGCATTTTCGGATGTGTCGATACCTAATGAGTTAATGATTTTTACTGTTTATTTTGAATTTTTATGTTTAATATATTTTTTTAATTTTTACTATTTTTCTGACTCCATAGGGTATTTTAACCCTAGGTTGTCTGATCAATCCTACCAAATACTGCCATACTGTAGTATGGAGATTTTTCTCCTCATTCATTACAATGTGCTGATAGCACATTATAATGAAAGGGTTAACACGAAGCAGCATTGATTCTTCGGAAGACTCGAGGCTGTCATAGCGACGCATCGCCGATCCCCAATGACGTCACGGCTCATGCGCCACCATCTTTTTGAAGCCGCCGGTAGGAAAACACCTGCGATCGGTGCTGGCAATCTTGCTTTTGTATTTCCTATACCTTAGAGAATTAGTGACACACTTTCACATTATAGATCCCTTGCTTTTTAATGAATTCATAATAAAACTTATGTTTTATAAAATTATACACACCATCATATTTTTCAAACATTTTAGATATCCTTCAACAAGCTTCTTACAATACTTGGTAGGAAATTGGGTCCATTTATCTCTGGGTTGTTTGTACGGATGAACAAGGCGCCTTCAGGTTCCTGGAAATTGCAACCAAGTATTAATCAATTTTGAGCTAATCCACAATTCTCTTCCTGATATTAAGCGCAGATTAAGCACTCGTAAGTGCAAAATGGGCCGGCGCCTCTAAAGGGCTCCTGCATTTTCCTCTTCTCCCACAGCGCAGTTTTAGCAAAATGGAATAAAGGACTAAGTTTTACCGATAATTGGTGAGTGCCAGTGTTTTCTTCTTCTCTGTACATTTCTATTGTATGAATCTGAACCTGAAGCTAGAGCACCTCCAATCGTTTGTTCCAAGTCTCCAGAGCCTTTAATAAGCATCTCCTATTATAGTGCGGTCATGGAAAAATGTATATGTACGTAGTGCCCCTCAGTGCTACTTCTAGTGAATGTACCACAATTCTCTTCCTGATACCCTGGCCGACAGGCTGTGGGGATATACCAAGAGCACATCCCTGGACCACTTCAACTCTATTCCAGGGCAGCCCAATCCTCAGCCGACTCTACACTCCTCCTTACACTTATAAGTTTCAATTCCAGTAAACTCGAGAATAAACAATGATAAATTTCCCCCTTGGAGTTTTCATTGAAGTGGCCACTGGAACTATCAGACTGAGCCAAGTGGCTACTTCTTGTGGACTTTTATTTCACCACAGCTCTAGTTTACATAAAGGGCATCTTTGAAAGTTTATTTTTCACCATATAGCTAATATTTCAGAATAAGGACAGCCAGGACAGGATTTATATAGATTTAATGAATATATAAAAATACACACAATCCATTTAAATTCCAGAAAGCCCAGGAAAACAGTAAAGGTAAGCTTTACAATGAGTAAACCTGAGAAGCAGATGTAGTGAAATTGGAATTTTACCACGATAAATTCAGGCATGAAGAACATATAAAACTGCTTCACTTTAACAAGTAATGATTGTCAAGACTCACAAACACTCAAAGAATACAACAAAAATAAAATAAGGCACAAAGTCTTTAAAATAACAGCATATAATGTATACTGATCTTTTCACATTTAATATAAGTAATAGAGCACAGTAGAAAATGTGTTACAATATGGTCACATCTGGTGCATTGTTGCAGAAATCGTAGCCTGTTCACTAAGGCACCTGCTACTGGGTCCATCCAGTATATTGCCAGGTTGGACTGCAGATGTCAGCAACTCATCAGCGCAAACGGCTGAGCGTCGATGGCCTATCAAAAATAGACCATCAACAATAAAAAGTCCAGACAAACCCTTTAAAGTAAATCTACCATCAAAATCAAGCATGAGCACTTATAAAGTGCTCACTGCACAAGTGCTGAGGAAGCAGGAGGGAGTGTGAAACAGTGTAATGGTCAGTAAATCCAGATCACAGAGGGGCTTGCACAGCCCCTCAGGCTCATCAGTATAATTTAAAAGTTGATTTTAGAAGGAAAGAGGCCATGGATAACAAATATAAACTTTTACCACAGTCTCTGTGCCAGTATCTATGAGCGAGTGCCCTTGGTTTTTCATCATGCTTTATTTTGATGATCGCTTTCCTTTAATGGTTACTTACACATTTATGGGGAACTGATCAGTCAAAAATATTCCTGCAACGCAACTGCTATTTGTGCACATACCTTTACTCCCAATGTTGGTCAATCATTGTTCTATTTTACACTACAGAATTTTTGACTTAACAAACTAGCTTAGACACTACATTTAATTGTGTTTTTAGTGCATTCTAACAATGTACAAGTTATTTCTGCAAAAGAAAAGTAGATTTTTACATTTACATTAATGTTAGAAGGATGAACAGCACGATAAATGCAGTAGATACAAAAAAAGGTTGTTGACTAGTTCTTAAAGGACATCACCAGGATGAAGGAATGTATGCAAATCAGCCAGAGGGGCTCCAGGCTCCATAGGTGTTTATGGAGTCTGCAGCCCCTCAGGTTCATTTGCATACAATCTTTCATCCTGGTGGTAGATGTCCTTTATAGGGGTTTTCTCATTCTTTACACAGATCTTATCCATAGGATAGAGATAAGTGCATGACTGTTAGATGTACAAAGTTTAAAAGTGTAAATTGCATAGGTGTACACCATCTTTATAGCAAGCTCATATATGTACATGGTATTGGGAAAGGGGAAATGCTAAAACTTATTTCTTCAAAGGCCTCTGAACAATACTTACAGTTCAAGCATGTTTAAGTATTGCCACTTTTACCCTTTCCCCCATCCAATGCCTATATCAGTTGATTGTTAGAGCAACTATTACAGGAGTGCATACTCAACCAGGATTTACTTATATGGTACTTTTATACCCATAAAGGTTGTCCCCATAGAGGTTGGATGGAGGGATGGTACATCATGCTCCTTTAACCTACTTCAAGCCTATTTTCTCCTTAGATTGTAAGAATCTATATCCCAAAAGATGTGGCCTAGTACAATGTGCCAAGTGTACATAAGGTGGTATACGCCATGCAATATGGGTTACTCTAATTTCACTTCGGATGTAGTATAGCGTTAAACTATAAATGGGACACAAAAAAAGAAAAGAACTTTAATATTAGAAAGATGATATCCCAATACAAATAAGCATCCACAAGACTGCCCAAGACTACTGTTATTAAAAAAAAAAAAATAAAAAAATAAAAATAAAAATATTCCATAATGGGAAATGGGCATCTCAAAAGTCAGTTCTGAATAGAAGTAATTTTCTACTGGACTTTAGGTGTCCATTACAGGCAGTCCCCGGGTTACGTAAAAGATAGGGTTCGGAGGTTTGTTCTTAAGTTGAATTTGTAAGTCGAAACTGTATATTTTGTAACTGAGGTTCCAGACATTTTTTTGCCCCAGTAACAATTGGAGTTTTTAACATTTTTTTGCTGTAATGGGACCAAGGATTATCAATAAAGCTTCATTACAGACACCTTACAGCGGAACATTACAGCCTGGGGCTATAGTAAAGCATCCAGAGAGCTTCACCAGAGGTCACAATGGCAGAGGGGTCCATCTGTAAGTCGGTTGTCCTTAAGTAGGGGACCGCCTGTATTTTGTTATAGCCTGACCTGTAAGAGGAAGATGAGAAAAGGGGGCTGTACTCGTAGACAAGCATGTGGAGAAAGTATTTTTCATAATATTTATCAAATGTGATCATTCCTGCAGTTTTCCAGAAAGCATAGGAGAGAGAGAGAGACACAGGTAGCCTATACACTATAAAGGACTCTTGATCAAGGAGACATATGGTTCACCAAGTAAAAAATCTACTTTCCAATGTCTAAAGGAAAGCAGAGTCAAAATTAAATTAAAAATTACAGCCGGTAAATTATCCTCAACTTTATAGAATTAACATCTTTGGGTTAAAATATCTTTTAAAAAAAACTATTAAAAAGCTGAACTACAAATATTACCGGTAATTATGTTTTCAGTCCTACATATTACATTCTACAGATAATAATCCATAAGGGATGGACAGAGGTTAACGGGAGCCCATTCACCTTTAACAGTATAAACACTTATTTGGTTGACAACCATCTTAAAAGTGACATGATCCTATATGAAAGGGACCAAGGATCTAAAATTCTCCAAAAGATGACAGTGCAAAAAGTCACTTAGTGCAATTGAGTACAAGAGCGGTTTACATATTTCTTAGGCCCCTTACACACCTGTAAGTGCCATGCGTCAAACTCTCATCACACTTGCAGTGTGTGCTTGCTAGAACCTCCCACCCGAACACTGAAGACTTAAACTCACTCACAAAAGCGTATAAAGGGCCTGAGGGCTGTAAGGTTGGATGGTCTGTCAACAAATCTTAAAATAGCTATAGATCCACATGAAGATATGTTGCATTATAAAGATCTTAATTTTTTTCCCAAAATCATCATCATAAAAAAAAGGTTCTCTGTATTAAAAAAAAAAAAAAAAAAAAAAAAAAAACCCCAAAAAGGGGTAGCGGTAAGTAATTCTCCTCCACACATTTTCATTTATTATGCCATTCAGGAACAGACATCTCTTCTTAGATGTATTTTTCTTTATAAATACTTGATTTATCCCAACGAAAGGCAATTTCGCCTGAACAGTTATCGATAAATCTACCGAATGTGGAACTGTCAGCAGAGGACAAATGTCCAATTGTGTAAGTTCACACCTTACTAGTATCAAACAGCTGTTCAGAGGTTCTATTAGGAACAATATTGGAATGGTACAATACTGACCAATAGATTATTAAAATTACAGGTATTTAAAAATGCAAACGTGTGGAGAACCTACAGTTATTTTTTTCTTTATTTGTTGTCAGGCGGCACATCCTTGGATCCCTAAGATTTCTTTGGTTTTCACCAAGAGACAGTATTGCTGGTGATAGGAAAGTGAAAATGGGATTAAAAACCAATTGAATTGCACACATTTAAAAAGGAACACTTCATGCCCTGCACTAGGTTTAATTCAACAAATCCCCTTTGACTGAAGGGAGGAGCCGGACTGAAGGTTCTAGCTATACAATGAAAAGGAGTCATGCTCCTCCCTTCAGGCCCTGCACAATGCATTATTCAATAAATTGACTTAAGCATTTATGAATTTAGTTGAATCACTTTTTTTCTTGAGCAAATTACGTTATCGGTAGGGAATGCTCTATGGTAACTATTCAAGAGCTTTATCAGGTTTTTGTTACAAACCGAATGACTTTAGGAAAATCTGATAGTGTTTTATAGTGGGGAGTTGGGAAAATGAGCACATGATGGTACCAATGGTATATAATCTTTTCAAAGAATCTTCAATCAACGTTATAGACGGCTCAGTAATACATAAATATAATAAAATATGCCAACTGGATTTCAGAAAAACAATTATAAAGACACATGCATAGTACATGCTGATACCCTTCATTTGGCTTGAATGCAAGCTACAAAATATTATCCCAAAAAGCGTTCAGACTAATAAAAAGCCTGCAACAAGCTCTGATCCTTCAACAGTATTATGCAAAACACAGTAGGATATTTTGAAAGTATTTGCTCATTTGTGATAAATGGCCACAAAGGTTTCCAGTAAAAGTACACAGCATGTAGTGCTTCCCATGAACAGAAGCATATGATCAACCGTGGCGATTCCATTCAGTTCACACATAATACAGCTCAGCCAAAGGCATCACCTTACATTCGACTGCCTTTTAGAAAAGTCATCAATGCTTTTTGTCAGCTGTTTTGTGAATAGTTTATGTATCCTGCCACAGTAGGTGTGTTCTGTTTTCTGCAATTCCAGTTCTAAAGGATGCAACAAAGAATGGATGATGTCATCTCCAAATGAGAACTATGGGAAAAAAAAAAATAGATTACTACTCATAATCATAACAGAAGGTCCTCAGTGTTTCCACCGAGGTACAGGAAATACAAGTTAGGCTCCATGTACACGTCCTCAAAATGGCAAAAACAGCAGCTAGCTCATGGTGACCATAGTCCAGCATTGTGCACGGGTGGTGACAACACAAAAGCCCCTTTTGGCAGTAGGCCAGGCCCTACTCCTGCTTGCCTTTGTGGATGGCCGCTCAGCTCCCTATGTGCATGGAGATTTAGGGGCATTTATATCACACTAACACACATGACTTTCTAAATATGAGGACCTTTAAAAACTGTCCATCTTCCCTCCAATGATTACAGAATATTTTTTACAGTTGCTAAAAAGGGGGTCTCCCAAACAAAAACATCAAGACACTGTGGGTACAATATTAGCCCAATTGATCAGCAAAAAGTGAAACAGAAAGCAGACAGCTCTGTCCTTTATAGTAGTCAGATCAAATGAAAGGGAAGTGCTCTGCAGTAACTTGAATTAGAACCACAGTGACATCAGCCAAAACGGAGCTGTCGGCTTTAGACCATGGCTGTAGTCTGTTGGTTGCAGTGCGTCCAGTATGGCCGGTGTTGTGGTGATGTACCATGATGGCAGTTACACATCATTACTATGGTAACAGAGCAGGACAGTCTGTTACATCATCATCATCATCGGAGCAGAGCCCGAGAGGGGAAAGGAGTTACTGAGAACTAAAGAATCATGGGACTTTTAGCTTACAGTGGCCACCATTTTGGAGATAACACCACCTACTTTAGAAAGCTCATAACATTTTGTGAATCATAAAATCAAACAATTTAAGCTCCATTTTATGACTAATAACGTAGAGTTTTGTTTTTTTCATTTATTTATAGCCTCATGGATTTTTGTATCAGACGTTCATATTCCCAAAATACCCCTTTAAGTAAAATTACATCCATGTGACTATGCAGGCTGTTCAAAAGAAACATTTTACCGGAAAATTGCTCAACTGTTAGATATCACCAAGGATATCGTTTCACGGCATACGGCGCGGTGCGCCATATATCCCTACGGAGAGGGGCGGGGGTGAGTGCTACGGTACGGCGGGCAATGGTAGTGTGAATCCAGTCAAATGGAGATATTCGTGAGCATCTTGTATATTAAAGTTGACTGCTAATTTCCTTCAGCAAATATAACAGATTTTGCCTTTTGAAATCATTCATTACGCTAATTACATACAATGCTGTTAAATTGCCATTTTATTGCCAGAATAATCACTCGTCATGTCAATAGCAATCAGAGTTAAGAACCAGTCAACATCACAATATAGCAATAACAGAAATTTAGCAAGCATGAAGAGTTAAGGCTGAGTGTCCTGACTACAATGCTACAAAAGACAAGTGAGGACAGAAAAAAATAAAAAAGAACTCAGCTCAAAAGAATGATACAGAGGTCATTTTTCCAAGTGAAAAGGAGAGATTCCTCCAAGCATTAAAACATGAATTTTATGGAAACAGTTTGAGGGAATGCATAGCAACCTCACATCCCCAAAAGTACACTTTTTCATTTTTACATCCACATGACAGCAGTTATATAGCACCATTAAAATATAGTATTGATTTCTGAAGGTTATATACAAGGCAGACTCTTAAATTGCAATGAGTGCCAACCAATTTTACAACTCATCAGTGGCAGTACAAGTAATAAATTGTTTATTAGAAGGCTTATTTGTGGCATGAAAGAAAGAAATTAGATCTGCTTGGCTGAAAACCATGCATACATTTCATGTAATAAACTCAGGAAAGTTGGCGAATAACCAGGCCAAGTTCTTGTGTTATTCCCACACTGAACTACTACATGAAATGACAGAGGTAGCACTTCAGGAGGGGACGATTACGCCAGGCTCTCATTATGCTGTGTGGAATTGTAAAAGAAAGAGGAATCAAAGAAGGACATGCATCATTACTCCCATGGAGACAACATCAGGGGCTCAGGTTTTGCTGAAGACGTGTGCTTCATTTAGGGGGGTGCAGTTTTTCAACATTTATATGACAGCGATCTAATGGGATATGGACTATATAACCTAACATGATATTAACCCCTTCCTGACGCGCAGCGTAATAGTAATGTATGGGTGGCAGTGACTAACAAGTCGGTCGAGGGCCAGCTGTATATTACAGCTGACACCCTCAAGTAGAACCCAGCCTCAGAATGCAGATTGTGGTTTTTAACCCCATACACCGATTTGTAAAGCGCTACGGAATTTGATGCCGCTATATAATTCTATATTATATATTACATGCCACAGGCAAGCGTGCTGTGGCATGCAAGGGGAATACCGGCACCTTTCTCCCCTGAATCAGATCCCCAGAACAACTTACCAGGGGATCTGATCATTTCCCTCGTAGCCCCTAGGTCTGATGTGTACCCCGGGGCTGCACAATGCTCAGATGCATCAGGCTGCAGGCCCAGACTGTAACTAACTGAGCATGTCATGCCTTCTCAGGCACATATCTAGTTAATTTTGCCAGCTGCTCCACCTGTTGATAAGTTGTTGTATTGCAGCCTCATTTATTCTGCCTCATGTTTACCTGCAGACCAAACTTTTCCTACTTAGGCTTCCTTAGTTTCCCATCATGCCTTTCTCTAGCCTGGCCCCATGCCTCTGCAGCAGCCATCTTGCTCCATAGATGCTGCACACACTGTCTCTCTCTTGGACAATTAATCTGTTGTTTTCCTCATCATAGAACAGTCGGTGAGTTATTATATAATTCATGTACCTTACAGAATGTGATGTACTGAGATATGCTATGTACCTTGTACTGAATGCTGTTATTTTCTTGTAGTTTTACACTGATCCTATTAATAAAAGTTGAAAAGGACCCCCTGCGTCCAGCTCAATGAATTGATAGGAAAAGAGTTTAGCTGTCTGACAACTCGTTCACAGGGACGGATTGAGGGTGTCAGAACAGTAAAACGACTACTATATAACGGGGTTGAAGCACAGATCCTGTCTTCTATCAGCAAGCAGTCAAGCAGCTTACAGCCACAATGTCAGACAGAGGATCTGCTGCACGGTCCCATGTCAGCTCAGCAGCTTCAAGGACCTCTAAGAGCAGCCTTGCAGCGGCAACCGCCAGGGCAAAGGCAGAAGCCGCCAAAGTGAGAGCTGCCTTTGCTGAAAAGGAGTTGAAATTAAAGAAGGAAAAGGCAAACCTAGAAGCCAACCTTGCAAAACTTGCTGTGGACATGGAAGCAGCAGCAGCAGAAGCCGAGGCGCAGGCTTTAGAAGCAGCAGTATGTGGCACTTGTGAAGGAGCCAGCATAAAACTTGAACCTGAACTTGGTCATCAGGATGTCTCTCAGCGCACTTCAGAATATGTGCTACAGCAAGCCCAGTTAGACCAGTACCTACATCCACTTCAAAGAGTGAGATCAAACTCTGCTGATGATCTAAGACAACATCCTGTCATTCAGTCAACAACCCTCACACATCACCCTAAGCATGAAGGTAATTCTGTCTACCAATCACCCTGCATGCAACCTGCATCCAGACCTATGGGTCCCTACCACTCAGTGACTGCTTTCAAGAAAGAAGGTGCTGACAAAGACTACTTTGACAGCAATGCATTCTATGACAATTACCCAACTAATCCTCACCACAGCAACGCTCATCCAGATCACCCTCTCAGAGACCAAGAGCTACCACCTTTCCTTCTGACAACTCGTTCACAGGGACGGATTGAGGGTGTCAGAACAGTAAAACGACTACTATATAACGGGGTTGAAGCACAGATACTGTCTTCTATCAGCAAGCAGTCAAGCAGCTTACAGCCACAATGTCAGACAGAGGATCTGCTGCACGGTCCCATGTCAGCTCAGCAGCTTCAAGGACCTCTAAGAGCAGCCTTGCAGCGGCAACCGCCAGGGCAAAGGCAGAAGCCGCCAAAGTGAGAGCTGCCTTTGCTGAAAAGGAATTGAAATTAAAGAAGGAAAAGGCAAACCTAGAAGCCAACCTTGCAAAACTTGCTGTGGACATGGAAGCAGCAGCAGCAGAAGCCGAGGCGCAGGCTTTAGAAACGGCAGTATGTGGCACTTGTGAAGGAGCCAGCATAAAACTTGATCCTGAACTTGGTCATCAGGATGTCTCTCAGCGCACTTCAGAATATGTGCTACAGCAAGCCCAGTTAGACCAGTACCTACATCCACTTCAAAGAGTGAGATCAAACTCTGCTGATGATCTAAGACAACATCCTGTCATTCAGTCAACAACCCTCACACATCACCCTAAGCATGAAGGTAATTCTGTCTACCAATCACCCTGCATGCAACCTGCATCCAGAACTATGGGTCCCTACCACTCAGTGACTGCTTTCAAAAAAGAAGGTGCTGACAAAGACTACTTTGACAGCAATGCATTCTATGACAATTGCCCAACTAATCCTCACCACAGCAATGCTCATCCAGATCACCCTCTCAGAGACCAAGAGCTACCACCTTTCCTCAAGTTCTTTGCACGCCGTGAGCTGCTCACCAAAGGTCTCTCAAAATTTAATGACCGGCCTGAAAGTTACAGAGCATGGAGAGCTTCTTTCAGGAATGCCACAGCAGGCCTTGACCTCTCTGCAAGTGAAGAGATGGACCTGTTGGTGAAGTGGCTAGGAGACGAGTCGACAGAGCACGCAAAACGCATCAGAGATATTAACATCAACTACCCGAGCAGAGGCTTGGACATGTTATGGGAGAGGCTCAATGAGTGCTACGGCTCCTCAGAGATGATAGAAGAATCCCTCTTTAAAAGGTTACAGGACTTTCCTAAAATCTCAAACAAAAGCTTTCACAAGCTAAGAGAATTGAGTGACCTCTTGACAGAACTACAGGTTGCCAAGTCTGAAGGAGACCTGCTAGGCCTCACGTCCTTAGATGCAGCTAGAGGCATCAAATTCATAGTGCAGAAGCTACCTTACAGCTTACAGGAGAAATGGATGAACCGGGGCTCAGAGTACAAAGAAAGACACAACGTGCAGTTCCCACCATTCTTCTATTTTGTAGATTTCGTACGTCAGCAGGCGAAGATCAGGAACGATCCTAGTTTTGACCTTTCCACCGTAGACCTTGTCAACCCAGGTACAGGTAAGCCTGCTTTAATTCGTAACCCCAGAGGCACACCTATCACCGTACACAAAACAAATGTATTTCCTGACGATTCCTCAAAAACCAGTGGGACATTAACAAAAGACCCAAGCACTGAGTGCCCCTTGCATAAAAAGCCCCACTCACTGGAGAAGTGTAGAGGTTTTAGGAACAAATCTCTTAAGGACCGCAGAATGTTCCTCAAGGAGAATGGCATATGCTACAGGTGTTGTGCATCTACATCTCACTTAGCAAGAGATTGCGACGCCAGTATTTCTTGCTCTGAATGCAACAGCCAAGAACACAATACGGCTCTACACCCAGGGCCAGCACCACAGATTCCTTCACCCTCAGACAGTACTTCAGAGCACGGCGGGGAGAGGATAGACAGTGCACCCCCTGATGTGTCACCTCTGTGCACTCAAGTTTGCGGAGAAGGTCTAGGTAACAAATCTTGCTCAAAGATCTGTCCTGTTACAGTTTACCCTATAGGTCACAGAGAAAGAGCAGTTAAACTGTACGCCATACTGGATGACCAGAGCAACAGGTCACTTGCGAGCACAGCCTTCTTTGAC
This sequence comes from Engystomops pustulosus, assembly GCA_019512145.1. Taxonomy (NCBI): domain Eukaryota; kingdom Metazoa; phylum Chordata; class Amphibia; order Anura; family Leptodactylidae; genus Engystomops; species Engystomops pustulosus. The sequence goes on from CM033644.1 coordinate 125,843,621, forward strand.
ATTTTTCAGATCAAAGGACTTCGTTCATCCTACTCTCTTAAAACATGTACAGGAGTAAGTGAAGAAACTGGAAGAAGAGCCACAGGATACCAGATTGAATCGCTAGATGGTCAGACATCCTTGTCCCTTCCTACACTAATAGAGTGTAATTCAATCCCGAACAATAGGGAAGAGATCCCCACACCAGAAGCTGCTCTACATCATGCACATTTGAGAAGCATAGCGCATCTCATCCCCACACTCGATCCTCAAGCCAAGTTGGTCCTCTTGCTGGGCAGAGACATTATCAGAGTCCACAAAGTGAGGAAGCAGATAAATGGTCCTCATAACTCACCCTACGCTCAGAAACTTGACCTAGGTTGGGTCATCATAGGGGACGTTTGCTTAGGAAACGCTCACAAACCAAACAACGTAAACGCTCTTTACACAAGCACATTAGAGAGCGGGCGTCCATCCTTTTTTCTACCCTGTCCCAACAAACTTCTTGTGAAAGAGAAGCTCACCAGCCCAGCATACCTGAACACTGGAGAGGGCAGCTACGCCACTAATTACCTGTGTGACGGAGATGAAGATCATCTAGGGTGTACTGTTTTCCAAAAGACCAAAGACGACCATAAGGTAGCCCATTCCATAGAAGACGAGACCTTCTTGAAGATAATGGACCAAGGATTTCATAAAGATGAAACCAATAGCTGGGTGGCCCCGCTACCATTTAAGCCTCAGAGACCCCGTCTTCCTAACAACAGAGAGCAAGCTCTAAAACACCTTACCTTGCTAAAACGTAACTTCCTAAGAAAGCCAGAGATGGAAAAGCACTTCCTTGCTTTCATGTGCAAAGTATTCGAAAATGGCCATGCAGAAGTGGCCCCACCTCTGGAAGAGAGCAAAGAATGCTGGTATCTCCCAATATTTGGCGTCTACCACCCCAAGAAACCAAACCAGATACGCGTGGTGTTCGACTCCAGCGCAAGATACCAGGGACTCTCTCTGAATGATGTTCTTTTAACAGGGCCAGACCTTAACAACACTCTCATTGGTGTCCTCATCAGATTCCGTAAAGAACCAGTTGCCATCACTGCAGATATACAGCAAATGTTCCACTGCTTCCTTGTCAATGAAGAACATAGAGACTTCCTGCGGTTCTTCTGGTTCAAAGATAACGAACCTACCAAGGACATAGTAGAATACCGTATGAAGGTGCATGTTTTTGGCAACAGCCCATCCCCTGCTGTAGCAATCTATGGGCTTAAGAGGTCTGCAACGGGAAACGAGACCGACTTTGACGAAGACGTCCGCCAGTTCATCGAAAGAGACTTCTACGTGGACGATGGTTTGAAGTCTCTTCCATCATCAGAGGCTGCAATAAGCCTACTCAAAAGAACTCAGAGTGCTCTTGCTCATTCTAACCTCAGGCTACATAAGATTGCTTCTAATAGCAAAACAGTGATAGAGGCCTTTCCCACAAAGGACTATGCCAACGACTTAAAGGACCTGGACTTAGCTATAGACTCTCTTCCCATACAACGTAGTCTAGGACTCAACTGGGACCTCAAGTCTGATAGCTTCACATTTCAGGTCAACCTAGAGCGAAAACCGTTCACTCGACGAGGCGTCCTATCCACAATAAACAGCCTGTATGATCCCCTTGGATTTGCCGCACCTGTGATCATCCAAGGTAAGACCTTGCTGCGTGAATTAACTGTGGATTCAGCTGATTGGGACACCCCTCTTTCTCCAGAAAAAGAGGTTTCGTGGGTAACCTGGAGGGAATCTCTAAATTCATTGTCTGATCTTCACATACATAGGCCATACACGAACATATCTTCTGAAGAAGTCCTCTCCAGGAGGCTGTGCCTGTTTTGTGATGCCTCAGTCAAAGCCATAGCCGCCGTTGCCTATTTAAAGACTGTAGACATCTCAGGCCAAGTCCACATAGGGTTCATCATGGGAAAAGCCAAGCTAGCACCATGTCCTGAACCTACCGTACCCAGACTAGAACTCTGTGCTGCTGTTCTTGCTATTGAACTGGCAGAGCTCATCACATCAGAACTTGACCTACAGCTTGAGGACGCAGAATTTTTCACCGATAGCAAAGTAGTGTTAGGCTACATTCATAATGAGACTAGGAGATTCTATGTCTACGTGAACAACCGAGTACGTAGAATTAGGAGGTCTTCTCAGCCTTCTCAGTGGGGTTATGTACCAACTAACCACAATCCTGCTGACCATGCTACCAGAGCTGTACCAGCTTCATGCCTTAAAAACACTACCTGGCTTTCTGGGCCTGCATTCCTGTGTCAACCAGCACCCACCACTCTTCAAAAATGCATGCACGAACTGTTTGAGCCTGAATTAGATGTGGAAATTCGACCTCAAGTTTCCACACTTAATACAACGGTCACTAAAAGGCACCTTGGTTCTAGCCGCTTCCACAAATTCTCCACCTGGAGGTCCGCTTACAGAGCCTTAGCTTGCCTGATTCACATTGTCAGATCCTTTAAAGCCACAAAGCCAACATCTGTTCTATGCAAAGGCTGGCACTACTGCCAAAAAGCTTACTCAGCAGACGAGTTCCTGCAGGCAAAACAGGTTATTATCCATTGTGTCCAGTATGAGGCTTATACCCAGACTATAGAGTCCCTCAGAAACCACATGGGCGTCCCTAAAGATAGCCCTCTTAAGAAACTTGACCCATTTGTAGATGCTGATGGACTATTGAGAGTTGGTGGACGCATTTCAAATGCAAAGCTCGAAGTTAATGAGTGTACCCCTATCATAATCCCTCATGGTCATGTTGCTTCTCTGCTGGTCAAGTATTATCATGCACTGGTGAAGCATCAAGGACGCTTGATAACTGAAGGAGCTTTACAAGAGGCTGGATTCTGGGTAATAGGAGCTAAGAAACTTATAAGTAGAGTAATTCCAAAAAATGTCCGACCTTCCAGCAGACCGTTTGAGTAATGAATCCCCCTTTACAAATGTGGGTCTCGATGTGTTTGGCCCCTGGTCAGTTATCACACGACAGACTAGAGGAGGACAAGCAAACAGCAAGCGCTGGGCTGTCTTATTTACATGTTTGAGTGTTAGAGCTGTACATATAGAAGTAATTGAGGCAATGGACACGTCTAGCTTTATCAATGCCCTCAGACGCTTCATTTCTCTCAGAGGAAATGTAAGGCATATCCGATCTGACAGAGGATCTAACTTCATTGGAGCTTGTAGTGAACTAAAGATTCCTTCAAATCTGGATGTGAACCAAGTTGAAAGATACCTTTCCGAACAAAGCTGCACTTGGACCTTCAACCCACCTCACTCATCTCACATGGGAGGTGTTTGGGAGCGCATGATTGGCATTGCTCGAAGAATACTTGACTCCATCTTTCTCCAACTAGGCCCTTTGAAGCTCACTCACGAGACGCTCACTACTTTCATGGCCGAGGTAGTAGCTATTATAAATGCTAGACCGCTGGTTCCCTTATCCAACGATCCTGAAGACCCAGCTCTGCTTACTCCTGCAGCTCTCCTCACCCAAAAATTTAATGCAACCGTAACTATACCCAAAGAGTTCACTACTAAGGACTTGTACAAATCACAGTGGAAGAGAGTTCAAACATTAGCAGACCTTTTCTGGACCAAGTGGAGAAAACAGTACCTTTCCACGTTACAGGCAAGAAACAAATGGCAAGATAGTAGGCCCAACATGGAGCCTGGAAACATTGTCCTAGTAAAAGATGCCCAGTCCAAGCGGAATGAGTGGCCTTTAGGATTGGTGACTAAAGTCTTCCCAAGTCAAGATGGAAAAGTCCGGAAGGTGGAGATCAAGATTCCCAAGCAAAATGGAAAACTGTTTCTTAGACCAGTTTCCGAACTTGTTCTGTTACTCTGTAGTTGAAATGTGGTATCCCCTGGAAACCAGACGGGGAGTGTCATGCCTTCTCAGGCACATATCTAGTTAATTTTGCCAGCTGCTCCACCTGTTGATAAGTTGTTGTATTGCAGCCTCATTTATTCTGCCTCATGTTTACCTGCAGACCAAACTTTTCCTACTTAGGCTTCCTTAGTTTCCCATCATGCCTTTCTCTAGCCTGGCCCCATGCCTCTGCAGCAGCCATCTTGCTCCATAGATGCTGCACACACTGTCTCTCTCTTGGACAGTTAATCTGTTGTTTTCCTCATCATAGAACAGTCGGTGAGTTATTATATAATTCATGTACCTTACAGAATGTGATGTACTGAGATATGCTATGTACCTTGTACTGAATGCTGTTATTTTCTTGTAGTTTTACACTGATCCTATTAATAAAAGTTGAAAAGGACCCCCTGCGTCCAGCTCAATGAATTGATAGGAAAAGAGTTTAGCTGTCTGACAACTCGTTCACAGGGACGGATTGAGGGTGTCAGAACAGAGCATGCGTCTGAAGAGAGATGTCAGGTACTTGTGTAGCTGGGAAATCACATGATGCACAGGCCCATGTCCGAACCTGGCTTGTTTTCGCAACATGTGTCTCACATGTGTATAGGAGAATAGTATATGTCAGGTACTTGTGTAGCTGATTTCTGTCTCCCACATGTGTATAGGAGAACACAGCATGTCAGGTACTTGTGTAGCTGATTTCTGTGTCTCTCATCTGTACTGTATATGGGAGAAGAGAGATGTCAAGTACTTTTGTAGCTGAAGTCTGTGTGTCTCACATGTGTATAGCAGAACATGTAATGTAAAGGATTGCAGTTGTCTTTTTGTAATAGAATGTCAGCAGATAAAGGACATTAGCAGGGGGAGGAGAGGGGAGGGGCAACAGGGGTGACATCACTGCCTCTGACCATGTGACCAGCCTCATTTACATAATAAAGAAAAGTTGATTTTGCAATGATTAATGTATGAATTGCCTAGATAAAGGCTGCGATGGGATCCTTGTGAACTGCTCCAACGGGTAGTGGTGACAGAAATAGTTACTAAGACAGGTGTCCGTTAAATAGTTTGCTTTTTTGATTCACAAAATTGTATGGGCTTTGTAAAGTAGGCGGAGTTATCTCCAAGATGGCACCATCTACAAATAACTCTCCCACAATCTTGCAGTTCTTAGTTACCGCTCCTTTCTCTTATTCTCTACTCCCAGTGATGATGTAAAAGACTGTCCTGCTTGGTTACCATAGAAATGATGTGTAACTGCCATCCGTGCATATCACCACAACAATGGCCATACTGGCTGCACTGCAACCAACTGACTACAGCCAAGCTAAGTGGTGATCACATGACGTGCCCAGCCAGGACAAAGTCACAGAACTGATTAAAGGGCCAATAGCATTTTAATTCTTCATTATAGTCTATGTCCACAACATTTTTCTGCAAAGGGGGGCAAAACTTAAAAGAACAACTAATTACTTATTAGTTTATATTATATTGACTCATTTGAATATAAATTATGCTTATTCTTGGAATACCCCTTTAAGTATCAAGGCTGCAAAAAAAGGGGCTTTCAAACGAGGCAAGTAGCTTGTTCCAACCCCTTGAAGTGTCACATGGTTGTGGCCAGAGCCGCAAACATCGGCAAGAATCATGCGAAGACTAATGACCCTTGTACACTGAAAAAAACGTAGGCTGCCTTAATGGAAATCTACCACCACAATGAAGGATTTTAATACAAGCACACTTACATGCTGGTGTGAGAGGCTCCAGGCTCTATTAACATCTAAGAACCACAGAGGTTCATTTGCATAAGTGTAAAATAATTTATTTTCAATAAAAAAAAAGGGGGGGGGGGCACACACCAGTATGTAAACTGCAATAAAGAATAATTTGATTTAAATAGTGACAGCAATCCCTATTTTCTGCAATCAGCCAAGAATAGGACCTGCTCTGAGTTTGTCTCGGGGCACCAGGCTTACACTTAGGGCAGAGAAGCCCATGGAAATCATAGAGAAGTGAGCTAGCTACAAATAGAGTAAGGCTGAATAGAGTAAGGGTCAGTAGACCCTTCTATTTGTTTCATCCGTTTTTGAGAACCAAATCCAGTATAGGAGTGGTAAAAAAGAAAGATCTGAATATGCTCTCTTTTTTGGCTGAAAATAAAGGATGAGAAAATCTAAAATAAACCAAGGTCTCTGCTGGCCCCAAACACTTTTTTTTTCTTTTTAAAGATAGCCATCGTGTGCCTCTCATCAAGAGATCTCTCAAGTCAACAAGAAAACATAAGATAGGACACCTTTGTACTGTGCTAAATGTTGCTCAAATAATATAAAAACCTGAATTGTTGAGTCTTACATTGTGAAGAGCTTCATATACAGCTCTAAAAGCTGGCTGCTTATTGTCATGGTATACACCTCTGTTGCCATGAAGGATAAAGATCCCATCGTCAGCTCCTTCACAATTGCTTCCATAAATGCAGTGATCAGGACGGTAATTCCACTGGCAAGGGAAGACATAGAGACTTTCTGCAAGGAAGTAAAAGGTATTAGCTCTACATGAGGGACAACATTATAGATTTATAGCACAAATTATTTCCGTATTGGTAGACTTTCTTGTGACAATACCACGAACGCAGTGCTGGATATCACCAAGACAGACCCTTGTAAATACATTTCTGGAGGTAACTGAAGACTTACCTGGGTTGTGGGAAAAGACAATATTCAATAGATCTTGGTCCCCCCAAGTTATGTTCAGTTTGTACTTCTTCAGCAATGGCATTAGCATTTCTCCCCAATGCAGACGAACAGTGGTCATATCATTCTATATGAAAAAGTAGAGGACAGCTTACTCTCATATGCAGATGTCTGGTTTTCATAAATATTTTCAATTTTAAAGCAGTATTCCCATTACAGCAAATTAAGGTTATTGCTTTTATGATAAAAAGTTATACAACTTTCCAATATACTTTCTATATATCAATTCCTCACGGTTTATGATCTCTGCTTGCTGTCGTTCTATAGAAAGCTCTATGTTCACTACCAATGGACATAAATCTCAGCATGGTCACACAGGTGCACGGCTCGTTATAGCACACAGCTCTGATTACTCTGTGATATAACGAGCTGTGCACCTGTGTGACCATGGTCAGATTTCTTTCCACTGGAAGGAAACATAGAAGCTTTCTATAGAAGGACAACAAGCAGAGATCTAGAAAACCGTGACGAGTTGATAGAGAATGCATATTAGGAAATAGGAATAACTTTTTACCATAAAAACAATAACACTAATTTACTGAAATGGGAAGACCCCTTTAAGTTACACAAGCCTGTTTATCACAAGTACTGTTATTATTTACAAGGTACAGTAGAGAGAATTATAAAGATCAGTGAATGATGCACTAAGCAGCCCTGAAATATGAAATCTTACAGCGCCACCTTTTGGACACTTTAGTAAACTACCATTACAGTCCTATATACAACTTCTTATAGCAGGGTACAGGCATCATAGTTTGTGGTGGAGACACATTCCAGGTGAATTTTTGAAACAACCTCATGTGATCAATTACATGCAAAACTAGGTCGCATCCATTTAAGTGGAAACGCATATGTGATCGGGAGAAGCCCCTCCCAGCCGTGACTGAATTGCGTTTCAAAGCCACAATTCAACCTTACTAACGCAGCCTCAGTATTAGCACTATCTTATGTACTCCATTAGGAAGAGCTGAATCCTATGATTCCGTTACTAAACGCTCTGTCACTCATTATGCGGAGTGCATAATTTCACCCAACTTTTAGTAAGGCTGTAACTCCACGTGTGAATGCAGACTAAAGAAGCCAAAATGACAAAACCTATAAATCAGTAGGAATTGAGACATTTTGGACAGTTTTGTGTGCATTCCAAATGCTATCATATTGGTTATGTTTTCTCTTCAAGAAGGAAATATTCACTCACCTTAAAATGTTTCCTTCTTATACGTGTCATATTCATTAACATGACTCCAGAATTTACACCAGTCTTTCCATAATAAGGATGGCGTGCAAATCTGTTATACCACCCTATACGTGGCTCTTCATGCTCTGAAGCCATAGCAGCAATCTGAGTAGAATTAAACTCCTTCAAAAAGGACCAAATATCATCCACAGGACGCAAGAACAGAATGTCTGTGTCAACATACAGCAAGGAGTCCACATCTTTAAGGATTAACTATAAAGAAAAAGGAAAACAAACATGAAATGTACTGATGAATTATTCCAGCTTTATGAATCACCCTCTCCAAGATCCAATACAAACTGCTGTAGCAGGGAACATCTCTTCAGTGGTTTTGAGGGGAATGTCCTTTATTCAAGCAGAATCAAGTGGAAGCTACTCAAAATACTGTCAAAATCCATGCCTAAAATGTACTTTTTTTCTACAAATAATTTTAATGGAGTTCTTAGCATATTTCCAATAGAAAAAGGTGAGACAGCACTTCTTATAATGCCCAGTAGGGTCCATTAAAGAAGTCCATGTTGCCAGGAGCCAAAACAATCCAAAAGGAAAGAGCAACAGGACTTCTTATGGATCCAGTAAAGAACTAAAGAGGTGTTCTAAATTCAGAGAATACTGCAAGCTTTCGACATAGCACCTTTATCAAGCAAGCTTGCAGTATTCTCAGAATTAAGAACACCTCTTTAGTTCTAAACATAGTGTATAGTGTAACCACTTCTACCTTCTCACCGACTTTCCAAGACTGGAGTTGTCAAGTGAGAATATATGATCACAAATGTCATATTTTGCAACATTTTCAATCCAGCATTGGGGAGATGTAATACATCTTACCGGCAAGAACAATCTCTGTGATGCACATGGCTTAAAAAGTTTCCTCCAATCGGCTGCATTTTCTGATGGGAAAGATATAGGGTATATTGTATACTTAAACTTTTCGGAATATCCCCAACTGTTGAGCTGTAAAACAAGAAAGTGCTCTTTTGTTATCCTGAGTATATTTAACAAAATTTTACAATTTTGGTTGCCCCGGGATCTGACTATATGGAGAAGCTTCTTATGAATAGCTTCTCCTGTCTGCAGGATGCTGTGGGCTCTCTGCCAGCAAGCAGTGTGCACAGACTTTCTCTACATGCAATATAATACCTTTATAGCAGAGGAAGGAGCCTTAAATAAGAGCTGACTGTGTGTGTTATAGCTCAGAGATGATATATATAATAAAGCTGACAGTGTGTGTTAAAGGTGAGTTAGCAGAGTGTCATTGTCTGTTATATCAATCTCATGGATCTCATTATCTCTCATCTCTGATCCGTCTCATGTGTCTTTTCCTCTGCTGACCGCTTTCCCACAGCCTGGCCGAATGGATAGGCTTGCAACACACATGCAGACACTATTCAATTGTATGGTAGCACTGAAAATAGAAGAGCTATGAAAAAGCAATCACTATGAAAAATTACAAATACATCTTCATAGTGACTGCAAGACTGAAGGAAACAAACACACAAAATTTCTTCCACCAGCCATTATCAATTACGGTAGATAGTTGCAATCATCTGCGAAAAGGATTTGCTTAAGGCCAGAAGGAACCTCTGAAGAATGGATCAAGCCTTCAATCCACAGTGGAGCCTTCTAAAAACACAAGCCTTGAATGAAAGCTGCTGCCAGCGCCATCTACTTAAATTACAACATTCACAAGTACAAAATAAGCTAAATGAAGTTCTAGCAAATTACTTACAATTGTGCTGAAGTCAATGTGCAGCTGGTCTTCGGCAAAGATATGAAACTTAAGGGGCTTTATACTAAAAAGAAGTGCAGACTTAAGCATTGTAATAGTCTCTTCCAGTCGTTCCCCACAAGCCACGACTGCCAAGTGCATGGGGTCCGGATCCAGTTCATGCTGTTCTGAGCGGTGGTATCTTCGAGAACAAAAAAAAACAACAAACATTGTAGATTATAGGGGTCTACAGTCTTAAATACGAGAATACTCACTGCGTCAATTGCAATATAATGATTCTAATATAGAATAATTAGAATTTATCGGCAAATGTGCCACAAGTATTACAAAGTCTGTCACACACAACTTTTTAATAAGCAGTGTGTATATCCTGCATTTTTTACAATCAGTAACTTATTATTTGGTCATGGGCCCCCAAAAAAAGATGTGCCTATCGTGTTGTATTCTGTGTTGGAAAACTAAGACTATGTAAATATTTAGTTTTTGCCTTCAGTTTTAATAATACTTATAATGGAAAGTGTTCCACTGTATATTTATACAGGGGGATAAGTCACAAAATTTACAGAGGTCGCCAGCTACACATGCTCGCCCGACCCTGCGTTTCGCCAATCTCGGAAGAACACCCCGGAAGAAGAAGTTGAGGTTAGCGAAACCCAGGGCCGGGCGAGCATGTGTAGCTGGCAACCTCTGTAAATCTTGATATGCGCAGTTTTAAAGCTCTTTAGTGAGTATATTTTAATAAAAGATACCCCATTTTAAGAACATACTACGGTATTTGTGCAATTATTTTCTTCTAGCGGTCCGCTATGGTTAGTGGTGGAGTCGAGGAAGGAAAACCCCACTAAGGAGGTTCTGAATGGTGGTCTATTCCTGTTGGAGGTCGTTTGGTTGCACAAATTGTGGAACAGCTTTCTTCTTTCTTTGGACTAAACATAGAAGCATTCTAAAACAAAGGACGATTATTACATTCGGAGCTCCGGTCAGAATTATTTTTTTCTCTTTTTACAAGTGTTTTTTGGGGATTGTTTATTTTTCTGGATCAGTCATGGGCCGTTTTTGCAGCTCCTTTGGTGAAGAGTGCTGCACAACATTTAAAAGATTTTTGTTAAAAAGAAGTTCAGTTTCATAAAAAAGATCAAGTTCAACCAATACAGTTGTGGTATTACCGTATATACTCGAGGCAGAGTTTTTCTGCACAAAAAATGTGCTCGGCTTATTCGAGTCAAAAAATCTTCTCCACGATCCGCCCCATAGCGGCAGGTCTATGTTACGGTCTGACGGACAAGCTGTGGCGTCAACCGCCGATTCTATAATATTGTGTGTGCCGGCAGCCGACGTCACAGATTGTGCGCCGGACCGTAACATTGACTTTTTTTTAATGAACTGGGCAAACTGGGGCTGGTGAAAGGCTGGCTGGCTATATAATGGGGAAATGCTAGCTGGCTATATACAGGGGCAGAGGGCTCGCTATATAATGGAGATGGCTATATACTGGGGGGAGGCTGTGATCTATGCATTTCCCACCCTAGTCAAAAGGTTTTCCCAGAAAAGAAGGATAGCAATAATGCAATAATAATGCAAATGCAATAATATTACATCTATGTCCTGCTAAATACAAAGTTATTCACTCCATCTACAGTACAGTAACCAGATAAAACTGTATAAAAAGAAAAAAGATGTATGTTATGGACCGATAGTAAAAGAAATAGTGTTACGTAAGAATCAGCCCTATCCCTTCCTACCAAGTGGGAAATATGCTATTAAGAATGTGCATTTTTATAAACACTGAAGATCAAAATGAGAGAACAATGTATGATCACTAGTTTTTTCAGAAATAACGTAATCTCCATTGATAAACGTTTTAGGGTTTTTCTCTCAGGGGCACACCATGCCACTAGAACAGTGTTTTAAAAGTATATCAACATAAAACCTTTATTTTGCTGAAAACATGGTGATCATAATTAGAGAACAGCAATGACTGTGGCACAGAGAAAGATAACAATTACATTTTCTGAAGGTTACAAGTCACCAATCAGTACTGCACAGGCCTTTGCTTTGAATGACTTCAGTACATCTCTGGCCACAGGACATCACTGGTCTAGCACACTGCCCTGGTGGGATTTTGGGCCACTCTTCTTTCAGTCTCCTCCACAGTTATGTGACTGTTGAGGGTTTCTTGGCCACCAATAATTTTCCGGAGGTTTTCTATTGAGTTTAGATCAAGACTTTGGGATGGCCATTTCATGGTTTCAAGGAACTGCTTTACACATTTGGCCATGTGACAGGGGGCATTGTCGTGCATGAAAATTGCTGGCTGATTGAGTGAAGAAGGCAAGGAAGAAATCATGTGTTGAAAAAGGTTCTGATACACACTTGCATTCATTTTATGATAGATCAAACTTGTGCTGCAGAAAACATTCCCTTAACCATGACACTTCCACCATCAACTTTGACTTTTTTTTTTTTAAACACTTTGGGTTCATTCTTTTCCCATTTTGTCAACAAAGTTTCCAATCAGATCCCAAAATTTAAAAATTTGCTTTCAACACTCAAGTAAACTGTGGACCACTTCTTCTGTCCACATAACATGTTCCTCAGAAAAGGCAAGTCTAGCCTTTTGATTCTTTATACTGATGAGAGGTTTGATCGCTGCAGAGGGGGCTTTCAGTCCAAATGCTCTGCAGTCGAGACACTATGAGAAAACAGATCTCACCCCCCGTTCAGTGCTAAATTGGTGAGCAATTCCAGCTGCAGAGTTGAAAAGTTTCTCTGCTTTCTCCTGTCCTCTCTTGCATTTGTTTTTTTGAGAGACTTGAATGAGTTTGTAATGTTGTAAAGATTCACCCCATTGGCCTTCACGTGGACATCCTGTTGCCGGAGGGTTTCACACTCTTTGGAACGACACATCCTTTTTGCAAACTCAATGAAAACTGGAAAGCTAGGCTGCCAGTTAAAGGGAACCTGTCACCACACCCCCCCTTTTTCCCCCGTTGCTTTTGTCAGGTTTGTGAGTAGTATAGGTTCAATTATAATCATATAGAGTGTTTTACCTGGCTCCCTGCCAAGCTTCCACGCAGAGTCCTGGGGGCAGGTATTCAAAATCAAATAGACATTTGCTACTGGATCTTTGGAGTTTTTTGGCTGGGGAAAAGATCCAGGAGCAGAAGTTTGATTTTAAATTCCTGCCCCCGGAAATCAGTGTGGGAGCTTGGCAGGGAGCCGGTTAAAATACACTAATCTTTATAGTGAACCTATACTACGCACAAACATGACAAAAACAACTACGGAATTGTCATGTTATGGACTTTCGGAAAATGTGCATGTAGAAAAATGGGGATTGGGGTGACAGATTATCACTAATAACTTGAAGGTATCTGAGAGTGTTCTCGAATTTTGATCAGTGTTCTTTTACATTTTTATTCTGTGCTTTAGAATATACACAATGTATGAAATAAGATTAACAATACTGCTATTTTACTCATGTTAGGATATATTCACATAGGAATACACAGTGATCTTGACATTTAGGGAATGGAGTGTGTTCTCTAATGTTGATCTCCAGTGTACATGGTATTCATATTATGTTGTCACATCTTTTAATAATAATGTTAAAAGTGCATTGGTCTTTATTGATTGAAATTTTTTTTTTTTTTTTTTTTTTTTTAAACCAAAACCATTCTTTGGAAACACTTAAAAATTTAGTAATGAAAAATGGCCACAAGATGACACTATTTCCCTACTAAATATCACATGTGAGGCCGCATTAACATCTTGCAGTTAAAACTGAACCACAAAAGCGACGCAAAGAGCTGAGGTCTGGTTAAATACTGAGTTTGGTTCAGCTGTAGTAAAAAAATCATTCAATAAATGTTTCTCACCTGGTCAAATTATTTCACATTTAGAATTCCCAAACTGCACTACTAATTATTTTTTGTGCATTCTTTGAGCACTTTATGTAAAATATTTTTATTAAATCTTTATCTCATTTAAGGAGGACCTGTCACCCTGTATAAACCCTCTAGGACAGTGGTGGCGAACCTATGGCACGGGCCACCGCCCCAGCACACCAGACAAGACTCAAAGAATCTTCTTGCAGTTCCAAGAAACTTAAAAGATGCTGCTTTCAGTCATAGTTTGATACTTACTTCGCTACTTGGGACTGTAGGAAGGTGGAGAATGTGTAGACAGCACCAAATTATTTTTGGAGGACCTCCTGATGGCCCCACGATTCTCTGTGTACAGAATGACCTTGGAAGGAAGCTGCAATTATGCAAATTTTCCCTCCTTCTTTCTACTGTGTTAGTGTCCTCAGGAGGCCAATATGATAGAAAGTTGTTGAAGAACAGGGAGCAATAAGTTACTGCATTAATTTTTGGTTGGCACCTCGCAATAAATGAAGGGGGGGGTTTGGGTTGCAGTTCAGGCACTCGGTCGCTAAAAGGTTCGCCATCACTGCTCTAGGAGCTGCTTACTAAAGCAAGAAGCTCCTAGCTCCACTACCCCACTAAATCACAAACAAACAAAAAAAAAAAAACACATATATGGTATTGCTGCGTCCGTAACAATTTGTCAGAATTGGACCCACTTGGTGAAAGCTGTAAAATAAATCAACCTGAAAACTTTTTCAACAAAATCGCTTTACAAAAAATGTTCTAAAAAAATGATCAAAAAATGTTACTTGTCAAGCAAAAAAATAAGCCCACAACCAGCTCTTTTGTCTCTTTTCTAGCTTTTCCTTCAGTAAAATTGGACAAATATAAATAAAACTATAAATGAGATATCACCAGAATTGTAATAAAAATAATATAGGATCTTTATTCTATGTAGGCCACAGTGAACGGCCCTGCCACAAAATTGGCAAAAATCCAAAACAAGAATTGATAATTTGATTTTTCTTTATACATTATAGAGTTAATAAAATTTCCTCAATAAGTCAAAGACTCACTGAGGCCTCATGCATATGACCGTATGGCGTTTTCGGTTCTGTATATACACGCGACTGTATTCTGGCCGTAAAAACGGGACATATTGCAACAGTATGGTGACGTATTACATTGTATCCGTATAAAATACAGTGGGCTAGCAGATGATGGGTGGCTGGATGACAGAATGCACCTCCCACTGGTTCTGGTTCGTCATGCAAAGAATAAGCCCTTATTTGTTCAAATTGCCCCATAGGGAAAAAAAGAAAAGATTGTATGGCCTATAAACCCCTTCCTGATGTTCTCCGCAATAGAGGTGTGGCGGGTAGCGACTTGCCAACATGATTTCAGGGAACGGGGCAAGATGGCGGCTGTCCCTTTTTGCCTCAGGGACCAGAGGCGTTTCACACCCCCCTCCCCCCTTTATGATTACTACTATTGGCTGATCAACGCAGACAAGCCAGCAGCATATACTGATGTCAGTAGCCAATAGTAAGATAGCCCTTTTCAGGGCTAAGCATTTAGTCTGCATGTGCAGTAGCTTCGGAGCCGAGACCGCACAGTCGTCGGCCTGCGGTATGTGCAGAACCCGGCTTTGTAGAAGAGTGTGCGCAGTTCCATGGAAAAAGGGCTATCCTACTATAGATCAGAGAAACCTACCACCGGATCTACCTTAATAGGTAGATCCATGGTGGTAGGTTTCCTTTAAAATATTTGGTGTTCATGACTCTCATAACTGCTGATCTAAGAAATATGGCTTTTAGGGGAAAGATTGGAAGATATACATGTATATTAATCTGGAAACTAAAGAACGTAACCAACGAAGCAGAGATAACTTTAGGGATGTCAAGTGTGCCTTTTCATTTTGCATATTTCATGTTCTTTAATCAGGGTTACAGAAGCACTGCAGTCCCCGTTCCAACTGATCACTTGTCTCCCAAATCGGACAGCACCTTTTATTCAATCAATGCCTGCAAAGAACAATAGCATATACTGAGCCAAAACGCCCCACATAAAGAAAATCTCAACTGAACATAAGAATCACTTACAAAACCAAAAAACTGTGATCTACTCCTTTAACAAATCCATAAAGTCAGGTCCTACCTAAAAGCAGCTTCCCAAAAGCAGTCTTTTCCACAAACACCAGTGGGCAGCATCCAATAGGGATTCCAGAAAGAGACAGAGCAATTCTTACACCTGACAGAATAAGATACAAAATTTCCAGCTATTAGAGAGCTGACATTCAAGAAAACAAAGTTATTAAGTGTAAAAATATAAAGACAAAGGCTTCCACACAATTCAAACACGTGATCTGGACTCTAAGATCAAGGCATAGAGAAGCTGCAGTACACCTACTACCCCAAACATTTATGGTCTGCATACCATCCATTTTAACACAAGACATCTCACAGATGCAAACAAGTTCACGATGCTAATCAGACAGTTTTCCCCCTAATGGAATTTTGTGGACCAGATTCGACAATTGAAGTCAGGGTGTGCACGCAAAATCATGCTAGGCTCATTTGGTACGTTTATCTACTTGGATGACTGATCAGGACTTATGGCCAGAATACATGTTCACTCGTGTGAAAGTACCTTTGGGCCTCAAGAGAACAGGCGTGTTCTGACCACCCAAAGATGTAACAGTCCTTAACAGCAGGCTCCATTGAATAGCATATAAGATGGCTTTCTGTTTTTATAACTGATATAACATCAAGAAGCTGAAACTCCCTTTAAATGACAGGTTCAGTTCTGTCGTGATTGCTTAAAAACAGTGGCAATATACACTACTGTTAAAAAGTTTGCAGTCACTTAAAAATATCTTTATTTTTGAAAGAAAAGCACACACTCTTAATGAAGCTAACATTAAATTAATCATAAATACACTATACATTGTTAAATGTGGTAAATGACTATTCTAGCTGAAAAAGACTGGTTTTGAACGCAATATCTACATAGGGGTATGTAGGCCCATTTCCAACAACCACCACTCTGGTGGTTAAATGGTACATTGTGTTTGCTAACTGTGTAAGGCGGCTAATGGATGTTTAGAAAACATTGTTCAAGTATGCTAGCACAACTGAAAACTGTTTGGCTGAAAAGAGAAGCTGCAAAACTGACCTTCCTTTGAGCTGGTTAAGAATCTGGGCATCACATTTGTTTTTTCTATGAAACTCTCAGAATGACCAGAAAAAGAGAACTTTCACGTGAAACACGCCAGTCTATTCTTGTTCTTAGAAATAAAGGCAATTCCATGCAACAAATTGACAAAAACTGAAGATTTCCACCAACGGTGTGTACTAATTCCTTTAGAGGAGAGCACAAGCAGGCTCTAACAGGCCTGTAGAAAGAGAAGGGAGGCCCCACTACACAACTAAGCAACAAGACAAGTACAGGAGAGTTTATAGTTTGAGAAACTGACACCTCTCAGGTGCTCAACTGGCAGCTTCATTAAATAGCACCCACCAAACGCCAGTGTCAAGCACAACAGAAGAGGCGACTTCAGGGCAGAGTGGCAAAGAAAACGCCATATCTGAAACTGGATAATAAAAGGAAAAGATTAATATGTGCAAAAGAACAGATGTTGGACAGAGGAAGATTGGAAAAAAGTGTTATGGACAGACGAATCCAAGATTGAGGTATTTGGAAAACACAGAAGATTTATGAGATGCAGAACAACTGAAGAGATGCCGGAAGATGCATGACGACATCTGTCATGCATGGTGGAGGTGATGTGATGGTCTGGGGTTGCTCTGGTGCTGGTAAAGCTTGTAAAAGGTCAAAGGGATTTTGAGGAAGGCGAACACTCCATTTTGTAACGTCATGCCATTCTCTGTGGACACCACTTTATTAGAGCCAATTTCATCCTAGAACTGGATAATGACCCAAAGCGCACCTCCAGATTATACATGAACTATTTAGGGAAGAAGCAGGCAGCTATCTGTAATGGAGTGGCCAGTCCACTCACCAGATTTCAACAGAATTGAGCTGTTGTGGGAGCAGCTTGGCTGTATGGTATGCAAAAAGTGCCCGTCAAGCCAATCCAACTAGTGGGAGGGGCTTCTGGAAGCATGGGGCGAGAGTTCTCCAGATTACCTAGGCAAATAAACA
This sequence comes from Engystomops pustulosus, assembly GCA_019512145.1. Taxonomy (NCBI): domain Eukaryota; kingdom Metazoa; phylum Chordata; class Amphibia; order Anura; family Leptodactylidae; genus Engystomops; species Engystomops pustulosus. Next base: position 125,861,280 of record CM033644.1, read on the forward strand.
ACTAGAATGCCAAAGGTCTGAAAATTTTTATTTCAAATGAAGAAAAATATTTCAAAGCTTATCAATGTGTGGACTCTATTTTCTATTAAATTTTCAACTCATTTGAAAAATAAAAGTATGCGTTTTCATGGAAAACACAAAATTGTCTGGGTGATCCCTAACTTTTGAGTGGTAGTGTACAAGTTATTAATGATACTGATGCAAGCACTTTTACTTGAAGGGATTCTTGTTTGCATTAGTAGTCTTTCTACCAAGAGGCATCTGTATTGCGCTTTACACTTGGTCCTCAGATTTCACAATCTGCCATATTGTGGACAACAGATGCAAAATGCAGCCCACACTACAAAAGATCCATCCATTGTTCAAAGATCAGGTGGTGGTGACGGGTTTAGTAAACCGATCATAGGGTCGTCTCATATTGCTAATGCTTTGTAGGTTTACAAGGAAAGTAACCAGCACAAAGACTAAATAGACAGGATCGGGGACCTTCTCTTGCCTCCTCAGACCATGGGACGACACATTGTGATAATCATGTAGGCCAGAAAGAGGTATTGAAAAGCAGAAGTGGCTTTTTTTTTGGCACCTCTGCCCAACCCATTGCAGGGTTTTCCTGAATTCCTGGTGATGTTCTTTAAATCTCAGGAGGTACAGATTACGATTTCCATTTAAAAAAATTAATTATGAAACAGACAGCTATTCTATATAGAAAACCCCAATGAAAAGTTCTCGACTTGCAGAACGATTACATTTTTGTAGCAGTCAAGGACTAATGTAATATATCCTGGCTATAGAGAGCCACAACTTTGGATTGTTGACAAAGTTCTGATAAAGGAGAACCTCCTCTGCACCCGATACCAGGATGGTGTTTATAGTGGTCAGAGAACCGGAGATATTCACAATTAAAGTGAAATATGGGTGTGCAATCTGAATATACATTTAGTATCTCAGTAGTTTGGTTTAGGGATATATAGTTTTTAATTTGTGCTACACTACATTTGCTTAAAAAGGACCTGTCATCCTAAAAACGAAAAAGGAAGCAGCTCCTAACGCTACAACAGTACCAGCAGTGTTACATTGTTAGCGCTATCGGAAACCTCTGAGAACGCTAGCAGAGACCTCTAGAAACGCTGGCGATGCCTCTTCAACGGACCCCCCACTCCATAGGCCAGCGGTGACTGCCGCGCATCATGCCCCTAAACCCGCCCCCTTTTCGATAGCGCTAGCAGTGTAACACTGCTGGGACTGTTGTACTTACTAAAGTAAGCAGCTCCTAGTGCCATTTTGAAGGGCGACAGGTCCTCTTTAAAGGAGTGTAAAATTATATATTTGTGTGATCCTCCGCACATGGCGCATCGGTGTTGAGGCTATTTTATGATAGAACCGATTTGGGATCCTAAACCAACCACAGGTCCCAAATCGACCCTTTTGAAGTCTGTAGAAGTAGAAAACTTACCTAGGATGTGAGTACAGTAGATCCTGTGCCTCATCTCGCCATGTGGGAGGTGAAGCCAGGACAGTGTCCCGGCTTCACTGCGGTTTTGCTGTACCTATGACGCTTGCGCAGTAAAAGCCGGGATGTAATAAGCCGGCTTCACTTGCTTGAATGTGCAGGCGCTGACGGAACAAGTATAACGTTTGCTTTTTAACCTATATGCTTAGAAGAAAAAAAATAAATAAATCACACAGGATGATTTTGGACACTAAACCAGTGCTCCACAAGGACCTGTGGGTGGTTTAGTGTATATTCTGTATGCATCAGTTTAGTAATAGCAGTTAGTAACAGAACCTGCCCCATATGACTAGTAGTGCACCAAGGCTGTGAAAGAACAGCACCAGGAGGGAGAACCCTCGGGTCACGTGACGCGGCGCGCTGTACCTACCTCTGCCACCCATCCAGCGCCCCTCTCCACACTGCTGCGGCGGCTCCGGGCTGCTGCGCCTCTGTGCTCCCGCCGCCCCTCTGCGTAAGGGCGTAGAGCAGCGAGCAGAAGCCGCAGACCAGGCACAGCAGCACCAGGCGCCATGCCGGCCGCCTCATCACACTGCGCCACGGCCCGGGCCAGCTCGTCTGCCACAACAGATGTGCTTCCTTCCGGGAGCTCACTCCCAATCCTGAGCCCGGGCCTGTGGTGGGCGGAGACCGGAGGGAGAAACATAAATACGGACGTGTAATATTCTCCACGGAAGCGTGGCGGGCTGTGCACACAGGGCGGTTCGGTACTGCGCGGGCAGTGGCAGTGTACCTGGCGGATACAGACATTGTCATAGAACACGGTTCATGCAACATTGGTGCCAGAATATTTCTTCTATTCCTCATATTGTCTTATGGAAATGGGGTCTGACAATCTATCACTTATCTATTGGCCTGGGCCCATGCCTTGGAACAGAGAACTCAGGTCCAATTCACACTAGTGATGAGTGTGAAAAATTAAAACCAAAAATTACTTTGTTCACGAAAGCAGTGTCCTCTATACCGCAATCAGATGATAAACACCAGGGATGTGGCTTCCCTAAGCCAAAACTACAACTCTGACTCCTCAATTTCCCAAATACGAGTCCTACTTTCCTGGTTCCTCTAGCAGTGCTTGGGATAAATGCAGGTCTCCTTCCCAGTGCCTTATTCCTGTAATCTATAGCAGAGGAGCTTCACTCCTGAGCATGTACATAGAGTGCAGCTACATTCAGCTGAACTAAAAGGTGGATGAGGAGTGCACAGGGCGCTCCAACAGGGCACATGCAGCCTGTCAAGCTATGAGTAGCGGTGCACACCCTGCTGCCAGAGTCCAATGAACACTTCCATAATGGATGTAACATAACAGATGGAAGTGTTCATTGGTACAGGAGGCCGGGTAACAGTGAGTGCAGCTGAGAAGCTCTTGTTTCTCCTGGGTCTTCTCCTCTCCAACAGAGAACCCAGGAGTGGTGAGTACTTGCCAGCTGTACTGTACTGCTCTCAGGTCCTCTCCTGCTGCATGCCACCAGCGCAGGGCACAGAGCAGAGGCACATGGAGACAGGAAAGGAGAGGATTTTTTTTTGTTTATGCTCTAGGGGTCTTCAGTATCAATATTTGTGCATTGTTTCTTAATATGCAAATTAGCTTTAAAGCCGTCACTTGCACTGCCTACTGCTGCTTCACTGCACCTTGTTTATTGTGTATGCGCAGTAGCTCCATGTCCCGTTGCCACCCTAATTAAAGATGTGTGTGCTCTGCATTGGTAGCATGGTCACAGTGAGCCCTATGTGCCTCATCAGACTCAAATCTAGGTGAGTGAATTTTTATTATTTTTTTTTTTGCCCACCTACCGCCTTCAATTTGGTCGATTTGGTCCCCTAAACCATAAAGGACCTAAAGTTGGTTTAGGCTGCATTCACATGCTGCATTTTCAAATACATTACAAAAGCTGAGGAGATTTGCCACCTTTCTGTCAACTCTGCTTTTACAAAACACATGAGGTTGATAATGCAATGTTAAAACATGCAATAACAGTGTTAACGCCTGCTTATAGACCAGTGATGGCGAACCTTTTGGTGAAAGAGTGCCCAAACTACAACAAAAATCCACTTATTTACTGTGAAGTGCCAACATGGCATTTTAAGCAGTAACCTATTGCTACCTGTTCTTCTAATCTTTCAGTCGTATCGGCTCCCTGAGGAAACCAATACAATAGAAAAAGGAAGGGTAAATTCAGACTCAGTCGTTGTAGCTTCTCTCCAGGGTGTCTCTGTAGAGGAAGAATAGTGGGTCCAGCAGGAGGACCTCCAAAGATATTGCAGTTCTGTCAAAACCTTCTCACTTTTCATACAGTTCCAAACAACTTTAAAACAGCCCTGAGAGCAGCATCTTTTGCCTGGGACTGCAGGAAGATTTGTTGAACTCTGTCCTGGGGCAATGGTCTGCGTGCCCACAGAAATGGCTCCGATTACCACCTCTGGCACCCGTGCCATAGGTTCCCCACCGCTGTATAGACTAATGCTTTATAGACCAATAGTCTATTCCAATGAGGGCTAACCTTTGAGACCAAGTACCCAAATTACAACCAAAACCCATTTATTTATTGCAAAGTGCCAACACAGCAATTTAAGCAGTAACGTATTGCTCTCTGTTCTACCACAAATTAAACAGAAGGGCCTCCATCGATAAACAGCCCCTGTCCATACCTTCTCACTATTTCTACAGTCTGAAGAAACCAAGGATGTGTTGCTTTAAAATAATGCTGAGAGCGCCATGGACATTGCCTGTGACTGCAGGTCAATTCTTTGAGTTGTGTCTGGTGAACTTGTTGGGGCAATGTGGCCTGGGTGCCCACAGAAAGGGCTCTGAGTGCCACCTCTGGCACCCATGCTATAGGTTCGACACAACTGGTCTATTCCCATGAAGTACAAATATGTCAAGGTTCATGGAGGAGCTGTAAGATTTCCCATAAACCTCATATAATAAATCAATAAAAAAATAAGTACCATGTTAAATTTTTTTTTTTTTTTTAAGTCCCAGTCATCTACCATTTTAGAGAAGTCTCCAGTCCAAATTTTAAAAATTAAAGAATTTTTAATGTACCAGCAACAAGGCTATGGCAGCTGGTGCACCAGTTTTCCTCTTTTACACCCTTCTTTCCACAAGAGATTGTCAATTCCTCACAATTTCCTAGATCTTGCAGTCATTCAGGCTTTCCTTCCAGTGGATAGAAATCTGACCAGTGTCATGGGATGTCACACAGGTGCACGGTTCATTATAACATACAGCCCTGATTACTCCAATATTACGAGCCCTGCGCCTGTGTGATATCACGTGACCATGGACAGATTTCAATCCAATGAAAGCAAACACTGAATGACAGCAAGCAGAGATCTAGAAAATAGTGAGGAATTCATACAAGAAATATATTAAAAATGTTATACTATTAAGCATGCAAACGATCTTTATTCACCAAAAAAACACCCCTTTAACGATTGAATGAGGAAGAAAAAAAATGTAACTGCCGGATATGAAGATGGCTACTCTATGTAGTGCACAGATCAAGTCAGTTTTCTAAGATGGTTTGAGAGAGACATCAGTTAAGCTTCCAGCCATGGATATGTACAATGTATATGGTAACATAACACAGAAGACTTATTTTCTTTAACTAACTATATTTCACAGCTAACATCTTACAAAATCCAGTACCACTGTGCATAGTGGACTGACTTCAAACATTACTTACAGAATTGAATACATCACAAATGGCAGGAAATACAAAAGGCTTTCAAAGGGGGAACATTGCATGTTTATTGTAAGTGGTGCTTGTAAACAAAAATGCAAAACCTTTGTTCATAAAAATATTTTATTGATACATATAAAGGATGCCAAATAATGGATTTCACAACAGGTAAGAACGAGCAAAGCAAAAGGAGTTTGGGGTTATTTTTGTACTCTACAATGGTCTTCATGGTACAAGGCAACCCTGGCCTACATGTGCATATGCTTAGGGTTGGGAATAGTCATTTACCAGATATTCCAATGATCAGATCTTCTTACCAATAGTCTAGAATACATACACATCAGAGGACATTAATCTGTCTATACATAATTCTGTCCCAATTTGCACCTAATAAAAGTGGCAGACACAGTTTTTAAGTGTTTTATACAGTTTTCAGGCACTCCTAGGATTACTTTGACAAAAAGGGGTGTTTTGCCAAAATAATGCCAGACAGAAAATAAGCAATTTAATGGGAAATGCAAAGTATGACTAGACAGTCTTATACTAGGATAGATTTATCATCCAGCACCAGACACTTGTACACATCTTGTGCAGCAGAAGACGGTCTTGCCTTATAACACATATGTAAATCTGCCCTGGTGTCTTTAGAAGAAATAATAGCCATAGGCATCTAATAGTTACAAGTCAGTATATATACTAGCTCAGAAACCCAATCAGCATAGATGTGTGACTCATTGGATTGAGATGTAAGAAGATCAGCCATAGCAATATTCAGCTAATATGGAACAAACTATGAATAGTTTAAAAATACAGGAAAAGCAATTCCTGGACATTCATATGAACCCTCCGATTTTCAATGACACAAGCAAAGTAAGGAAGCACAAGGTATGTTTTGGTAAACTGTACAGTATAGCACAAAGAGGAACATAAAGTAATTATTCTCTGATGAGTTGATCGTAATGTGTCCACAGTTCACAGAAATCTGAAGGGAATATACTTGTATAGCACCATATGTTTTTAGTTAAAGGAATTCTTAAAAATTGCCACCAAGGTTTAGCACCCGTTCACACCAGCATTCTTAAGAGTTTATGTATTTCTGAAGAATATTGATGTACATAGAACTATTTTTCAAATGGAAAAGAAGAAATTAAATATCTAGAGAATCAACAACAAAAAGGCGCTGAACACTCGGGGTGGTGCTCTAGATTTTATTTATTTATTTTTTTCCATTTAAAACAGTAGTATTGAATACCCAAAGACCATCTCTGAGCACATCTTGAGTTTTCATTATTATTTTTTTTTTCTCATTGTGCAGCCCCATTGTGTAAATAGAAAATTTTTCACCATTAAAATGACCTAAATCCTGATTAAAACTTGTTACACAAAGGATTGACCAGGGTCCATCTGAATGGTAACCAGGCATTGTTGTCCTGACAGGACCGTGAGCAATAATAGGAAGGCACTAAACCTTGTGGTATTATGAAGAGAATAAAACCCATACGTAACTGAATGATGTGGCATGTACCTTGTAGAAATGAATGGGTGAGCTGTGCATATGCAGTGCAAACAATTCTCCACACGACAGGGATGCCCAGTTTGGTTTCTCAATATGCAGGCAGCTCCCATCTTCAGACTGGATGCACACAGACAAGCCAATTTGCATCCATGAAAAACGGAAGTTCTGTTTTACATATCCATTTTGAATCCATTTGGCATTAGTATTTTTTTATGGACCTTCATAAACTACAATCTATAAGTGATCCATGAAATACGTTTCATACTAGGTTATGTTCAACTTTTTAACACAACAGATACACAGTCCCCTAAAATAACCAAGTGTGCATGGATCTGTTAAAAAGTTTCGCATTTATTGCAGGTGTCTGCTGTCCGTTCAGAAATCTAATGCCCGTTTTCCCCCATTTTAGGTCTCCGATGAAAAACCTGTTATAATACGTTCAATGTGTTGTGGATGACTATACATATTACATCAAATTGTGAACATCAATAGAAAACCAAAGATTTTAATTTCTTCCTTGATGTGCAATTTTAGACCTCCCCCCCTAAAGCTTATGAGAATCAAGGGTAAAAAAATGACACAAACAAAATGTTTGGGGAAACAGGACATTAAAGGGGTTATCCGGGTTTAAATTTTTTTTTATGTCCGGGCTGGGGAGGGGTATTTAAACATAATAAACATGTACTTACCTCCTCCGGTGCTGCCGATGTCCCGCGCCGCAGCCCGTCTTCTCGGTGCGCCGGTTTCATTACACCGGCGCACAGGGAGCTTCCGGCCGGCCGGATGCTCCCATGCGCACCATCTCCCAGCGCTTACAACGCTGAGAGATAGGGACGGATGGGAGGAGCCGTCCACAACGCGGACCGGAAGCTCCCTGTGCGCGGCTTCCGTGCCCCTGTTTGTTTACAGGGGCACGGATCGAAGTGACCGCGGCACAGGACATCGGCGGTGCCGGAGGAGGTAAGTCCATGTTTATTATGTTTAACTATCCCTCCCCAGCCCGGCCATAAAAAATGTTTTAAACCCGGATAACCCCTTTAAGAGAAAACGTTCAGTTTAGGGTGAAATACAGATTACTTTGCACTAATAATTTATGGAAGTAAAAGGAATCATTTCAGTAAAGCAATAAAAACAAACGTGCCAGCATTTTAATTCATGACAAAGTATAATAGCCAGCAGCAAAATTCTGAGTAACAGTTGCCAAAAATACACGTATAAAAACAAAATAAATGGCAAAATTTCATACAAAGGCTTTATTTATAGTTTTCCTATGTAGTTCACACCAAGTACCAGCAGGTGCATTTAAGATAGTCACTTTGAAATTCCTGTAGCGGTAAGTTCTTGACGCCGATTTGTGAGTTGTTAAACGTAACTATGCATTACAATTTCCCAAAGAATACATATGTAGGCAGCTTCATCTAAGTAATAAAATGTAAATTCAATACATGCCCATAGAAATCTATTGAAGATGTGTTAGTACTCACTAACCTAAAAGTGAAGATGGAACTACTAATAACACTGCATAACAAAATGGTCACCACATGTCCATGGCACTTCAACATTAACTGGAAACATTTTGTGCCAAAAGAGATCAAAACACAATTGGCTATATAGGGGATCACCAGAAGCTTTTCTGTACTTTCAGCAGTTTGTAAACATCATATAGACATCTCAGTGCAGGGAATCCTGGAGGTCTTCCTTCCACTACATCCTCTGTGGTTATCTGTGACAGCAGTAGGACATTTACCCAAGCTAAGAGTATACACACCCATCAACACCATCATCATAAGACCAATATAAATAAAATGTTTTATACTTGCTTCACCTACCAAGGCTGTGCAACTCCAGTGTTAGAAGATAAAAAAGTCAGTAGTTCTGACAGCCATCGTCTCATTCATTACCAAATACAACAAAAGTAGGGAATATGCAGTTAAAAATAAAAAAAAAAAATCTTCATAGGGGTAGTCTTTCATAACAAAATATGCTTAACTTGACCAAAATGGTGGAAACCTTAGAAATTACCAGGCTTAATTGTATAAATAATACTTTTTAGGCTATCGGCATACGTTGCAGATTGTCGAGAAGAAAATCTGCATGAAAATCCACTTACAGTCTTTAAGAGCAATTTTGTTGCAGATGTGTATTATTGGTAGTGTGTTTTTGATCTCGTTTTACATGCTTTTTTTTTTTTATTACAGTTTTATCTGATCTGACTTAGATCGAGCAGAAATTCCTATCAAATCCACATTGTGGGGCAGATTTGATGCAGATTTTCACATGCCCATACAATTCATTGTAAAATAAAAGCATGCAAAAAACTACATGGATGTGCAAGAAAAGTGACATGTTCAGTATTTTATTTTCTGCATTGAGCAACAATTTCCATGAAAAAAAGACATATTGTCTTTACTTTTTCCAAATCACATTCACTTTAATGGTACGCAAGAAAATCTGCAACGTGTGCAAATAGTTGGTTGATTGACTAAACTGTACATAAAGCTAGACTGACGTGCAAACCGGGAAAAGGCTGATCTATTTCCCCTTGCAGCTCGCATCCCATCACTTTCTAGGTCCTTGTCAGTCTCTACTTTCTGCAGCGACAGTCACATCTCTGCAGCAGAAAGTAGAGATCAGCCCGGGCTGGAAAGCGATGAAGTATGACCATTTTTTACAAGATATTCAAGAGTAGATTTAAAGATCTTCCTTCTCGACTGAACAACAAGCCCTTCAAAACACCAATTGCTTTTCAATCTCTCATTTAGATCTCACAGAAATGGGATAAAAGTAGATTGGGGGGAAACTGCTTAAATGAAGAATTCAAGTTCTACAGATTCAGCTGCCATAACCATTCACTAAAAACACAGGATAACCAATGGTTACACTCCTTATAAGGTACAGAACATTCCACACTTATCTCAAGTTTCTTCAAGGAATATTGTAAACCTCCAGGTTTAAAGGCTATGGATGGAAAAAGGGATGTTGTAGATTATCGGTTACATTGAATTAACGGGCCTGCCAGTAAAATTATATTAATGACCATAGTAATAGTCATAGTAAACGTCACCAACGTAAGATCAGCGGGGGCAGACACACAGGACCCTTGGAAATCATCTCTGGAAAGGTAACAGATAAGGCAGCTGGAAGACTAGCTCTAAACTTCAACCCAGGATTTGCGGCTCAGCCCTTACTCACTTGAATCACAATCGTCAGTACAGTCAGTTTTGTGAAGGAGCTGTACAGACTCTACAGTGGGACACCTTAAACAAGACTGTTGAGTTACTTAATCTTGCATTCAGGAAGCAAATGAACAATACTAAAAGTGCAAATGTGTTCATGGTCTTTGTGTACAAGAAGTTAGCAGTGAACTACAAGAACGTTCTAAAACTTTTTGAAGACTCAATTTAATTTATTTACTGCCTTTTCACAGTGTATAAGCTGGTTTACCAAGTGTATCGTTTACAAAAGGATTCTCCTTTTAGAAGGCCTTAATTTATTGGCTTGTACTTACCGAAACACAAATACATGTATGCAAAAATACAGCAAGGCAGTACTATAGTAAAGTGTTCCTAACCCAGCACTGGTCAGCCAGGAGACCTGATAATCAGTAATATCTCAAGGCAACAAGCAGAAGACAGAAGACAAACAGTGTCATGACTAAGACAATAACAAATTTTAGGGTGAACTTACTTCATTATATTGCATGCTTTTAAAGGGGTTTTCTTATCTAGACCATGTATGACACATCCACAGGTGAAAGATGCAAGTCCCATCTCTGGCCATGCACCGATCTTAGGAATGGAGGGTGTGCTGCCCATGTGGGCTTGGATCTCCCACAGAGTTGTATGGAAAGTGTGCACATGCGTTACCAAGCTGTCCGTTCATCCCGAATGCTCAGTGGACCACTGCTGCGGAGATATGGGTCCAGTCTCTTGGACCTGCACCTATCCTGTGGAAAGTGTGAATTTATCCCCTCTCCTTTCAAAATAATGTTTAACTCCATTGCCTTGAAGGCCATACTAATGCTAAAGTAAAGAAGCTTTACAGTAATAGGCCATAACCCAGTGCAAACTAAAATTGATTTACATTCCAAAAATTCCTTGCTAAAATTGACATGATTTATTAAAACAGTGGGCGATGGTGTCTCATACAAACCAATAAATTAAAAGACATCTAATAGTAGACAGTTCATTTTAAAGGGCTAATAAACACCTAAAATGGAGAGGGTCTACCGTAAATACATTTCCCCATGACTGACAGGAATTGTACATAAGCATTACTATCCCTATAGTTTTCATGTGATGTCATTTTGCTTATTATACATGTGTATTACAGCAGGCAACTGCTGAAGGACTATTCTAGTCTCAATGGGTTATTGGAATTTATAAAATCATATTGTATTTAAAATCCATAGAGCGACTTCCAATGTACGGTTTCCCTGGGTTTTACTGATGTGAGGCTCCATCTCCTAGTTATGACACTCATTTAATTCTCGGAGTAGCTCACTACCACAGATGTTCTGTAGAAGACAACCCACCCAACTCACAAGGGGTAAAATTGGCTTATGAAGTCATTCCTTGTCACACCCAACTTTGGAAAAATAAAATATTCAGGATGTATCAACAATCTAGCCTTAGGAGATGGGCAACTCCTATTTACAAGGGACCAAGAGTTGTACTTCCAACATGTAGTCATATGTCTGCCATTGATTTTTGTTACCTATGCAAAATGGATTTCAGGAAGCTAGGCTGTCAAACTTACTGGATGAAGAAGTCTGTGATAGTATCCCTGTAACTACTGTACCTTGGGTTTAATGAAGCAAATATCACACAGGGTAGAGATGGTAGTCAGTGTGGACTATGAAAAAGATTCCTGAACCAGGAATATTTATACATGTTTCCATTGATGCAAACCATTTTTCATATTTTGGTGTCCCTTATCTTGAAAGACTTATCTTTCACAGCGCACTTAAAATATAGAATTAAAAAAATAAGTGCATACATACTCACTTCTCTTTCTCAAAAATATCAGATTTGCGTCAGGTTTTTCCCATGTAACTGTGGTGAATATTGGCAGAAAGAAGTTTGTCACAATATCTAGAAAACACTAGAGAATCTTTAATGAGATTCTCCATTTACAGATGAAGTTTCTCCCCTGGGCGATGATGACCTGGATATTCCCCGCTCAGTGTTTTCTGAGCCAGATCCACTTTGACTATGTTGGTCCACAGAAGTGGCGCTGGATGTAGGAGGGGACTTGGTTTTCTCTTTAAAGTCTGTAATAATAACCGTCAGGTCCCCCACAGTAACTTCCAAATGTTGTGCACTACTTCTGTCCACATTTTTCAACCGGGGCCTAGGCAATAACAAAAAGAAAGAAGCAATTAGGGAAACATAGGGCTCACTCACGTGATGATGTCCAGTCTAGGAAATGTGTTTCAAGTGTCAGCCATAACTGAAAGCAGTTTTCTGACCCAAACTCACAGCTAGTTTGATGGGAAGGCTTTGATTCTTTCAGTTCCAGCCTCATCACAAATTGTAATGAGTCTTATTACCAGACATTAGAGTTGTAAAGATAAATTAGAAGACTGTATGTACAGAAGCATAGACTGTAAGCTCTTGCAGCCGGGCCCTCACTCCCATTGTAACATGACTGTTTGTAACGTACGTTGTACAATTAATTCTTTGAAAACACGGATTAGAAAACACTGATTTGATACTAATATATCTGTGGCTTCTAAAGATTTCCGTGAATGTCATCGGGGGGACTTTAGTTCTTTATCCTGGAAAGGAATAGAGAAAGTGAAAAAACCCTACAAGAGAAGGGGACCATAGAAATAAATCGATGGATAGAGAAACATACTGGATGTTTGTTTTAAAGGGGTTGTCCAACGGTATAAAAAACCCGTTGGGTGGCCTGGATGGGGCGGGTTAAAAAAAAAACAAAAAAAAAACAAAACCATGTACTCACCTCCTGGCGCACTCCCTGCGTCAAGCGCTGCAATCTCTCCAGGCGGCCGGAAGCTGAGCAAAGTGTCACTTCCGTGCCCCATATAAACAAACCAGAGAGATCACAGCGCTGGAGGCCGGGAGGTAAGTACATGTTTATTTTTTATACCCTTGGACAACCCCTTGGGTTTGAATTTGAGGCAGGACTTGATCTTATGCCATAATAGGTTTGCAATATGCGTGTAATTGTTTAACATGTTATGAGGGATATCATTTACTATTTTCTAAAGGTTGAATGTTTACTCATATATGATAACAAGGTTTTTCTTTATAGGTGGTCATTTTTCATTTATGTTTTCAGTAAAGTGATAAGAAATAACCCTATACAGTATATGGGATATATATTGATCATGTTACAACTGAGAATTTGTATTGGGTGTTTGATAAAGTTTTAAACTATTTAACTTGTAAAGCAATACGATTTTGTAACTTTGTATAAAAAGTTTTAATATTTTTGTTATGAATCTCACACGATGATAGGAGGTGGGGGGGGGGATGGGTAAATCTGTCTGGTGACTTTTTGTCACGTGATAGTGACATCATACACCTTTGTCAGAGTGCGATGATTTAAAGGGAATCTACCACCAGGATAAGGACTGCATGCAAATAAGCCTCAGGAGCTAATGAAGCCTGGAGCCCCTCAGGGGGCTGTTATTTGCATACAGTCTTTCATCCTGGTGGTAGATGTCCTTTAAATGAGTGTAGACCTCATATGAAATCAGACCATGATTAAGCTATAAAGCGAAATACTTAGGTCGGTTTTACCTGGAATATACCGTGTGTTGTCTTTCACATTGCCATGTCATATGCTTTCACTGGAATAAAGATTTGGAATAGTAATTTTCATGTGAGTGCTGGATACCTTCGCTTTTCTCACTTTTGTGCCTGAAGTCCTCGGGGCTGGCTTTCCGAGCATCAGGAAACACAATAGGGGAGGTGAGCTGGACTTTTTGTTGTTGTTTCATTATACATATTCTGTAATTTAAATTCTATTTGTCCCCTATGATTTGTAAAGCACTAGGGAATATGGTGGTGCCATCTAAATAAAGATCATTATTATTATTTTCATTTAATGCCAAGCATAGTAGGGAGTTAGGACCTCTAACACAATTTCACAGTCTTACCTTATTTACCTAAAAGTAAAATAAATCTCCTATATGCTCTGTATTTGTTAGGTAAATGTAGCTGTTAGTTCAATGCAGAGTAAGAACCATTTTAAAGCATAATATACCTTGCTTTCTTGTTGCTGTTCTTTTTAATAGATGTTTCTTTTTCACTTTTTTCTTTCTCTGGTTTGTCTTTTTTTTCTTTCTTGCACTGCATGGGAGGCACAAACTGCTGCGTTACCTGCTGTGCAACCAACTGGGAAACAGGTCGTGGTTTCCTGCAAAGAAAACATAGTTATTTCTTGCACTTGCTATAGGATAAAGAGGTTTGCCTGAACTTTATGCCCACCTGTACACAAATGTGTGCATGCTTATTCCACAAACAACTGAACTGTGAGGTCCGCTCACACACCCATGGCTGTGGATAAAAGACTGCCCTAAACACAGGCAACTCTAAACTTGAGTGCAGGAGGCCTGAAGTAGATGGTTTGTCCTTAGGATGGGTCATCAAGATTACATTGGACACCCCCCCCCCCCTCCACCCAAAAAAACTTTAAGGGGCTGCAAGGTTATATTCTATCGAATTACAAGTAACTGGGACTCCTACAACAGGATAAAAGACTATGCAAATGATCCTAACGGGCTCCAGGCTCCATTAACACCTATGGGGCCTCTCCATAAAGCTGCTGATGTAGATTATTATTAAAAGAGTTCTCTTTTGGTGTAAAATATCTAAGAAAAGGGTATCCATATCAAATATATATGGTGAGTTGGCAAATAATATTATCAGCTTGGGCCAACCCTAATATCCCTGGATAATACACATATATATAAAGCCACATATGGTGCGCAAGAGTATGCAACATTTATTTTAAACCTTCCCATAAGCTTTTATGGGGTGCACGGAACAGAAATACAGGAGAAAGTAGGCATGCTGTATATTATTTTACATCTTGCTCATGGTATGGTACGGTGGATAATACGGCCTTTTAAATGCATAACCATAATACCCATTGTAGTGAGTGTGGACGTGTGCTACTGTATGAAAATTGTACAGTACAGGAAGCACACACGTTTTAATACAGCTGTGTAAAAAGGGCCTAATTGACCCAGTTTCTGTTGGCTGCCTCACTGCTCCATACTCTCTAGGCCAGTGGTGGCGAACCTATGGCATGGGTGTCAGAGGTGTCACTCAGAGCCCTCTCTGCGTGCACCCGAACCATTAACCCAGCACAGAGTTCACCAGACAAACTCAATCTTCCTGCAGGAGCCTCAAGATGCTCTCAGCGCTATATCAAAACAACACATAACATAAACAGGGAGAGACGTGTAACAGGCTGCATTATTTTTGGAGGTCCTCCTGCTGCCCTCACATTTCTTCCCATACAGGGGGACCCTGAAGAGAAGCTACAATGATAGTCCAAATTTCCACTGTATTGGTATCGACAAAACAGTAAGTAATAACTCAAACTCCTGTGAGGACACGGGTATCAGCAGAGGACTGATAAGTCATGGTTTTTATTTACTAACATAGTTTGCCCCTTTTCTAAAAAGAAATGATATTTTCACCTTATTTATGAAATAAGCAGAAATCAGTCACACGTCATTTTTTTGTAACATTACAGGGAAGCGGAGGCAATTTGGCAAAAATCTTCTCGAATAGAAGATACTGTGGTATAATAATGAAATAACAGCAACAAAACATGTCAGTGCATTACTTATTCCTTCCCATATCTGGATGCTTTACTGATATATATTGGGCAATCTAACAGACCAACCACAGTGATGGGGAGGTGCTCCTAGCATCATAGTGATGCAGGGAGTCCCTGATTCTTGGCAAAACAGCAGCAGTGGAGTGTAAGAAGGGACTCCTTGTATCATGGAGTCTTGGCCCTGTCACACTGGTTGGTCTGACCACACGGGGAGACTGTGTCCTGTGGAGCAATGTCACCAGAGGTTAGAAGCCGTGTCCCCATACACAATGCAGATTGCTATAAGCCCAGCTCTCTCATGACTGTAGGCCAGAGTGACAGCAGTACTGCTACCTGAGGTAACAATGCTGCAGGCAGGGACCAATCAGGCCGCTGCTTTCATTTTGCTCCATGTCCCGGTGCCCCGGCACAGCGCAGGCCGCTCCGGCCCATGTGAGCGGCGGCATTGTGCTCGGACATGGCCGGGAGGAGGTGTGAGCTCTCACCGGGTGGACGTCCCCTTGCGCACATCACACATCAGGCACTTGAAGGCCTCGGCGCTGTTCTTGAAGGTGCACACACTGCAGTCCCAGTATCCCTCGTCTGACGACGGCTTCGGCTGCCGCTTCGGCCTGAAGAAGAGAGAAGTGTGAGACGCAGACATGTCTACAGGCAGCGCACAACAAGGCCTGCTCACATCTGCCGTGGCCTCGGGCGCTCTAGGCGGAGAGCCCCTCCCGTGGTCGGCTCGTCCTCCTCCTCCGCTCACCTGGTCGGGCTTTTCTTGTCTCCCATGCTGCGGCAAAGGACGAGAAGCGGGGGCCGAGCAGCAGAGCCCGGCACACAAGCGGTAGCACCGACCGCGATCCGCCGCAGCCAGCTGTCCGCCGCCACACGTGACCCAGTCCCTCCAATCACAGGACGCTCTTGGCCGAGTCCGAACAGCGGGAGAGGCGTCCTCTCATCATTTGAGTGGGTTGTAATGGAGCGGGCCCCGGCGTCCTGGGCTCAGGGCATCCCAGGGAATGTAACCCGGAGCGCTGTACACACCTCCAGTGCACAGGGCCTAGTGATGGAACATTACATGGCGGCCAGTCCTGCACCCCTGGTACACACACGCTCTGTAGTGCCGGGCATGCATGTGTGTCTATAGCCAGGGGAGGTCTCTGGCGCCACTGATTTCCTGTCAGAACAAAGGACCAGTCTTATTGAAATCCCACATGTTCAGATCTCCCATGGTGGGTCTAGTCAGGACCCCTTTGTGATTCCGTTTAGGAAATGTCAGTCCAAGGGCCCATTCACATCATGTGTTTCTGCGACGTTTGAAGGAGCCAACATTGTAACATTTCATGAATGGACATCCATTTGCATTTGTTGGGTTTGAACTCTACCATCATCATGGTAGATAGATCTACCAAATCTATCATGATAAACCAGGACAGCTACTCATAGACCAGGCATGGTCTCCTTCCTTCTAAAATCAACTTGTAAAATTATGATTATGAGCCTAATGGGATTATAAGATCCAGTCCATGCTGTAGACTCACAGGCTGTTACACTGAAACTTCTGCTGCTGCCCAGAGATCACAGGAGGAAGGGGGAAGTCCTGATGGAGTAGAGAGGGAGAATGGGCAGAGTAACAGCATGTCAAGCTAAGCTACAGCATGGAGGGGATCTGGTAAGACTCCCAAGAGCCTTTCATAAGTATAATTGTAAAAGTTGATTTTAGAAGGAAGGTGGCCACGGATAACAAGTATAAGAAGATTACCACAGTCGCAGTGCTTGGATCTATGTGTAAGTGTCCCTGGTTTATCATGATGGATTTGGGTGGAAGAGTTCCTTTAAAGAAAACCTACCATTTGGTTACATGCGTTATGAACCAAACATACCTTTAGAGTGCTGTAGCAACACTGATGCAGAAACATATCTTGTTTAATCTCTGCGTTGAGTGAAAAAAAACAATTATAAAATTCAGGACCTTGGGAAAGCTGGGTTGCATGTTGCTTGTCAATCAAACACATTACGTGGAGCTTCTAGCTACTGAACTGTCCAGACAGGACTAATCAACCTGAGCTGAATGACTTGTACACGGCAGCTGGGTGATTAAGCAGCGATTTATTACTTAGTTGTCTGAAGGAGTGTAAGGGGAGAAGCTCCAACAGAGCCTCATTATCCTGAATTTTATAATTGTTTTTTCAGCAAAACCACTCAGATCAGGGATTAAACAAGATATTTTTCTGCATCAGGGAAGCTACAGCATTCTAAAGGTATGTTTGGTTCATAATGCATGAATGCAAATGGTAGGTTTCCTTTAAAAATAAAATGTTATGCCTATACTCTCGCTGTCCGGATAGGCTGCTACATGCCCCAGTAGCCTATGTGGCAAATGAACATATTAGCTAGGTAGAGTTTAGCTTAGAAAGTATTGTAGGGTTAGCTAAAGCTAGATTATGTTTCTTTTGGAAAACACAGGATTCACTCCAGCATATAAAGGCCTTGGGCCTCGGTGATTCACGAGGAGCAGAAATGTTAGGGACATTGAGGACAGCGCTTTACCATCAGCCACCGTTGTGACGCGGTGGTGGTGTTACAGCATGTGCTGCTGTGTCTACTCAATACGGAACTTCCCTACACTTTGTGAATTGTACAGTGACAAGCCATACTATTCGAATAACATCAGTAAGTAGTCAGCTTTCTGCATGTACATTCCAGGTCTTATTTCATCTTTATGGACAATACTATTACAGTTCATCAAGGTCGCATCATTGGGGGATGGCTGCTGGAAACTTAAAGAGAACCCGTCATGCAAAATAACCCCCCTAAACTAAATATATTTTCATAAACTGCCATTAGAGAGCATTGCCTCTATCCCTTCATTGTCCCTCTACATGCCTGTAAACCTAAGCAATGAGGTCCTAAAGCTGTATGCAAATGACCTGTGAAATGTCCAATGAAGCATTAGCATATTCAAGCTGTCCACTCTATTCATGAGTGGGAGGCACAGCCACACCCCCAGTGCTTGACTGACAGCCTGTATAATGATGTGAGGCTGTATAATGATGTGCTTCCTGGTGCTGGTGGCCACGCCCCCTGCAGCCTGTGTGTGCATGTGTGTGTGTTTAGGAGAGATACAGCAGCTCCAGGCAGCCATGTTACAGCAGAACATGTCAGATTCATGTGTAGCTGATGTCTGTGTCTCTCACCTGTATATTAGGAGGATGCAGCATGTCAGCACACTAGCCATGCTTTACTATACATTACACACAGACATGAGCAGGGGGATGGGTAACAGGGGTGACATCACTGCCTCTGACCATGTGACCAGCCTCATTTACATAATAAAGAATAGAGGATTTTACAATGATTAATGTATGAAATAACTAGATAAAGGCTGGGATGGATCCTTGTGAGCTGCTCCAACAGGTAGTAGTGACAGGACAAGTGACACAGACTTGATGACAGGTGTCCTTTAAATATCTCAAATAGAGTGGCCTGCACCTTCTCTAAACCTGAATCCCAACCTGGGGTATAAGCTGCGTCCCAGTGTACAACAAATGACAGGCATCATGAAATTCATGACATGTTATCGCCAGACACTTTGATATATTACTTACCCTTTACATGTATAACAAGATCATATTAAATATGATTAAAGGGGTATTCCCATTACTGCAAATTAATGTTATTGTTTGTATTATAAAAATTTATACAACTTTCCCATATACTTTCTTTATAAATTCCTTGTGGTTTTCTAGATATCTGCTTGCTTCCTTCTATAGAAAGCTTCTACGTCTACATCCAGTGGACAGAAATCTGTCCATGGTCACACAGGTGCACAGCTCGTTATATCACACGGCTCTGATTACTCTCTGATACTAACGAGCCGTGCACCTGTGTGACCAAGGTCAGAGATCTGTCCACTGGATGTCTATGTAGAAGCTTTCTAATTGATACAGAAAGTATATTGGAAGATTGTATAAGCTTTTTACCATAGAAACAATAACGTTAGTTTGCTGAAATGGGAATATCCCTTTAAGTATCAACACATACTCTTATATATGACTTAACTATTACATGCATAACCATATACATTTACACAAGACCACAAATGACATGTCATAAGACAATTTAATGTATAGCCCAGTCTACTCTTATGGGTCTCTGGTATAATAATCTGTTCTGGAGGTTCTGCAGCATAATAGTCAGCTCTGGGGGGGGGCTTCGCCAGTTTCGGTCTGCTCAAAGGGTCACCAATATTATTGTATGGAGGGTGGGGGGGCATTATTAAAGGGGTTCTCCAGTGACAAACAGCTTAGCTCTGATCAACATGGGTGTATCCCAAATGAATAAAACAGCTAGTCACATATGCATCGGCTGATCCATTCTACTCTATGGTGGTGACAGAGATGGCCAATCGCCATAGGCCGCGGTCACACGTACGTGACACTACCGCACAGGGGGAGGTCCTCGGCCCGAACGGAAACGCATGCGATTGTTAAGCCGATCGCACGCGTTTCTCTGGAAACGCATGTGCGTTTGGGCCGAGGACCTCCTCCTGTGCGCTAGCATCGCATTATGAACGGACGCCTATCGGTACGTGTGACTGCGGCCATAATTGGATATCTTCCTCAGCGCCATAGAGATGAATAGAACAGTCAGCACATGCATGACCGGCTGCTTTTTTTCATTTCTGGGTACAACGGATGTACACCAGACCCCAGTTATCATGATCTGTGAGGGGCCCATCACTGAGACCCCCACCAATCAGCAAGTTAGCCTCTATCACTGGAGAACCCCTTATTATTATCAGCTTCAGGTGATCTCCATTATTATTGTCAGGTTTGAGCACTGGATTTTTTGTTTCCACTGGGTTGTGTATTATATTGTGTTTGGTCTGGGGGGATACAAATGCCGTATTTGATTTTTGGGGTTGCTGTACTGTGGCTGTTGGTGCATCTAGGGAGCTGGTTACTAGTGCGGCCCCTTGAAGCTAAGTGGTATGACAATGCAGTCATAGGACCAATAAAGGTTGTGCACCCTGCTCTAGAGAAAACTTGAAGATAACTTACATCCTCAACTAAGATTTTGACACAAAGTGTACCTCATGTGCGCATCTTTATAGCGCCTCCCCAGGGTATATATGTACAGGAAGAATAGTGGGGCCAGCAGGAAGACCTCCAAAGATAATGCGGCCCTGTCCACACCTTCTCACTCTTCCTGCAGTTCCAATCGCGGCCTTAAAAGAACGCAGAGAGCAACATCTCTAAAATTGTCTTGGACTGCAGGAAGAGTCCTGACTGGTGAATTCCGTCCTGGGGTGACAGCCGGGGGTGGCCACAAAAAAGGCTCAGAGTGCCACCTCTGGTACCCATGCCATAGGTTCACCAACACAGCTCCAGAGGTTCTCAATGGGGTTGAGGTCACGGGAGCATGGGGGCCACACCATCATTTTGTCCCCTTTTATGCCCATAGCAGCCAGAGATGCAGATGTGTTATTTACAGCATGAGACGGTGCATTATCATGCATCAAAATGATCTTGCTGTGGAATGCATGGTTCTTCTTGAACCATGGAAGGAAGTGCTGTTTGAGAAACACTACATACATTATGGAGTTCATCTTTACCCCTTCAGGGATCCCAAAGGGGCCGACAATCTCACTCCCCATGATTCCACCCCAAAACATTAATCTACCTCCTCCTTGTTGGCACCATAGCTGTGTTTGCATGGGGTGTCCGTCAACCAGCCATTCTCCACTCCATCCATCTGGACCATCAAGTCTTGCATGGCACTCATCAGTGAACAAAACAGTTTTGAAGTCACACTTCATGTATTGTTTGGCCCACTTGAGCCATTTATGCTTGTAGCAGTTGTTAGAGGAGGTCGACAAGATGTCTTACGCACAGCTGCAAACCTCTGAAAATCCTACATCTTGTTGTTCGGGGCATGTTGGAGGCACTAGCAGCTTCAAAAACTTGTCTGCTGCTATTAGGCCGTGGTCACACGTACCGCTAGATGTCCGTCATAACGCGATGCTAGCGCACAGGGGGAGGTCCTCGGCCCGAGTGCACATGCGTTTCCAGGGAAACGCATGCGATTGTTAAGCCGATTGCATGTGTGTCTCTGGAAACGCATGTGCGTTCAGGCCGAGGACCTCCCCCTCTGCGATAGCGTCGCGTTATGAACGGACGCCTAGCGGTACGTGTGACCGCGGCCTTACAAGGCATTTTTGCAGCTGCTCTTTTAACTGGACGTAATTGCCTGTTGGAAAGAGTCCTCAATGTTCCCTTATCAGCACGCACACGTGTGTACGGTGCATCAGCTACATACTTCTTGATTGTGCGATGATCACAATAATGTGTCATCACAATGTTGATTATAGTCATGTCTTGACCTAAACACTGCACAATTTGTTGCTTCTCAGCAGCCAACACATCCTTTTTCTTTCCCATTTTGGCTGAAAACGTAGGCCTCTTAATAATGTGGGACAGACTGAGGGCGCGTTCACACGTTGCGTTTTGACCTGCGTTTTCATTGCGTTTGAAACGCATATACAACAGCTGAGGAGAGGTGATTTGCCTAATTACATCACTGTGAACATTTCCGTTTACAAAACGCATCGTAAACGCGAACAAAAGAATCCATACCTTATCACTCCTTAGGGTGAAGACACACGTGGCGTTTTTAGGCCGTTTTTGGGCTGTTTTTAGTTAGTGCGTTTTCAGATCTTAAAAAACGCATGCGTTTTTGACCAGTTTGAATTAAGATAATTGGTCAAACCTGTAAAAACGGCCTAAAAACGCCACGTGTGTCTTCATCCTAAGGCCGCGGTCACACATACCGCTAGAGGTCCGTTCATAACGCGACGCTAGCGCACAGGGGGAGGTCCTCGGCCGAAACGCATGCGATCGGCTTAATGGCATGCGTTTCCGTTCGGGCCGAGGACCTCCCCCTGTGCTCTTGGCATCGCGTTATGACGGACGCCTAGCGGTACGTGTGACCGCGGCCTAAACACTTTTTGCATAATAATTTGGAACACAGTATAGTCTGATTTTCTGTCCGGGGAAGGGCATTTCAGAGAATTAGTGCAGCTCTTTGCTGCATTATTGCCCAGAGCTGCCGGCGGCTTCAAAAAGATGCGCCGCCATCATGGTGATGATCATCATGGTGTCATCATCGGGGAGCAGCGGCCGGTCGCCATGACTGCCTCAGGTCTTCAGAAGGCTGTTTACAATGTGTGATTTGTGCATTTTAATGAATGAGGTGGAAAATCCCCATATACTGCCATACTGTATATGGTAGGATCGATCAGACAACCTAGGGTTATAGTACCCTACGGGGGTCTAAGAAATAGTGAAAGTAAAAATAAAAAAATAAAGTTTAAAAAAAAATTATTAAAAAAACCCTAAATATTCGAATCACCCCCCTTTCCCTAGAACTGATATAAATAAACAGTAAAAATCAGAAAAAAATTAGGTATTGCCGTGTCTGAAAATGCCCAATCAAAATATAATAATGGTTTTTCACTGCATTTAACCCCATTACAGAAAATAGTGCCCGAAATCAAAAATGGTACTTTTTTGCCATTTTGAAAAATAAACATTTTTTTTTTAAAAGGTCAAAAGGTCGCACAGTCCTAAAACTGGTAACATTGAAAACGTAATCAAAAGTCGCACAAAATGACACCACCCGCAGCTCCATACACTGAAGTATGAAAAAGTTATTGGCGCCAGAAGACAGCAAAATCCCCCAAAAATTTTAGTACAGGAGGTTTTAATTTTTTAAATGTATGAAAACATTATAAAACCTATACAAAATTGGTATCCCCTATGATTGTACCGACCCAAAGAATAACGTAGACATGTCATTGGTAGGAACAATATAGGGATAGTTATACTGCTGTACAGTAGTTTTTAAAGATATGTTTACCTAGTGTGGATTAGTTAACCAACAGGTGAAGGCAGTGGTTGGCAACTTTGCCTGTCTACTGCTTATCTTAGTTTTTCTTTTCTTATAATTGACTTTTTTTGCAAAAAAAAAAAAAAAGAAGAAGAAAACACTTTTTCACAGATTTTCACTGTTGTGCCTGATTTATCTTTAGAATCCAGACGTGGACAATTTTTTGTGAAAATAATCTTCACTCTCAAGCAGACGAGAGAAGGAGGGGTTTATTTGTGAATTTTTGACCAACAACAGGCTCAGATGTCAGATATACTACTCGCACGCACACCTTTCCAGTCTAAAGATAAATGACCTCTCTAACTTTTCATCAGTTACTTATGATCCTTGATCAACAAAGGTGGCTTAGAATGCTTATTGGTCTGCCATATTGTCTACATAGATGATTGGTGTAGTTATTACATTACAGGCGGTCCCCTACTTAAGGACACCCGACTTACAGACAACCCATAGTTACTGACCCCTCTGCCCACTGTGACCTCTGGTGAAGCTCTCTGGATGCTTTAGTATAGTTCCAGATTGCAATGATCAGCTATAAGGTGTCTGTAATGAAGCTTTATTGATAATCCTTGGTCCAATTACAGCAAAAATTTTGAAACTCCAATTATCACTGGGACAAAAGAAAAAAAATTTGTCTAGAACTTCAATTATAAAATATACAGTTTCGACTTACATACAAATTCAACTTAAGAACAAACCTCCGGACCCTATCTTGTATGTAACCCAGGGACTGCCTGTAATCACTTTCCAACAACCAGTTATTCTTTTTGTGTGAATCAGCTACTTGACATATATCAATCTGGCAAAGCTCAGAAAGTTTATATAGAAACCAAAACTGTACAACTAAAATAAGAAATTGATAAAATAACACATATAGATAAAAACCATGGTTGAAAATCTTTTGATCACTTTAGAAGATGAAATTTAAATGGCAGGTGCCATCTGTAAGTGAAATATTAGCAAGACTGTGTGTGTGACACTGATCTGTAGTATATACTCAGTCACTTAGTTCTTCTTCATCACTGAAATATGCACTCTTTTTTATTCTAGGTCGTCTTGAGTCGTCTGATGTAGAGGATTCCCCTCGTGTTTGTCTGATTTTGATTTTTTCTTCTTCAATTCTTGCTTGCTATAATGAAAATAAGAAATACCGTAAGGATGTATTTTCTATTAATCACATTATGACCAACGTCTTTTTTCGGGCATCTATGACTGGGCTGTTTTTTGTGTTTTCCAGCATAACAGGAGCCCTTCTTTTCATTTTTAACCCATTAATGATACACATTACATAGATGCCCATATTGTGTTCTTCATATATTTGCCTTAGAAGTCCATGTATTTCATGCTGTTCTTATTTCTCATGATCTATTGACCATGGAAAAGTAGTAGAAACTGGCAGCTAAATGAACTTGCTTGAATTGTCTAGTTTGTACTGTGCAATTACTAAGAATGAAAAGCATCCCTGGTATATAGGTAAAGTGCCTGGAGAGCAGGGACAGGGAGGAGGAAGCTGCAAATAGTAAAGGAATATGTGGTGTAGCCTGAGGAGAGGTGAGAGATAAAGAAAGTTGTGCAGGTTCACAGACTTGGATGAAGGGACAAATAGAGAACAGAAGAGACACATGCAACTGTACCTGGAAAGCTATTGCTTGACTAAGGCTGTCAAGAGCAGGGTCTTCACCTTCGTCTTCACTCTCTTCTTCTTCGACTCTGAAGGATAAAATAAGTCTAAGGATGGTACATGTAATAATAATACTCTACTGGATGTCGAAAATGTTTTTCTCCTTACACTTCTTCTACTTCAACCCTTCGTTTTCTTTTCTTCTCTTTCTTTTGTGGAGGTTCACGATCTCCCAGCATATTTTTTGGACAAGCATAACTCAAGTGTCCCGTGTCCTTTAGATTATAAAAGAAAACAACATGTAACAAGTGGTGAAAATGTTTTTCTCATAACCAGTCTGCAGTGTTGTGATGTTACACAAAGTAATCAGATTGGTTTGATGTAATGAGCCGTACACTTGTGTGATATCACATGACCACAGGCCACTTCATATCCACAGGAAGTAAACAATGAAGCTTTCTGCTGAATGATCAGAAAATTGTGGGGGAAAAAAAAAACTAACTTATGGAGGGGGTGCTCCCCTGTGCCAAAGCACCCCGCTGGGTGGAAAAGAATGGCTCTTCACCCCTCCCCTCTCCAGCAGAGTTGCTGTGACGGAAATTTTGGCAGAAATATGACCTGCCATATCAGGTGAATCACAGTGCGGTGTCACCGCTTTTGCCAAAATTTTTTTTGCTTACCAAATTTAATCCCTTCCCACACTTGGATGTAATAGAACATCCCTGTGGGAAGATAACTCCCACACCGGGAAGTTCTATTACGTTGCGCTTCTGGCACTGGCTCACAAACAGACTTGGCACCAACAGCAGCGGGTATCAGCTGTATATTACTGCTGACACCACGCTGATATTTGCGATTGGAACCGACTGCATTTAATTTTTATTTTTTCAGAAAATTTAGCAATTCATATCTCTGGTTTCACCTAGAAACACAATCCCGCTGTTCTCCTCTATAGGACACCAGAATTGTGCTTCTAAGTGCCACACTAATGTATATATATGTGCTGTCTGCACGGGCCATGTTCAAATAGGATATATATAGTTGAAAGGCAGTTGTGAAGGGGTTAAAATGGACTTTTTTGACTGCTAGCAACTCAGCTACAAGTTTAGTGTATATTCAAGCTCTGTTAATAAAATAGAGTTTCTCATTACTGTAGGAATCGGGGAACTATCTTAACTTTGTTCTGTGAAAATCCCAGATGCACCTAAAGGACAAAGTGCGTCAGAAGCCACACAATAATAATTCCTGCTAGGATGTGCAAGGAGGCTGTACCACTGAACAGTTCCCTCCTATGGGGCATATTCACAAGCCAAATGGATGGCGAGAGCATTACAAGGCAGGGAATATTTACTCACCCCACATTCATAGCATCTGGATTTGTCAGTGTAGTTACGTCTCCGTATAAATTCTGCTGCTCTACCATTGTCAATGGCAATGCTTGCTTTTATTGCTCTGCCAAAGAGCTGAAAGATAAGAAAGCATTTATATAAAATACCTATTTTATATATCAATTATCCCAAATGCAGTATGAAAAAGCATACTTGTTTATTGTTCAGAGCTCGGACACAATTCTGAGCTGCTTCTTTATCTAGAAACAGCACAAAGGCAACTCCTTTACTCCTCCGTGAGTCTTTCTCCTTTAAAATAGTGACCCTAGAACACAGAAATGAAAAGAACATTCAAAACATATAATACATCCAAGCAGATGTTCAACATTTTATTGTTGTGCGCCTTAAATCAGCACATGGCAACTGCTTCCACCACCTAAGTGTATTAAAGGAAGTGTACCACCTCCACCAAGCGTTATAATATGACATATACAATACTTCTGATGCTGGAAGACAAGGGAGGGAAGAGGAAGCCAGAGCGCAGGAGGATAGTACTCTTTTTTATTTTTAAATATAAGGGGCACTGTGACAATATGTGATCACTAAGGGAAGGCTGGTGGTGGACACTGCATAACTGAGGGGAGGCTGCTGGAAGTACATGTGAGGTGTATGAATACGGTGCTGTGTGTATATGTCTGTAGCATATATCTGTATTATCAAGTGTAATGTGTGGCATGGGGAGAGGGGGTGAGCGTTTAAGTATTGAGCCCCAATCCAAAGTTCCCACCTGGCCCACTGGTGTCTTGTTATGTCTACTCTGACAAGGTATAGTTAAGGTAGGAATAGCAGTGATCCAGATGGCAAGGTATGGATTATCATGTATTAGAAAATCATATACTTAACAGAAATAAAGGTATTTGAAATTAAAAAACAAATCTAGGGACTTTGTTTTTTATCACCAGTGGCCCACTAAACAAGGTATAAAATGCATGTATACTTGTAAGTTTAAAACACAGATGTAATCAGTGTTTTTTTTATATACATTTACTTACTTCACTACTTTTCCATATTTAGAAAAGATCTGAAAAAAAAGGAAAGGATTTTATTAGTAAACCCAACTGAGCTGCGTTTCATCACTTTACAGAGCTTTATTTTTAGGGCACCAACTAGAGTAAGTACCATATATAGTCAAGTATAAGCGATTGTAAAAAAAAAAAAAAAATCCTTGGTGACCGGGAGGTGGCTGCTTAAATAAAAATGAACATTTACTTACCTCCTGGCACCCTCCCTGCCGTCTCTCCAGTCTTTGCCCCATGTAAATGAACAGGCTGGCTACAGGGAGTGGAAGGCCCCCTCTGCTGGCAGCTAAACACAGCGTGGCTCCCGTGCTACTGTTTGTTTACATGGGGCATGGACCTTAGAGATGACACCCCAGGACACCGAGAGGCAAGTAAATGTTTATTTTTTCAGCAGCCCCCTCCCGGCCACCAAGGTTTTTTTTTTTTGTTTACAGTCAGACAACCCCTTTAATTGCCAGCGTATAATACAGCTGACGCCCACCGTGTACGGAAACCCTAAAGAGAGACATGCCTCCCTCCTAACCTCAGTAGTTTACAGAGTCTTCAAGAACACTTTTAGTTAAATTTAGTGAAATAACATCTTAAAATGTATACCAACTTTTTTTTTTTCCATATGTGATAACCATCACCAGAAACAATTCCAGGGTAGGAATTACTACAGTGCTGTGGAAAGAACATTAAAGGTAAGCAATTCATGTTTTCCTCATCACCACGACAGCACCCGCCTGAGAGATTAGAAACCTTTTTGTTGCTCTAAGCTGTAGAGGACACTCACAGGCAATAATTGAGAGTATGCAACTCTTTAGTATGCACACGACCGTCGGGGGGACCCATGTACGGCCGCAAACTTGTGGCCGTACAAACGGCCCCCATAGATGGCATTGACTGGATGGAGCAATACGGTGCTACCACTCTGCATACAGGAGCAGATAGGACATGTCCCGCTACGGCCGGGCAGTGAAACATTTGTGTGCATGTAGCCTAACAGACTAGACACAATCCAACTGGAAATTTTTGTGTGGGACGCCAGTATGGCCACATGTCCTGCCACACCAAAAGACCCGTCCTCTCAGCACCAAAGCACTCACAACTATCAAGTTGCCCTGGAGAAGAGGGATCGTTGCACACACGCAACTTTGAAATCTGCTGCTGGAGGCGCCAGACCCGTCTCCCCTTACACCCGCTCCTATACAGAGGCCAGCAGGAAACTAGAACAGGCGCTCTCAACCGGATTCAGCAAGATACTTCTAGGGCTTGGGCTCATCGCATGGCAGCTGTCATCATTGCTGACGTACAGGCGGCACCCCGATTGTTACTTTGGATCAGATCCAGAACTCCAGATTTGGACGAACTCCAGCTCATCGGCCGGGGGTCAGATCTGCCCTCAGACAGATACTAGATAGCAATCCTCTTTGCCATGCTAGGCACACTCAGGTTTCCTTCAGGGACAGAAAACCACTGAGGCTAGGAGGGAGCAGTGTCTCAGTGTCCAGGGGACAGATCCCTCTCTCGCTGGTGGTGCTGCCGTGGTGAAGGGGAAAAGCTGTTTGTTGGATCTGCACCATGGATCTCTTCTCCTTCAGCTAGCTCTGACAAGGAGACCTGAAATGGCTTTTCCTAAGGGAAGAAAGCCTAGAATTTTATAGATCCTTTGACTTTTTTTTGACAAAACAGAAAATGCTGGGAGACTCATACCAGCATTCTGAAGTTTGATTCTTTATCGTAGCTCCTTCCATATACACCTAACGTTGATATAAGTTTTTGTGCATATACACCCCTGCCATCTGCCTCCTTGGCAAATATTAACCAATCATTTCGAGGATATGCTTAAAAATTTTAATATAGTTTAGTAGAGGGTTTTGTGAGCTTTAATCTGAAAGCTTTCCCTGTTCTGTAAATGCCTGTTGCTACGTAGAAATCTATCTTCATCATGTGCTATACAGAATGAAGATGGCTCACTGGTATAGTCAATGTACTCACTAGTGATCTGCTGGGAGAGAGGAGAGTTGAACAGTGAGTCATCAGAGGGAAACTTCATATTTTCAATGAATTTTGTAGTAAAATCTTTAGCTTTCCTCTGACTGTGACCTCTGATGACTCACTTTCCGGCTCTCGTCTCTCCCAGCAGATCACTAGTGTGTTACTGGACGATGTCGGCTATCAAGTCTGACAGTCTAGATAAACAAAAGAATAAATAGGTTTTTACGTGCAGGGAAAGATTTAGCTGAAAATATACAAATAGGCAGGAGCAGTGAGGGTGATAAAGAGGGCTTTTGCATAGCAACAAGCATTTACAGAACAGCAGAAGCTTTCAAGGTACATTCGTAAAATAAAAGTTCACAAACCACCCAGATGCATCATAATAGAAATTTTTTGACGCATATCCCCTACACATAAGAAAAATAAGTGAAATGACAATTCCGCTTTAAAGGGGTTTTCCAATACAGTCCATTGGATAGGGGCTTACTTGCTTATTGATGGAGTCTCAGTGGATGGACCTCCACGGATCATGACAACAGGTGTCCGTTCTCGGCTACCCCCATCAGTTCCATAGACCGTGGCAGGGAACATGTCCGACCTGCCCCTCCATTCTTCTCAGGTAAAATGTCGGAACAATAATCCCCTGTTCTTGTGATCCATGGGGGGCCCACCACTGAGACCCCTACCGATACCTATCCTATGGATAGGGTCTAACTTGTTGTAACTGGGAAACCCCTTTAATAAAAACATTTTAGATGGGATCTCAACTCTGTGCTTAAGAGATGCAGATACCTACCCTGTGAAGGTCATTATTGGTGAGGGAGAATGGAAGATTAGACACATACACAGTACTCTTGCTTGGCGCAAGACCTCCACTCATGGCATCTATAGAAAAATCTACATGTTACATGTGCAGTCATATAAAAAGATACACACAAGTTTTCAGGATACAGTCATACAGGAAGATTATGACACACACAAAAAAAAATCAGCCTATTTATTTTAAGTTCTTTTGCGAAGATAAGCCAAGGGACATACTACTTAAACCGAAAATGTCACTAGGTTGTACCCCACTAAACTACTAGGTAACTATCTACTTCAGTAGTGTTGTGTGTGTAGCGTCACATCAGAAGTACCTAGAAACATACATGTATCATATTAAAGAGAATGAGCTCATCTTTCAGATCACACAAACCTTATGGTTGTGTGAGCTACAGAAATGAACATGCAAGCAGACAAAAAATAGGCAGGAACTGTATCTTTAAATGTAGCGTACATTTACAAATATAAGGGGGGGGGGACATTTATCATACAGCGGCGTTCTCGCATTTCTAAGCCAGGTCCTACCTGGTGTAAAATTGTGCAATTGATTACCTTCTCCTCCAAATGAAAGACTGAATTCTAGGAAGGACATTTCATTCCCTACATGATGGGGCTAGTAGTTTTAGGTTAGTGGGGTAAAATGGCACCTCTATCTTGGGGTGGATCGTCGCTCCCATGACATCATTGGGAAGCGACGATCTGTTCACATGGCAGCCTGGAGTCTGTACGAGCCTCCAGGAAATGTCATATAAATTTGATAACCCCATGATTGTACCCAAGGAATAAAGTAGAGGTTATTTGGAACGCACAGTCGTAAAAACTGTGCTCACAAGAAAATTGTGCAAATACATTTTTATAGTTTTTTTTCCCTCACAGCCCACCACTAAAGTTTTTATGAAAGTCGGAAAACCCTTTATGTCAATAGGGAAGGGATTTTGCCACATAATTTCCCAGACCGTTCTTTTGAACATACACTTTAGATAATACACATTGTGGGGAATCTATGGTGAGACAAAACCGGCCTACAAGCGTATGCCACCCTTATGCCCAGAGGGCTGGCTTCGCCCTCCCTGCCACATTGACTATATGCATCCTGAATCCTATGCTGAATCTGGATGCAGGTTATAGTGCAATTCAACACCAGACAGGGCTCAGCATAGAATTAACCAGGCAGATTCTTAGTCACATCCCTGTTTTTTTTAAGCAAATTACTGGACTAAATATACCTTTACATTGTAACATATAAGAAATCACATTTTAACTCAATGTGGCAGCTGTTTTGTGCCCATCACCATCAGCAGTGTTGTGAGCTGTAATGTGTGTACACAGCAGACTGACAAGAAGGGAAGGATACAGCATTACTTTCTGATCCCTATAATTATTAATATTAGTACAGCTCCCTCTGCCTACAGTACACTATACTGCACAGTCAGCGCACTACACCCAATGGGCAGCATGTCACCCATAAACAAACACCATTGTAGCCTTATCATAGAGGACTTCAAGAACGAATGTTATACACAGGACTGGGGAGGGAAGTGCAGTAGTTCTCATGTAAACTAGACTCCAGTGTGATAGGGATCTGTAAACCTCACCGAGCTCTAGTCTCCACATACAGAAAGATGAAGCCTTACTTACCAACCTACTGGGCTCAGCAGCGGGTCACAGCTGATTTACCCATCCATCACCCCAATCTCTCAGCAACTTCCTCCAAACCCCACGCTATTTGAGGGAGCGGGGATAGCTCCGTGTAAACTTCCGTCTCCAGTGACGGAGCCATTTTGGTGGAGACCCTGGTGACGTTGGTCTATGGAAAAATGGAGACGCACTAAGACAAATGTACACTGTGCAATAGTAGAGATCCTCTAGTAGGCAGGTGGTTACATATAGCTACTTTATTCGTGTCTGTTCGGTGGAAGATGATTGTATTGGGCAGAGTCTTTCATAGAATATAATAAAAATGAATATTGTTCCTATCATGTACACTGGACCAGGCATATATGTTTTCAGAATTGTGCAGGCAAGAGGAACCCACTGATCACACATTTCCTGGATATCTAAAAAATGTTTTACATGTGAATTATGAGGGATATTTATCATTGCTTCTACACCAGTTTTCTGGCATAAAAGCATTTAAATAATTAAATTCTTGTGCACTGCAAGAAATTGCTATTATTTTCCTGAAAACGCCACCCCACACCATGGGGCATGGAGGGGTCACCGGCGGAGTGGGCGGCATGAAGCATTCCTGCCCTGTGCCTGCACACATTCTAAAACTTATGCAAAACTATGCCAGGTCGGACCTGGCATAGTTTTGCCCAGTGGCAAGGGAGCGGTCTGTGCCTCTTGATGTATCCGTCGTGATGGGGGAGTTGCCCTTATGATAAATCCCCCCCCCCCCTATGTGTATTAAAGTTATCCTGTCAAAGCTACTTAATTTCTGGTGTACAAGCTTTGAGATAATGGCTATTCCTGGTGCACACACATAAATCACAATTATTTTTTCTCTTATGCCACCTCCACGCCAAGTGGGTTTGAAGGGTGAGGTGCTAAGTGGAGGAGTGGGCCGGCTAAAGTTCCACTCCATAAATCGCCCTAAGGGCTTGTTCAGTGCCTGTAAGAAAAAGGCACAACTGCAGTTTTTATTTTTTTCAATCTCACCAGGTTCCAATATTTGTTTTTCCGGCTTCCAAATACATAATGCAGAATTTTAAATAGTACCACTAGAAAGTACACTTCGTGAAATATCTCTATAAATGTTCAAATTAAACAAATTATTAAATGTAGAGAGTAAAAGCTATGTCCATAAAAGGAAAAACTATAATACCACATCCTAGATCTCAAAAAATGAAATATTCCAGTATTACAATACTTTATTTATTACATAATGGAATGCATGGAGAACAATAAAACCTAAAAATTATCAATCAAAATTAATATCCCATGGAGGTCTGGATTTAGAATTATACTCAAAAGCAAAGTGGAATGTCACTGCTGCCAGGGGAGAGCGGGGTCTGAATGTCAGTGGACCTGAAGATCCAGTGGGGCACGATTGGGAGCCGGATTAACCAGCGCCAATAACAAGGACGCTAGCCCTTTAAATCCTGGCATAGTCAGATCACAATTCCCTCCAGGCTGTACACTTAGACCCAATGGCAGAGGAGGGCACCGGGTAGCACAGAAGCTGCCCAAGGTTGTGGAAGGTGATTAGGTCTGTGTTCTGTAAGTCTGCTCCAAACTCCCACAGCTGCCGCTCCCCCTGCTCAGGGTAGGGGCACCGTCAGATCCCCACAATTTACACCGGCACATGCTAGCACAGCAGCTGCCGCACTGTCTGTACACAGGGCTGCTGATCCACCAGAGTCTCGGGGAACAGCAGCAGCCCTAGCCACACAGCGTGCAGCACATGCCGGCCAAAGAGTTGCACCATCCCTGGGACACAACATATGATTGGCCGATCAGTCAGGCGGCACTCTGCAGAATGTAACTATTACTTTACATTTACAAGACCTCTGTTGCTGTCAATGAATGGAACTCCTCAGGCCATTGGGGCACATTTACTAAGGGCTTTGCGCCAGTTTTCTGGTGGACTCTTCATTTCTTTCTAGTGCAAACTGCTTGCACAGGTATTTAAGAAGTGTCTGCACCATCATTTTGTGGCGCAGCTGCACTAGGAATAATGCGACACAAATTAGGGGGTGTTCCGGTGCTCAGTCGGACCGAGCGCCATATTTAACATGCAAGTCCAACAGAAGTGTGTCACCCTACATTATACACAGGCAAGCCACACTTAGTGCCGTTTGAACCATTCTTAGTAAATGTGCCCCATTGTCTTCAGTCACTGACAACAAGCAGAGATCCTGAAAAGTAACGTTTAATCAGTGTGCAGTAATTAACCCCTTGCACACCTGGCAGGTGGGATTCAACTGTGACAAACCCTCAGCTGCATAGTGGCTGTTATCGATGCATGTATATAATGTGTGTGTTTATGGTGTGTATATGCTGTATGTGTGTTTATGTATATGCTGTATGAGTGTATATGAATATGTGTTTATAATGTATATGTACTATACATAATGTGTGTATATGATGTGTATATACTATACATGTCTATAATGTATAAATATGTGTACATATTTTGTTTGTGTATATGCTTTATGAAATTGTATATAATGTATGTATGAGTGTATTAATAAATATAAGTACAGAAATGTGTGCATATTAGTTTATACATGTGTGTAAGAGTGTAATAATGTGTGTATATGTGTAGAACTTTAAGTGATTGTATATAAGTATATAAATGTGTATGATTTTACAAATATGTATATATTTTTTAAAGGGGAGAGGGGGCCCCAGAAATCTTCTATGGGGCCCAGCCTCTCTTAGTTAGAGCCTGGATGCTTTCTTCAAAAAACAGTCCCACACCTGACCTTGGTTTGTGTTGGTGCTGCAGCTCTTATTTATAGCAAATAATGGAGCAATAACACACATAACCTTGGTAAGGAGAAGAGGTGTTTTTGGAAGAAAACATCCATGTTTTTAAACCTCTGGACAACTCCATGAAAGCGTCATTCAACTCTTGTTCAGTCTGTGGTAGAATGTGGCATTGGTGGATGGACTTGTCCCAGATGTGCTGGTGTCACGGGTGCCCTCACGACCCACATCTTGGGTCTGGGCTCAACTATGCTCCAATGCGGTGCCTGCTTCACTTACCTGTCCCGCCTCCGGTGGTCGTGCGCTGGTGTCTCCTAGGGGCGCACGCGCCTTTGAGAAAGCTTTGTTCCTGATACCCTGTGCTCATGTTCTTAATTCCCGTTGTGACCCTGGTTCCGATCCTGACCATGGTCCTTTGCTGCCTGTCCTGACCTCCTGCCTGTCTACGACTACGGTTCTCCTCAATGTCTCTGTATCTCGCCTTGCCCGCCACAGCAGACAAAGTCGTGCCTGTTGAACGACCTGGTGGTACCACGCCGCAACAAGTCCAACCTGCTTTGCGGTGGGCTCTGGTGAAAACTGTGTACCACTTAGATTCTGGTCCCAGGTGACGACTAACGTCATCGTCCGCGGTGGTCCAGTGGGTCCACTACCCCTGGAGCCTGATAGTAAGATCCGGCCATGGATCCCGCCAAGGTTCAGCTTCCTGAACTAGCTGGTCTTACCACCATCGTGGTCCAGCAATCCCAGCAGATTGCCACGCAAGGACAACAGCTTGGACAAGTTACCACCATGCTGCAGCAGATGATGGCTACTCAGCAACAGCGCCAGGTTCCTGAGACTCGTGTTCTGCTACTCCGGTGTGCCTGCCTGCCGCTGAGGTTGAGACTTTCCTTACCACGAAGAGGGGGAGGCCCAAGGTGGGTGGGGGCACTGTTGCAGGCTCACCCGTGTCTTCCGCTGCCCACCTGCGCGGCGCCCGCACTACTCACCTGTTCTCGATCCTGCTTCCGGTCCAGCGGCCGTGGCTTCAGAAGATTTAAAGGGCCAGTACACCGTTAATTGCTGCTGGCAATTTCCCACAATCCTTTATATTCCAGCCTCTCCCTGTACACCATTCCTCGCAGCCTTAGAAAAAGCTTGTTCCCATGCTATAAGTGTGTTTTCCCGTTGTGACCACGGTTCTATTCCCGACTACGCTCCTCTGCTGCCTGCCTTGACCTTTTGCTACGTCCCCGACTCTGATCCCATGCTGACCTCCTGCCTGTCCCTGACTACAATTCTGCCAGACGTCTGTATACTTCGCCTTAGCTGCCACCGTGGACAAAGTTGGACCTGTGGAACGACCTGGTTGTACCACGCTGCAACAAGTCCAACCCGCTTGGCTGCAGGCTCTGGTGAAAACCCGGGTAGCACTTAGATTCGGTCCGAATTGTCGTCTTATGTCATCGTCCGCGGTGGTGCCTATATCTACTAAAAGCCTCTCGCCTCTTATTAAATACAGGCAGATTGGAGCTGCTTAGACCGGGTCTTATCTGTCAGAGTTTTCTTCTACAGTCTGCAAAGGGTTTTACTCCAAAGGCAGGAAAAGTGGCCTGCAAGTTGGAATAACCAGAAACCTGTTGGGGAATAGGAGATGTATGTGAACACATAATGGATCTCACTCTGTGTTTCCTCCTTTTTAATCTCTTGCCAGGCGTTTACTGCAGCATTTTTTTTTTGTTGTTGCTGCTTGTTTGTGGGCCTGTCTAAAGTTTAGTCTTTAACAAGTGAAATGCATGCTCAATTTGGTTTAAATCAGGTGACTATCCATTAAAGAATATTCCACTTCTTTGCTTTAATAAACACCTGGGTTGCTTTGGCTTTATGTTTGGGTAATTGTCCGTCTGTATTATGAAACCTGGAAGGAAGGAACGAGTTCTCCCGCATGCACAAGATTTGCAGACAGCTGGCTGACGTCACTGGCTCTCTGCAAAGACAAGGGAGGAACGGAGATGTGAATATGAATAATAATTACAGAGCAGCGTAGCCATGAGGCGCTCAGGTGATGTGTGCCTAAACGCCTAAGGCTAATTTATATATTTTAATAAACTATTTTTTTTTGCAACAACGGAGGAGCAGGATTTAGTGAAAAAGATGTCCCATCATCCCCTAGAGGTAGCATCAGTATTAGGACAGTCTACCAGCGGTAATTTGGTGGTAGATGTCCTTTAACCGGTTAAGGACCGGGCCCTTTCCTGTTTTTTCTGTCCTTTTCACCTCCCCACCTACAAAATCTATAACTTTTTTATTTTTACACGTAAAGAGCTGTGTGTGACGGCTTGTTTTCTTCTGCGTAACAAATTAAATATTCCTGCCATGTACTCGGAACGGGAAAAAATTCCAATGCAATGAAAATGGTGAAAAAAACGCATTTGCACCATTTTCTTGTGGGCTTGATATTACGTCTTTCACTGAGCGCCCCAAATGACATGTCTACTTTATTCTTTGGGTCGTACGATTAAGGGGATACCAAATTTGTATAGGTTTTATAATGTTTTCATACATTTACAAAAATTAAAACCTCCTGTACAAAAATAATTTTTTTGACTTTGCCAACTTCTGGCGCTAATAACTTTTTTATACTTTGGTGTACGGAGCTGTGTGGTGGTATTTTTGCGAAATTGATAATCTTTTCAATGATATCATTTTTAGGACTGTACGACCTTTTGATCACTTTTTATAGATTTTTTTAGATTTTTCAAAATGGGCAAAAAAGTGCCATTTTCGACTTTGGGCGCTTATTTCCGTACGGGGTTCGCACTTGAAAAACCGTTATCATATTTTGATAGATCGGGCATTTTCGGACGCGCCGATACCTGATGTGTTTATGATTTTATTCTGTTTATTTATATTTATGTCAGTTCTAGGGAAGGGGGGTGATTTGAAATTTTAGGTTTTTTTATTATATTTTTTTTTTTTTTTTTTTTTTTTAAACTTTTTTTTATTTTTATTTATACTATTTTTCAGACTCCCTAGGGTACTTTAACCCTAGGTTGTCTGATCGATCCTAACATATACTGCCATACTACAGTATGGCAGTATATGGGGATTTTCTTCCTCATTCATTACAATGTGCTATCAGCACATTGTAATGAAGGGGTTAAAACGAAATAGCGCCGATGCGCCCATGCACCGCTATCTGTTTGAGGCTGCCGGCAAAGTGCCGGCAGCCCACACTGTGAAAACACTGTGCTAGCACCGATCGCGGATGTTACCTGTAAGCCTTTGCTGCAATATACAGCAAAGACTTACCGGCTATGGAGAGGGCTCAGCCCGTGAGCCCTCTCCATGCACCGGGACCCGACCGCCGCCGTGAATACACGGCGGGCGGTCGCGAACCGGTTAAGGATAGCTTATTTCACCTGCATTGAGAGCTCTTTTTACCACATTTTCTTCACAGAAAAATCTTCCAAATTCAAGCACCACACCTTTACTGAATATGTTTCAGTAAACTGGTAAAAAAATTGTGTCAGTGTCCAAATTTTTTGATAAAGGTGAGGATGAGGGTGGAAAAGGGGGTCCTTGGAGTTTCCTATCTTCGGACTTATTTTAGGGCTGCTCAAGTTAAATATATTGGGGCAGATTTACTTACCCGGTCCATTCGTGATCCAGCGGCGCGTTCTCTGCGGTGGATTCGAGTCTGGCCGGGATTCATTAGGGCAGTTCCTCCGCCGTCCACCAGGTGGCGCTGCTGCGCCGAAAAGTATCGGAACGCGCTGGAGTTCACCGAGCCAGGCTGAGTGAAGGTAAGTGCAAGCTCCGCGGCAAATTTTTTTTTTAAATGCTGCGTTTTTTTCGAATCCGTCGGGTTTTCGTTCGGCCACGCCCCCCGATTTCCGTCGCGTGCATGCCAGTGCCGATGCGCCACAATCCGATCGCGTGCGCCAAAATCCCGGGGAAATCGGCGCAAATCGGAAATATTCGGTAACACGTTGGGAAAACGCGAATCGGGCCCTTAGTAAATGACCCCCATTCTGTTTTGGGATCATAAGTCTTTGTTTCAAGAATAGGTTCCCTAAGATTTTATGGAGTTAGATGGGGTTGGAAATAGGTGTTTAGTGGGGGAAGAGAAAGAAGTAAAGTTGGCCAACTATTTATTTGATGAATTTTGTTTGTTTGGCCGTTAATGGTTTTAGGTTAGAGAAGGGGTGCGGGGAAGGGTTACTTTATGTCAATATTGGGCAATCTTTCTCTAGGCTTGCCAGAAAATATTAACTATGCCCCGTGGGTAAGTCATTATATTTTATATTTACAGCAGATTATGGAAAAAGTTTTAATATAAGTCTTTTCAGTTCGAAAACTAGAAATGGGCATACTGGATACCTGTTTCTTTACATACTCTCAATTAACATTAGAAAAAAATGATGAGACCGAGACCGTGACTTAGAATTTATTGTGTTAAAGAGGACCTGTCACCTGTAAAAAAAAAAAAAAAGTAAGCAGCTCCTAGTGCTACAACAGACACAGCTAGCTTTATCTGACACCTCCGATAACACTAGCAGATACTGCCGCGATGTACAGTAGAAACTCTCAAAGTGGTCTGGGGAATTCATGAGGGGGCGGGATTAGGGGCGGTGACTGCCGCATAATGGTCGACAGTCATTGGTGGCCTATGGAGTGGGCGGGGCAGGTCTGGGAAAGAGGCAACGCCTCGGACCGCCCTCTCAATACGTAGGACCGCTTTGAGAGAGGTTCCCGATAACACTACCAGTGTAACACTGCTGGGACGGTTGTAGCACTAGGAGCTGCTTACTTTGGTGTGCAGCTCCTAGTGCCGTTTTTACAGGTGACAGCAGTGGGGTAACTAGGAGAAGCAGGGCCCCATTACAAGCTTCTGCATTGGGCCCCCCTTCTCACTAAAGAAATATACATATTTGTATACTCACACATGCAAGTTACAATCACACATTTATACACACATATAGAGCATATATACATGACATATATGGTATATACATTTTACGATGTACATAATATGTATATTATGGTGCACATCCTCCACTCTTTAGTATGTCAGGTAGGATGACAGGGCCCCCTGACATTGTGGGACATTGTGCTATGTCTGCTACTACTGTAGTTACGCCCCTGGGTGACAGGTCCTCTTTAAAGATATATTTGGGTTTAATAATTATTGATATAATTAGTGCTGGTCATTTATCAAGCTAAGAAAGGGAAATATAATAGAACATTGTTTGCCATGTTTCCACTATATAATATGCTTGATATATCTGTGTGGTATATGATTTGTATTGTCCTTTTTTTATCTTTGGTTACTATAAAAAAAGAGTTAGTTGGTTACATTGGATCATGTAAGTTGGTAGTGAGGACATTATTAGGCGGTACATCTAAAATGGAACATTTCTTCATCCATACTCCTGCCTTCATTGTTTTGGAAGCCCCCTACATGCGCGAGCTTTCTGTCCCACAGAGCGTTCTGTAGCGCGTGACGTCACCTGGTCACATGACCAGAAGTAGAGTGCGCAGGAAGTTGTGATGATAAGAGCGCAGGAGAGAGCTGCTGTGTACAGGTGAGGACTGATGGTACTGATGCGCTGCCCGGGCGCTTCATGTTACTGTGCGGCACGGCTCTGTGTAGTACTGGAGGTACTGATCCGGAGCTGTTATGCGATACACCACAGAGACATGTGTATCCTGTGCAGTCACAAAGCCCTCTGTCTGACCGCATCTTCTACTTTCACACTCGCCTCGTTACTCCCGGAAGTAGCAGCACCCATGGGTGTCATACATGTCTGGGAGGGCTAGGTTTTATTTGGATGACTGCTCTTCAAGACGATTCTCGGCTTTAGTGCTGCTCAGGCCACTGCCCTCCCTACACTCATCCCCCATGCATTGTAGGCTTATGACTGCAGATCTAGCTTCAAAAAATAGTGAAAATGATTCCTGGCTGCTCCAAAACACAGGCTCTTTACACAGGGGCTCGCCTCTATTTGCAAACTTTACCAAGGTAAATACAAGATCCTAGTAGGGTCACCCATGTAGTACTCACCCTGGTAAAGTTTGTGTAAAGCTGCTGGGGCCAACGGGTTATTTGAGTGACCCACCGGCTGCAGTACTCGGGACTTCCTGTGAAGTATGTCCTGTATGGAGGGTACATTCCATCCACTCCAAAGGACCTGTGTTAAAGGGATTCTCCAGCCATTGCAAGTTGTGCCCTAATCACAGAATCTCCCACGGATCTTGAGAACAGGGATCCGTTGTGCTCTATTTATCTCTATGGCGCTGATGAACATTGTCCAGTGTGTCGCTCGGCTATCTCCATCAGCATCAAATAGATGAACATCTTGAACACAATGGGGGTATAATGAATCCCCGTTCTCAAGATCCGTGTCATCACTGAGACCCCCACCAATCAGCAAGTTAGGCCGTACTCTGTGAATGGGGCTGGCAGTAGCTGGAGAACCCCTTTAACACCTGTATAATCATCTATAATGCTTGTACAGGGAATTTTACTCTGTTAAAAAGGCCCATGCAGATTTACTCATGTCGGACTTTCCATCCCCACAGGGCTGTGAGACACAGGTCATTTGTGCTTTTCGCTGCAGCTCTTGGCTCTGATAAAGAGTCATGTGACACTCAGTTACTCGGTCACATGACCTTCTACATGACGTTTAGCTTGCCCTCCTGTAAACAAAGTAATCATCAGGATCAAGCTGTCTGTCTGACATCCCCAGCCTGTACTGTGACAGGTGGGCAGATATCATAAGTCTCCTGTCACAGAAATCCCCATTTATGACACTCATTCTAAGCTCTGAGGGGGTGAGAGACATGCCGAGAAGATACAATGTGCATCCTTTCTGCATGTTTGTATACAGATCACTGACTGTTACCATTGCTTTACTGTCAGCCCTAGTCTGGTCTGGTGTGTTAGCCCTGATCCGGGGGAGGGGGGTCTGGTGTGTCAGCCCTAGTCTGGTTCAGGAAAGCGGGGGGGTCCTGGTGCATCTGCACCAGTCTTGACTATCTAAGCATGGAAAACGGTCTGTAACGATTTTCTTGTATAAACAGACGTCTATTAACACTATATACCCATTGAAGTAATTTATTTGTATAACTGAAAATTTCATATTCCTCCTCTCAAAAATGGCGAGAGGAGTATTATTACCCTTCTTAGAAATTGTTTGTGCGACCTCTGATCCACTCATGCAGTGGTTGGTGGGGCATGGGATTAGTTATGATGGAGGGGCATGCAGGCAGTAATGACAGGACTGCCCCCTTCAGCAGCATTTAGCTTTATGCAAACTCTACAAGGATAAATATTATATTAGGGTATTGTACTTGCCCAGAAAAGTTTA
This sequence comes from Engystomops pustulosus, assembly GCA_019512145.1. Classification (NCBI taxonomy): domain Eukaryota; kingdom Metazoa; phylum Chordata; class Amphibia; order Anura; family Leptodactylidae; genus Engystomops; species Engystomops pustulosus. Next base: position 125,903,369 of record CM033644.1, read on the forward strand.
TTGAAAAGTAGCTATTATCTGAGAATTACATTTTAGACAATGGCTTATTACTGCGGGAAGAAACAATCCTCTCATTATTGTGACAGTCAGGCAGTAATACATGTTCAGTGTCCCTGCTCACAGGTTTCTTCAATATAGTCCAGTGATGGCGAACCTTTTAGAGACAGAGTGCCCAAACTACAACCAAAACCAACCTATGAGTGCTGACATGCCAATTTAAGCAATTATTTAATGATTCCTGCTGTATCAAAAGTTTCAACTGCATTGGCATCCTGAGGACACCAATACAATAGAAAGAAGATGGAGAAATTTGGATTGTAGCTAACCTTCAGGGTCCCCTGAAGAGGAAGAATCACGAGACCCAGAGCAGGAATTCTAATGACAATCCATGTCTAGCCACACCTTCTTGCTCCTCCTGTAGTCCTGGCAGCCAAGGATGTTGCTTTAAAATAGTGCTTGGCATGGCACATCCTGAGCTGTCTTGGACCGCAGGAGGAAACCTTGATTCCTGTCTGGCAAACTCTATGCTGGGGTGAAGGCCTGGGTGCCCACAGAAAAGGCTCTGAGTGCCACCTCCGGCACCAGTGACATAGGTTCGCCACCACTGATATAGTCCATGGTTATGTGATGCGGGAACAAACATTGTAGTTACCAGCCCCTTACATTGTATTACATTACATTGTAGTTACCAGCCCCTTACATTGTATTACATTACATTGTAGTTACCAGCCCCTTACAGTCCTGTAAACCAGAGGTGCCATAGTGGGAATCCTGCTGGCTCACTTCTCACTATATGACTATCACTTTGTAGTCCCTCCTACTACATGGATGTTTGGCAGCAGAAGTGAACTCCCTAAATGAGCAAACCAAGCTATAAAAGCCAGGCAGCACAAACAGGCCCGATTAACCAACTATGCGACAATGTCCATAGATATGAGATTGTTGTTATTGTTGGCCCATAACTGATTGTATAGTACCTTTCAGTCTAATGTTCATACACTGTGTGTACGCCTGGTTACCGAGGCCTCCTCACTATTATAGTACATCTATAGCAGATGTACTGCTATAGCCAGCTGACACTCGATTCTTTTTGGGTCAAAGTTACCATTCACAACACCCTGTCTAGCCAGTGTATTTTTGTTCTGTAAGGAAGGGAACAATCCACCCCCACAAAGTGTAGTCCTATTTTTATCATTTTAAAAAATAAATTTAATATTATATACCCATGCCTCTTGTCTATATTGTCAAAATAAACCTGTTTTTTTTGTTAGTTTTTTTAACAAATACCACACAGTCCAGTGTTAAGGGACACCTGTCATCAGGTCTGTGTCACTTGTCCTGTCACTTCTACCTGTTGGAGCAGCTCACAAGGATCCCATCCCAACCTTTATCTAGTTATTTCATACATTAATCATTATAAAATCTTCTTTTCTTTATTATGTAAATGAGGCTGGGCACATGGTCAGAGGCAGTGATGTCACCCCTGTTACCCCTCCCCTCTCATCCCCCTGCTCATGTCTGTGTGTAATGTATAGTAAAACATTGCTAGTGTGTGTGCTGCATCTGCTGACAAACTGCATCCTCCTAATACACATGTGTGAGACACAGACATCAGCTACACATGAATCTGACATGTTCTGCTGTAACATGGCTGCATCCTGGAGCTGTTGTATCTTTCACATACATACACACAGGCTGCAGGGGGCGTGGCCGCCAGCACCAGGAAGCACATGGAGCAGCCATTACATCATTATACTGTCAGTCATGCACTGTGGGTGTGGCTGTGCCTCCCACTCATGAATAAGGTGGACAGCTTGAATATGCTAATGACTCATTGGACATTTCATAGGTCATTTGCATACAGCTTTAGGACCTCATTGCTTAGGTTTACAGGTTAATTTGTAATTGTAGTGTCAAAAGTATTTTACCCAATTCATGCAAACACCCCAAAAATCATCATGCAAGTTCTCCCGGGTACATGCCAATAATCTAAAAGATGGAGACAGGGCAGGGCTCGTCACATCTGAAGATCCTCCTCTTCTCGTAATACTCTATATCTGTTCCGATACATTCGCTCATTACTTCACTGACTCCAACTCTTACGACCAAGTCAGCAGTCTGAGAAATTTATACGTCTTCATCGCGTTCCAAAGAGGAATGGATGGTCGCGGTAATTCATGGAGACAACCGTCATTAAGTCTAATATTCTCCCATGGAGCTGGTAATTGTTATTATCCCTCTCGCTGGCCAAGAGCAGATTATATTAATGGGTTCATTTACTTTAAGATTTTATGTTTATTGGATGAAGTAACGCAGGACGTATTTACGGGACCACAAAAAGTGCAGAAAAGGCTGGAATTATGAGAGGAGGACGCGGAGTGATGTTTTTGGATCATTTTTATCTCTTAGGCTACATTCACACTACCGTATGGAGGACGTATATACGGCCGATATACGTCCTCCATAGACGGCAATGGGCTTAATAGACCAGGACCACAGATGTCCAGCAGATCTCCTGGGCTTCTTCTCATATGATGGATCAGGAGATCTAATGGTGACGCCATTTCCCCCCATGTCACTAATAGTGTCACCATCTCTTGTACCTGGAGGCTTGTACCACACAGACTCTCCAGTGGGGGGAGCACAAACTCCTATCACAGCAACTGGTGGTGATAACACGGGCATCTGTCACATAATTATATTGTAGAGGAGGACGGTAGATTAGTGGTCTCACCCTGTCCTCCCAGCAAACTGAGAGGGTATTGATTCTAGCCATCCACAGTGTATTCTGCTGAGGCATCATGTGGTTGACAGCAGGACAATCATGATAGTCCTTAAAACCAGGGTGTCTCTCTGCCTCTATTTTATGTGTCCTTCTTCTTCCTCTACAGGTAACCCATCCCTGCTTGCTGTTATATCTCTGTACTATTCATCCGTGTGTCCTGATCTGCTGTCTTAACTGGTAACCCATCCCTGCATTAAATTCTTCTTACTTAAGTTTACAATCCTGTTTGATGTTCTTTAATTAACGGATCTTTCCATCTAGAAACTTTCACTCATGTGTCCTGCATTTGGGGCCTAATGATTTACAACCTAAGTATGGCTCTGCCCCTTGCCTTTAAATTTAGTTTTCTCTAGGCTGTAGACCGTCCTATAGCAAGAGTGTCCTATAGATCGAGAGCCATGCAATACTTTGAGAATGACAATTATAAAAGAAGCAATTAGAAAGGGCAAGAGAAAGGTAAGCTTGCAAAGAAATACAATCAAATCCTCAATTTTATTAACTAGTATGCCTGTCTACCTCTTAAATGGCATTGTACTAAAGCTACCAGTTTTTCCTCCTTTCCTTTCGTCCATCTATCCCATCAGTGACCTCCATTCAGATCTGTTCTTCAATCTTTCGTTCACCATTGTACTCCTCCCATGTTCTCTATACCTTATGCAACCCCCATACTCCATCTACTTCTGCTGTGAAGCAGAGATCACCTTCTCACAAAATCGCTTAACCCCTTAAGGACGCAGCCAGTTTTTAGCTTAAAGGGGTTCTCAGGAGGTGGAAAAACATGGCTGCAGTCTTCCAAAAACAGCACCACACCTGACCAAGGTTACTGCCAGTACTGCAGCTCAGCTGTATAGAAATGAATGGAGCTTAGTTGCAATACCACACACTACCCATGGTCAGGTGAGGTGCTATTTTTGGAAGACTGGAGCCATGTTTTTCCACTTCCTGAGAACCCCTTTAAGGCTCAGGCCCATTTTTTGGTTTCTGACTTGCATCCCTTTATATGGTTATAACTTATGAACACTTACTTATCAAAACGATTCTGAGAGAGTGTTTTCTCCTCATATGTTGTACATTTTAGTGGTAAATTGAAGTTTTGCATTTATTTACAAAAAAAAAAGAAAAAAAAATGATGAATTTTTTTGAAGAATGTTTGAAATTTGAAAATCATTGCGTTTTCAGGCAGATAGATTTACCACCTAAATAAGTTGCTGAATAACATTTCCCATATGTCTACTTCACATTTTCAGAAATTTTGAAATGTTTGGATAATTTATTTTGAGGTCACGCGGCTTACAAATCGAACATAGGTTTTACGTATTTTCAGAATTGACCATTTTGGGGATAAATACGGTTTTGAATGAAATTTTATATATTCAACATCAAAAACCCTCTATATAATCACCCCATTTTCAAATCTGCACCCCCTTAAACTATCAGAAACAACTTTTAGGAAGATTGTTAACCCCTTGAGATCCTCATAGTAATTACATCAAAATGGAGGTGAAATTTAGAATGGTCAAATTTTATCAGTTATACGTTCATTTAGCCTTAAAATTTACACATTTCCAAAAGAAAGAGAAAACCCACCATACAATTTGTTCTGCAATTTCTCTCAATTACAGAGACCCCCCACATGTGGCAGTTACTTGTTGTAGTGGCGCACAGCAAGGCGCAGAAGGGCAGCTGCCAGGATTTTAGTTTCCTTATTGGCCCCTTTTGCAGGCCATAAAATTTTCGCTTTTTTGTTTAGGGGACCTGTGGCATAATTTTTTTTGCGGGATGAGATGCTTTTTCAAGTGTTACCATTTTGGGGTTCTTATCCCCTATTGTTGAAAATTTAGTGTTCACGGTAATGCCTAATAATCATGTTGTTATCTTTATTTAATGGGTCAATACGATTACGGGGATACCATACTTGAATATTTTTCTTTTGTTTTACTAAATTTGCCAAATTTGTCAAATTTTTACAGTTTCCATCATGGGACATGAACAACCAATCATCTGATTGCTTGTTCATGATAATACTCTGCAATACTGATGTATTGCAGGGTATTAGCAGTGTCAGCCTATGCACATGCAATAGGCAACGACTGTGCCTGAAAGATGTCGTCACAGACGCAATCTTTCAGGCAGTGCCTACAAGCAGCTCTGGGGTCCGGATGCCGGTTCGGCTCAGATCTTGAGCTGAACCAGCATCAGCTCTGCGTCCAATATATCCGTCTTACAACTCCTTTCAAATGTGCCCTCTGGAATGCCTGCTCTGTGTACAATAAACTTGAGTCCATTCACGACCTGCTTGCCATCACAGAAACATGGATCCAGCAGGGTGACACTGCATCACTCACTGCACTTTGCTATCAAGGAAAGTGATCAAGCAAAGTGATCAAGGAACCTTGATCACTTTGCTTCCTGGCTTTCCTCACTTTCTATCTTGTGATATCGCACCACTCATCATGGGAGACTAACATTCCTATGAACACCCCCATTTCCTCTTCAGCCTCTCAGCTTTTATCACTACCTCTCTGGGACTTGTACAGCACTCTGATTCTCCTATCTACCAAGAGGGAAACATCCTTGACTCAGTCTTTGCCAAATTCTCTTCGGTCTCTGACTTTCCTAACATGGACTTTCCACTTTCGGACCATAACCTTCTCTCTTTTATTGTAAATAGTTCTTTTCCTGACCAATATCTAACCTCCCTTTCATCTTCAAACTCCTGGTCTATTCTCGACTTTGCCGTTTTCTCTTAGCTAACTCGCTCCTTGACCCCCTACAATCTGCTTTCAGTTATATCCATTCTACTGAAACTGCTCTTACTAAAGTCTCTGATGATCTCATCAATGAAGGAGATCGCGTGACGAGATGACGTGAATGCACGTCGCTCCGCCTCCCAACTTCCGTGGTGCAGAAACACCTGCTTGATGTGAGCACCTCGGCGCTGTAGCATTCTATGCCTGCCCTGTCACCCCCTGCCTTACCTGGGCTGCGAGAGCCGGCTGGATCACACGTCTTTTTCACACTGGGTGCCCAGTTACGTTCAGCAGAGGGCCCCGGCCGGACATGGCAGTGGGGTTTAGGCGGTTCCGGGCCGGCGAGCATCGGAGTAATCGTGCCTTGTCTGGGGCAGAGAGTGGGACAGGGAGGAGCCTCACGGCCACAAGTGTGTTACGGGTGTAAGGAGGATCAGACAATTTGCCGGGAAAGGAGTATAAGGAAGGAGCGATCTGGTCTATGTTGCATGAGCTGTGTGCCTTACTCTCTGGAGGCACCCCCTGAGTGCTGTTGCCTTGCAGTTCCCGGGCATCAGCCCTGAGAACGGACCGATGAGGAGTATGCACCGACCCAAGTTCTTCAAAGCCTAGGAACGCTTCTCCAATGAACTGCCGTGCTAATAAGTGACTAGCGACTCATCTGAAACGGTAACACCTTGGTTCCCTTTTCTTCATTCAGTATTTCACTTGTAACCTTGACAGAGGTTTTTTTTCTCTCTCTTCCCTTTCCACTGGATTTGGATATCGGATGCTTTTTGTCCTCTGCGCCAATTCTTTAGGACCAAAGCAAAGCTGTCGATTTACTAACCAATGCTTAGGACATGCTTTAACTTTATTAAACTGTACTGGTCTGGACTATCAACACTCTGCTTCTAAGTTACTTTATAGGGTTGATTTAATTAACCCTTGGCTTAGCGATTGATACAATTAATCCGGTCTGATTTGGACTATATTGCATGTTTTATTAACACTTTGCTTTTAGGTTGCTTTGTAGCGGTTCACTTATTCAACTAACTCAACTTCTGGTTTAGCGCTTGGATAACACTTACCCGGAATGATCTGGACTAGTATACATTACAGGGACTATATTATTAGGAACTCGAAATAGAAAGAACAGGAGATGTTGATGGATGGCAAAAAAGGTGGCCATCTTCCCAGATTATGCAAGGGAGACTCAAAAGCTTAGGGCAAGTTACAAGCAAATATACAATTTTCCCTATTATTCCTAGCCAAACTGAGGATTATCCATAAAAACAAAACATGTTCTTTTGCGTCCCCTGAGGAGGCCTCGAAAGACAGGGGATTTAGGTATGTGGTAGGGAAGTCAGACAGAGCAGAAAGGAAAGAAATAATGTTTCAAAGTTGTAATAACGAATGTTATAAATATGTAAGGTTATTAATCGGATGTCGGGAGGGATATGGAAGGTATGGGGGTCTTTTGTATGTTGGTACAGGAGGATCAAGATGGGGTGGGAGAGGCGGGGGAAACACTGGCAAGAGAGGTGGATGGGGTGTTTCCCCCCCTCTTTCTTTCTTTGAATGGAGAAGGCAATAAGAGTTTTGTGTTGGAACATTAGGGTGGGAGGAAAAGAAGATGTGCAATATTTGAAGTAATAAACACTTGCCTGCAGTGGTAGTATTACTAGAGACGCACTTGACCCCAGAACTTGGGATTCAGAATTAAAAAAAAAAACAATGGGCCTCATGGGAATTTCACTCATATGGGGGCAATTATTCAAAGGGTGTTTCTGTCTTGATTCATTCAAGTATAGACTTTAAACTAATTGACAAAAAGTCTGACAGCAAGGGAAGATTCATTTTTATGTACTGCTTCCTGAATAAAGTGGAGTATGTCCATGCATGTACCCCCCACCCTATTCATTAAGGGTTTTGTTGGAATTTGTTTGCTTTACCAAGGATAAAAATTGTAGTAGAACTCTGATTATGGGAGATTTGAATATGGTCTTTGACCCCAATCTTGACCGCCTCAACCTTCTGGGGGAAACAAAAACAAACACAAACGAAGGACTAAAATTGAGGAACTTTTGACAGGACATGGGGTTTCAGGATATAAGCCTTTCCCATGCTTTTCTAAGAATATTTTCTTTTTGTTGGAGATAAAGGAGGCGACGTAGGACATCTCGTGCAACCTTGTTCGAGCCTCTGTTGTATCTATACAAGACCCGATGTATACGATCAATCTCGATAATTGTATTTTCTGGCACCCCCAATGCAATATTAAATATGGCAGCAGCGGCCTCTTTCAATCATTCTGCTAATACAGACTCAGGGATCTCCCTGTTTTAATATTTTATCTTCTTTCTCGATGTCATCCATTTGCAATATCAGATCCTTTATAATATTAGAGTGCATTTGTACCTGAGTATGTAAGGCGACACATTCTCTACCATGCTCAGTATATTGCTGTTGAAGGTGGCTAATTGTCTCTGAGTTTAACACCATGGAGGCTCTTACCTCCTCCAGTTCACCAAAACATCTTTCTTCCAGCTGGTTTAGCTGTGTCTCCAATTCATTTTTGGTTGGAAGAGCTTCTAGCATAGTTTTCAGCTCTACAAGAGACACAGCCTGATCTATGTTACCTGTCAGCAGGTTACTCTTTATCTGTTGTTCCATTGCGGTGTGCGGCACTATCGATGTTCTCTCCTCCGTATATCTTTGAGAGCATTAGTGGGGGGGGGGCTCGCCACCTGCACATTACTTGCAAAACTGGGTGATGTCCTTTGCTGCATCATTAGTGCCTGACCTCCCCGGACCGGAGAATCCTGCATGCCCCCTGTCGATGTCCATGCGAATCGGGCAATGGAGGCAGTGGGAGAGTTTGTATCAGGACCCACCTACCAGCGTCCTCCACGTGGTATGGTATCCGAGCAAGCCACCGCTATTGCAATGACTACTCTCCTTTGGCCGGATTGTTCTTATCGCCAGCGGGGACAAGATCCTTGGAGACTCCGTTAGTGATCGGCTACTGGAAGTTCCCCTGGGGAGAGCGTGGAACGCCGAGCCTCGTTCAGGTTATGTCATGTTACTGTTCCCAACTGCATGAAATTTTGTAGGACTTTGTATATAAGATGACGGCTGATGACTGGGTCAAGCAACATCACTTCTATTTATTACAGTTAGGGCCAGAAATATTTGGACAGTGACACAATTTTCACGAGTTGGGCTCTGCATGCCACCACATTGGATTTGAAATTAAACCTCTACAACAGAATTCAAGTGCAGATTGTAACGTTTAATTTGAAGGGTTGAACAAAAAGATCTGATAGAAAATGCAGGAATTGTACACATTTCTTTACAAACACTCCACATTTTAGGTGCTCAAAAGTAATTGGACAAATAAACATAACCCAAACAAAATATTTTATTTTCAATATTTTGTTGCGAATCCTTTGGAGGCAATCACTGCCTTAAGTCTGGAACCCATGGACATCACCAAACGCTGGGTTTCCTCCTTCTTAATGCTTTGCCAGGTCTTGCTTGTTTGTGGGTCTTTCCATCTTAAGTCTGGATTTGAGCAAGTGAAATGCATGCTCAATTGGGTTAAGATTTGTGTGGTGGGTGGTCAGTGGATGGTCGCGCTGCTATTCATAATTTCATATATCAACAAAGCTTTTTATGCAAAGTGACAGTCGTTCGTTGAATGAAAAGACATTTATTTCACATAAAAACAGTAGGTTTAAGAATTCATCGGTAAAAGATTGGACGACGCGTTTCGGGGTGGATTAACCCCTTCTTCAGGTCCACGAGGTTCTGTAGGTTGTAATAGTGTATCATCAGATTTTGGGTGTTCACGGGGAATTTATACAGGGGTACAATTTATAATTTCATAAAAGATGACATTATTGTTTCTAAAGAAACACTGGTCTATCTTACAGAAAGACCCATATTTGGCGAAAATAGTTCCAAACAATCCCAAACTCACTTACAAGAGAGCTCCCACTCTCAAAACACTACTAGCACCAACTAAGCTACGTACAACAAAGAAAGGAGGAACCCAAAATCCCCAAATAACAACCATGTTCCCATCCCTAACAGGATGCTACAAATGCAACAATCCCAGATGTTTGACATGTGATGTCTTACAACATCGAACCCAGACATTCTCATCAAACACCACGAGGGAATCCTTTAAAATCCAAACTGTAAACTGCTCTTCGGACCATATAGTCTATCTCCTGGAGTGCCCCTGCCTATTACAATACGTGGGTCGCACTATTAAATCCTTCAGAGAAAGAATTAATGCACACCGGAGCAAAACAAAAGCAGGCTACCAACTGCACAGCATTTCCAGGCACTTCAAAACACACCATAACAAGGATCTTTCCCTAATCAAAGCCACCATAATAGAACAGATCCCCAAACATCATCCCAACAGATTACAGCAACTTATCAAGAGAGAAAATTATTGGATCTACAAACTTAACACCATGAACCCTTATGGCCTCAATGAAAGCATTGAAAAAAATCTAATGACCCCACCTAAGTCCCCTCCTCCCCCACCATATAGACCCCTGCTCCTCTAATTATCCACAAGTTCCTTCCCTCATCATTTCAGGATTTACACTGTTCAGCATCATATAGCTCCTTCTCCTGTACCAAAGATTCCACTCCTCCTCAAACTTCTCCACTTCTAGCTCAACCTACTGGCCACCAATTATCAAAAAACATACCGCTATCCACTCACAATACTAGCGTATACACTTACCAGACATCTACAGTCCACATCTCGATTAGAGCCTCCGTATCCTCCGATAACGGTGGCTGCGCATGCGCACAGCACACCTCTCATCCACCCGCAGAGCGCAAGCGCTCACTCCGCCCCGTCCCTATTTAAATCCCCTGCCAACAACGGCGACGATCACTCGTCCCGCTGCTGCTGACCGAACCGGACCACACAACCATGTGAGTACGCTGCTAAGATAATTAGCTAAGCAACCCAGGACTGCTTCCACTGCCATCCTAATGTCGTTTTCTACTGACATCCCCACAGCAACGCAGGTAAACAGACCAACCCGACACCGGCCGACGTCCCAGCTCAGTGCAGTAAAGGTTAGATATTATACAACTCCCCTTGTCCTACAAACCATAACACTCATTCCTTTGTATATTAAAACACCTCACTCTTGATTTTAGTATCCACAAAACAGTACTGGTTCCCAAAAAAGATTTATTCATTCGATCTCTGACATACAGAAAGGTCAGTACACCCACTTATGAGCTTTATGAGTTGTAACAATAGATGTCTTCTCTCTGTTATAATAATGAATCCAAACTTTTGTTATACCTGTGGACACTGGCTTTATAATAATGATTGTCTCTATCTATTATTATACCTTTTAACTATGTACACCAAGTAGTACTCCTACTTTATTTTATGTATTTTTATCGACTATAGACAATAATGTCATCTTTTATGAAATTATAAATTGTACCCCTGTATAAATTCCCCGTGAACACCCAAAATCTGATGATACACTATTACAACCTACAGAACCTCGTGGACCTGAAGAAGGGGTTAATCCACCCCGAAACGCGTCGTCCAATCCTTTACCGATGAATTCTTAAACCTACTGTTTTTATGTGAAATAAATGTCTTTTCATTCAACGAACGACTGTCACTTTGCATAAAAAGCTTTGTTGATATATGAAATTATGAATAGCAGCGCGACCATCCACTGACCACCCACCACACAAATCTTTGCACGTCAGGACCTATTCCTGTACAACAGAGGACGCAGCAGCTAGATACCATTTTTTAGAAAACTTTCCTCTAACATCCCTTCTATTCCCCTCTACCTCCTAGGAGCGCGGTGAAACCCCCCTTTTTTTAACCATCAATTGGGTTAAGATCTGGTGATTGACTTGGCCATTGCAGAATGTTCCACTTTTTTGCACTCATGAACTCCTGGGTAGCTTTGGCTGTATGCTTGGGGTCATTGTCCATCTGTACTATGAAGCGCCGTCCGATCAACTTTGCAGCATTTGGCTGAATCTGGGCTGAAAGTATATCCCGGTACACTTCAGAATTCATCCAGCTGCTCTTGTCTGCTGTTATGTCATCAATAAACACAAGTGACCCAGTGCCATTGAAAGCCATGCATGCCCATCAGAGGATGTGGTGTGCCTTGGATCATGGATCATTCTGGTACAGGTTGATCTTTGTCTCATCTGTCCATAAAATACTTTTCCAGAACTGAGCTGGCTTCATGAGGTGTTTTTTTGGCAAATTTAACTCTGGCCTGTCTATTTTTGAATTTGATGAATGGTTTGACAGATACAGATACACCTACTTCACTGAGAGTGTTCTGGACTTCAGTTGATGTTGTGAATGGGTTCTTCTTCACCAAAGAAAGTATGCGGCGATCATCCACCACTGTTGTCATCCGTGGACGCCCAGGACTTTTTGAGTTCCCAAGCTCACCAGTCAATTCCTTTTTTCTCAGAATGTACCCGACTGTTGATTTTGCTACTCCAAGCATGTCTGCCATCTCTCTGATTGATTTTTTCTTTTTTTTCAGCCTCAGGATGTTCTGCTTCACCTCAATTGAGAGTTCCTTTGACCGCATGTTGTCTGGTCACAGCAACAGCTTCCAAATGCAAAACCACACACCTGGAATCAACCCCAGAACTTTTAACTACTTCACAGGTTAACGAGGGAGACGCCTTCAGAGTTAATTGCAGCCCTTATAGTCCATTGTCCAATTACTTTTGGTCCCTTGAAAAAGAGGAGGCTATGCATTACAGAGCTATGATTCCTAAACCCTTTCTCTGATTTGGATGTGGAAACTCTCATATTGCAGCTGGGAGTGTCCCAATATTTCTGACCCTAACTGTATATTATATTTTGATCTATTCCCTTATGAAGAATGGCTGGACCATTATATATTCTTTTTCACCCCACTCTACCTCAGACTTTAAGATCTTGCGAGCAGGGACCTCACTCCTTTTGTTCCATATAAATATTTGTGCTCTGTCATATTTTATTATATTTGTCCCGTATAATTAGTAAAGCACTATGGAATATGATGGCGCTATATAAATATTATTATAAATAGAAGAATTATAAGACCACTGCAAATCTACCAAGACTCGGCCATCACTCTAACGAGAAGGTGGGAGAGTCTGTCCATAGGACAATTGTTGTATACTGCACAAATCTGGTCTTAATGGAAGTGGCAAGAAAAAAGCCATTTATCAAAGATTCCATATAGTTATTTAAAATTTGCCATAATCCACACCACACATGTGAAAGAAGGTGCTTTGGTCAGATTAAACCAAAATCAAAACTTTTTGGCCACAATGCCAAACTATATGTTTGGAGTAAAAGCAACAAAGCTCATCACCATGAACACACTTTCCCCACCATCAAACATGGCGATGGCAGCGTGGTTTGGGCCAGCTTTTTTCAGCAGGAACGGGGAAGATGGTTGGAGCCAAATACAGGACCATTCTGGAAGGAAACTTGTAGGAGTCTCCAAAAGACCCGAGACAGAGATTTATCTTCCAACAAGACAATGATCCCAAACATTAAGCAAAATTTACAATGGAAATGGCCAAGTCAAAATCAAGACCTGAATTTGATAAAGAATCTGTGGAAAGAGCTGAAGACTGCTGTTCACGAGCACTCTTCATCCAACCTTACTGAGCTTCAGCTGTTTTCCAAGAAACAATGGGCAAGAATTTAAAGTCTCTCAATGTCCAAAACTGATAGAGACATACCACAAGCGACTTGTAGTTGTAGTCACAGGAAAGTCAAACTATTTTTTTTTTTTTTAAATTTTAGATTTTATTTATTTAGCTTTATTCGAGATTTATACATATACACGGTGGACAATAAACAGTAAAAGCCACATATAAACTACAGACTTTACATAAACAAGATACTACAAACAAATACTGTTTTTTTTACATAGCTTATTTCAGTATTAATAGCATACAGAAAAACAAGCTATTTTTTTTGCAACAGCCTGGGAGGGGCGAATATTTCACATTTCAAATGGATCTAGTTTTCAGCGTCCTACTAGATAGGGCTATCTAGTGCCTTTTCTAGTGCATCTAGAGATTAAATTCAATTCAAGGGCCAAAGACAGCTTTTGAAAAATTCGAGAAGGCAGAATTCTCCCACAGGGACCATCTTTGTTTGATTTTACGGAAATGTGTATAGTTTGCGGCCAAAGTTACTTCATAATGCATATATGTGTTAACTTTATTACAGACATCTATTAGATCTAATTTTCGTATTGTTTTTAAATTTGTCGCTATACATGGTCTCCCCGCAATCAGAATGTAAGTAACAATCCATCTCTGGGCTACCGGAAATACATCCATCCCTAAATGGAGTAAAGCTAGCTGAGGGGAAAGAACGTTGTAAGAATGTGTCACCCTATTAATCAGATTCCCCATTTGTGCCCAGAAAGAGCTCAGTTTTAAACATTACCACCACATGTGCATCCCCGCCAGCATAAATGAGTGGGATAGGTTCCTCCCTTAGCTAGCTTCTCTGGTGTGAGATACCATCTTAAAAGCATCTTTTTTTATCTGTTCTAGGTGATTAATGCATGGTGAACATTGGGCTGTCCATCTTAGAGTTTCTGCCCACTGTTCCTTGTCAAAATTCACCCCTATATCGGACTCTCATTTTGCAAGACAAGGCAGTTAAGCTGAACTATAATGGAAGTATCATATGCCATTGATATGCCCCTTAATTTTTTCCCTAGGTGGGTCAAATAGGTTCCTGGGGGGCCGCAGATGGAGTTTACTTTCTTTTTCCACTTCCGTTAAAATGCTTCTTATTTGGAGATATTGGAAGAAGACCTTGTTGGGGAGATTAAATTGCCCCTTTAGATGTTCAAAGGATTTCAGGATTTAGATATACAACGATTTTGTATATACCTCCATTAACCCATAAATCCAATGTCATATTGGAAACCAAAAGTTCTAAAGCCCTAATTGTTATTTGGTTTCTATTCAATCCTATACTATCAGCTATTCCATTCCAACTTTTCAAGGTGTGTTGTAATGTAGGAAGGGTTGGGTAAAATCTCAGATTCCCCAAAAAGACAGCTTCCATTATAACTCTTATTGATCTCCCAACAACAAAACTCTCCTCCAACATCATCCATTTATGGTCTCCTACCAGATTCCAACATTCTCTTAATGAGTCCACAGAGACTGCTTAATAGTATACTGCAATATTTGGCATTGCTAGCCCTCCCTCTTCCAGGGGGTAATACAAACTTGCCTTGGCTACCTATGGTTGCTTATTTTTCCATACAAAATTATTTAACATTGTCTGAATTTCTTTTAAAGCTTTATTCGAGATTGATACCTGAAGGCAGCAAAGTACATACAAGATTCTTGCAGAATTGAATTCTTGCCACCCGAGATAAATATATCTTTCCTAATTTATCAAATTCTGTTTTAAGACTGGATTTCAACTTAATTAAGTTTTTCTTGATGGTTTCATTTATCGATGGGCACAAAATAATTCCTAAGTATTTTATTCCTTCTGGCCTCCATGTAATGCCACAGGCAATTGACAAATCTCAACATATTATAAAAGGGACATTTATTGGCAAAGCGACAGACTTTTTTATGTTCAGTTTATAATATGATATATTTGAGAACTGCTTAAGTGTCTGTAGCAGGTTGGGAAGTGACTTTTCGGGGTCATGACAAGTAATGATGACATCATCGGCATATAAAGAGATTAGGTGTCTTTCTCTCCCCACTGGGATGCCCACAATTCCTGAGTTAGATCTTACTCTTTCCGCCGAGGGCTCCATTATTAAAGCGAATATTAATGGAGATAAAGGGCAGCCTTGGCGGGTTCCGTTTAATATATCAAATGATGACAAAAAGCCCAAAATCAAAACCCTTGGCGAATTTGGTCAGGACTTCCTTTACATAGCCCCAGTGCACCCTGTCAAAAGCCTTCTCGGCATCTAGCGACAGGAATGCAGCCGGGACACCCAAGGATGTTGATACATGTATAAGATCGATCATTCTCCTTGTCGCATCCCTAGTTTGCCTCCCATGTACAAAGCCTGTTTGATCTGAAGAAATTAAACTAGGTATTATTCTTTCCAATCTCTTAACCAAGATTTTGGGGTATATTTCCTAAAGGCCTCAGCTACTTCCCTGGGGTGTCTTAGATGGGTTCTGTTCGCCTCTTGGAAAAGATTTATTCTCTCCCTAGCTGTTTTTTTCTTAATCTTTTTTGCAAGAATCCCACTTGTTCTGTCTCCCAACATATGATTTAGTGATTTTATTTTCCTAATTAATCTCTCATAGTCTGATAGCATCAGTGATCTTAATGTAACTCTAAGGCTACATTCACACTGCCGTATGGAGGACGTATATACGGCCGATATACATCCTCCATAGATGGCAATGGGCGCACGGCGCCTTACGGAAGCCACCGTGCTGCTCCATACCCGGGAAAAAGATAGGACCTGTCCTATCTTTTCCTGTAATACGGCGCCGTGCACCATGTATCTCTATGGAGAGGGACGGGGGTGAGCTGCGCTCACCTCCTCCTCCTCTCCCCGTGCACTGCCGTTGCCTGCTACGGTACGGTACGGGCGGGCAATGGCAGTGTGAATGTAGCCTAAGTTTGTTGCTAGTGTTTACCAGGGGGTTTAGTTTATTCGAATTTTCCAGCATAGCAATCTGGAGTAAAATTTCTTGGATTTCTTTATTTTTTGCTCTCTTTTGACCTGCTGCTACTTGTATGAATATCTCTTTTATATGAAGTTTGTAAGAGGACCAAAGGGATTCATCAGAGACTTCATTATTGTCATTGATGTTCATAAACTCTTCTGTAACTCTTAATATCAATTTCTGGGTATCTTCATTTTTTAGAAGAGCATCATTTAACCTCCAAGGAATGTTTGTAAAAGAGATAGAACTTTCCTTAATGGTTAAAAATACTGGGCATGGTCTGCCCAAGTTATTTGTCCGATCTTAGAGTGTAAACATGATGTTAATGCTGAGTTGTTAACCAAAAGGAAGTCTATTCTTGAGTACGAGCGGTGTCTAGCGGAGTAGAAAGTAAAATCCCTTTCTTCGGCATGATGGTAGCGCCACACATCATGCAATTTCTCTTCATTTATTATTTGTGCTAGACCTCCTTTATCACCTCTCGTGGAACAGTCCACTCTTCGGTCCGGGGCGTTAAAGTCTCCCATTACAATAATTTTCCCCTTAGCATTTTGGTCGACTAAAGCTGCTATTTTTTTTAGAAAGGCTTTTCCCCTATGGCGATAATGTACCTTCCTTCATCATCAACTAATTTCCCAGTGAGAGTGAATATAAGAGTGTGTTTAAACATAATACACAACTCCGCTTTTTTGGCGTTAGCTGTTGCACAAATAATCATAGGGAAAACTTGATGATGAAGGCATGAACGGAGCCGGCGCCAGAAGCTGCGGGTGTCGGCTATATATTATAGCCGACACCTGCCTCTAACACCCGCGATCGATTTCTCCGATCGCGGGTGTTAACCCCTAACACTTACCGCTTACCAGGGGGGTCCGCTGCTCCGATGGCAGCCCCGGGACTGCCGGTTCCCGGGGGCTGCAAGATCTTCATCCGGAAGCATGCACAGCATGCTCAGTGTCTTACATTACACAGTGCAATACATCTGTATTTCACTGTGTAACCTGTAAAATAGCTTGAACAAGTGATCAGAAGATTACCATATATGTCTTTATATATGTCTTTATATATGTCTTTATATATGTCTTAGGGGTATGCTTTTATTTTGTTTGTTTACTTTTAATTATTAAAGTATCTTATTGTTGCATAAGCTTTAAAAGTTACAATAGCAATCATTCATGCTGTTTTATTTATTTTTTTATACTTATTATAGGAAGATCCAGGATACAGGTGGGCAAGAGGAGAGCCACCTGTGACTCGCCACCCAGAATACAGGTAACCACCTATACACAGCTGTCCCTAGTGCAACACAAATACAAAGGCAAAGGATTGCTGTATGGGCAAACACAGGTCTCACGCTTTTACGTGGTGTTCTAGTGACATCTAGTGGGTGTTGTGTGCTATACATTTTGACAGTAAGAATCCAAGCCTTTCAATGTCCGATACATTCAGTTTAAAAGGAAGAACTAGTATAAAAAGTAGCAAATGTTGTAAAAATTGTCCATTTACTGTTAAAGGGGTATTCCGGGAATATGAACGTCTAATACAAAAACCCATAATGCTATAAATAAATGAATGTAACAAAACTCAATGCCATTATTCGCAAAACGGAGCTTAAAAAGTTAGATTTTATGATTCACATTTTTATGGCCTCTCTAAAGTATGCAGAGTTCTCAGTAACTCCTCCTCCCTCTTATGCTCTGCTCCCAGTGATGAGAATTAGGTTTGTTGCTGTTACCATAGTAATGATGTGTAACTGCCATCCCAAAACAACTGGCATACTGGATGCACTGCAACAAAACACTACGGCAAACTTAGTGGTGATCACATGACCTGCCCAGGCAGGTGCAGATGTGATGTGGACATTGACCAGCGGCCACAAATGGTTTACCACGGTTTTGGGGTAAAAATTAGGGTCCAGCTTATAATTGGGCGGCTTATACTCGAGTTATATACTGGTAATTACATATTAGCTTATATTTTAAGGACCCATTTGTATATGAATTATGCTGATTCCTGGAATACCCCTTTAAACAATGTTGGTACATGTTTGACATCTTTAATTAAGAAATCTGACACATTTTTAACCCTCAACCATTCTACTTTTGATTTGAAATACTATTCCCCCACTTTAAATCCATAGTGATTTAATCTCAGGAGTACTAAGTGATAAGTTTAATGTTATTAAAGTTTTCTTTAATCCATATATCTTAGTTTTCCCTTGTAAAAAAGCTGTAAAGTTAGGCTACATTCACACTACCGTATGGAGGACGTATATACGTCCGACGTATATACGGCCGATATACATCCTCCATAGACGGCAATGGGCGCACGGCGCCCTACAGGAGTGGTACGGTGCAGCACACGTGCAGCACCGTACCACTCCGTACACGGGAAAAAGATAGGATATGTCCTATCTTTTCCTGTAATACACCGCTGTGCGCCATGTATCTCTGTGGAGAGGGGCAGGGGTGAGCTGCGCTCACCTCCTCCTCCTCTCCCCGTGCACTGCCGTTGCCCGCTACGGTACGGGCGGGCGGGCAACGGCAGTGTGAATGTAGCCTTACATTTATAGGGGGAGACTTATTACGGCATCTGTGCCAGTTTTCAGCAATGCAGTTATTTAAGCCTTTACCACCTCCACACCAAGGAATAGGTGGGGGAGGATCCAGCGGTGGAGTGGGTCAGCTGGGGACATTCCTGCCTTTATCGTTTGCTGGTAAAAGCTCTACTCCGCACCAGGCAGGGACCTGGTTGGCCGCCAGATGCATCAGTATATTTCAGCCTCATGTATCTAGAAGGGCAGAGCTTTCATCAAACGCCATTGCGCAAAGCACTGCCATGTATGTAATTAATTTCTAGTTATTGTTGTGGGGAATAGTTTTTTGTCTTGAAATTGGCAAACTACTCGTAAGCCACAAGATGGTGCAGACTCTGTTAAATGTACCTTATCCTCCTGACACCTGAAGCCTTGTAGCAAGCAATTAGGGTATCTGCATCCCGTACACACATGGAAAAATTTCCAATGGAAATGGCTTTCTGCTACGGATTTTTGAACATTAGGATTCAAAGCCGAAAACGCATGCAAAGCTTACACTAGCAGCTTAAGGACACCTGTCATCAGGTCTCTGTCACTATTTCTGTCACTACTACCTGTTGGAGCAGCTCACAAGGATCCCACTCCAGCCTTTATTAGTCAATTCATACATTAATCATTATAAAATCATCTATTCTTTATTATGTAATGAGGCTGGTCACATGGTCAGAGGCAGTGATGTCACCCTGTTACCCCTCCCCTCTCCTCCTGCTCAGGTTGTGTGTAATGTATAGTAAAGCTTGGCTAGTGTCTGTGCTTTATTTGCTGACATGCTGCATCCTCCCATACACATGTGAGAGACACAGACATCAGCTATACATGAATCTGACATGTTCTGCTATTACATGGCTGCCTGGAGCTGTTGTATCTCTCCTATACACACACAGGCTGCAGGGGGGTGCCAGCACCAGGAAGCACATCATTATACAGGCGTCAGTCATGCACTGGGGTGGGGCTGTGCCTCCAATCATGAATAGAGTGGACAGCTTGATATGCCAATGCTTATTGGACATTTCACAGGTCATTTGCATACAGCTTTAGGACTCAGTGCTTAGTTTACACGCATGTAGAGGGACAATGAAGGGATAAGGCAATGCCTCTAAGGCAGTTTATGAAAAATATATTTAGATTAGGGGGTTATTTTGCATGACGGGTTCTCTTTAACTGATGCTTGACTGATGGTAGATGTGTAGAACTTGCTTGATTGTTGTCTTTATTACGGAGTGGAAGTGTTCTTATTATTTGATGGAATGGCACAGTATTCAAGGAATTGGGTTTTTAAAAAAATATTCAGATAAGCCAGAGACGCATGGCTTACGTCACCTGGGCTCCTTTTGGCAACGCCCAAAGAGCTTGGAGAGAGCCGGAGCGTGGTGAGTGTGCAGGACTATGACAGTGTGTGGCGTGCATAGATTAAAATACGGCAATTCCAAAAGGTGCTCAAGTGAAGTAAGCTGCATGCCTCTGGCTAATCTAAATATTTTTTAAATTCTTTTTCTTGAATACTGCACCTTCCATCACACTTCATCACTTGTAAGTACTGCACATCTACCATAAGTCAAACTGATGGAAGATGTCCTTAAGGGGAACCTGTCAGCAGCCATAACTTCCACAAACAAAAATAGTAATTTGATGCCACTGTTGATTAAAGTCAAGGAGGCGGGGGACCTCCAGTTTAGAGTCAAGCTACCCTGCCTCCTCTAGTTCTTTCACTGTCCTAACCTTGCCCCCTACACGGCGACATCATCCTCTTCTGGTGCCAAATATTCACACATGCCCAATGCCTCTGTGTGATCAGTGTTGACCCAGCGTATCCCTGTCCTGCTTCACAGGGGTACTGGGCATGGTAAGGTACTTTGTGGGTGTTAATATCAGTTTATAAGACTTTATAACAAAGGAGAAGAAAATACTCACTTGTGAAGGGATCAGGTACAAAAACACCATCCTGGCGACCAAAGACCTCCTTAAGGACGCAGCCTGTTTGTACGTTAAGGCTCAGACCTTTTTTTAAAATTTGACCAGTGTCTCTTCCTTGATAATAACTTTTCAACGCTTTAAGATATCCCTGTGATTTTGAGATTGTTTTATCGTGGGACATTGTAGTTTATATTAGCAGTGTCATTTCTGTGATCATTTTCTTTTTTTTGGGGCAACTATTCAATAATTTAGGAAAAATTCGAAAAAATTACATATTTTAAAGTTTCAAATGTTCTACTTTTTGGACAAAAAAAACCAACCACAAATTTTTTTTTTGTAGCAACCTTTTGCCATTGGTCTTCTTTTAATTTCCATAATTTTACGTTTCCATTTTTTTGTTTAGGATGTGAGAAGGTTTCAAGTTTTAGTAGCAACTTCTGCGGGTTACCCCGGTTAGGGCAGTACCCCATAGGCGGCAATAATCTGCAGGATGGTGACACGGCGGGGCTCAGGAGGAAAGGAGCAAAATCTAGGTTTTGGAGCTCCGTTTTCACTAGATTGGTGTTGGGGGTGCCCCTGAGGTACCAATACAATAGAAACCCCCCAAGAAGTGACCCCATTTTGGAAAGGACACCCCTCAAAGAATTTACGTAGGGTTGTATGAGCATTTTAACCCCTAAGATGCTGGCTCAAATGTAATTCAAAGTGAGTACTGTAGTGCAGATTAAAAATTGTATTGCAATTTATAAAATATGCCACTGTATTGACAAAAGCATTTTGCCCAACTCATGCCACTGGGGAAAACACATCAAAAATCATTCTGCAGGTTACCCCCATAGACTGCAATAATCTGCAGGGTGGAGACACGGCGGGGCTCAAAAGGGAATAACTTGCATTTGAATCACAGGCATTCTACTTTTTTTTGTTGTTTTTGGCATCATGAAGCATTTGTAAATGCCAATAGGGACCAGTACAGTAGAAACCCCTAAAAACGGACCCTATTTTGTAAACGACACCCCTCCATGAATTAATCTAGGGGTATAGTTAGAATTTTAACCCCACAGGTGGACCCCAAGGATGATGCATAGTAAAAAATATTCATTCTGTCAAAAATCATGATGCGGGTTCGCCCGGGTACCCCATACCAATACCCCATATGGGGCAGTAATCTATAGGCTGGGTACATGGCAGTGCTTATAAGGCAAGGTGCGGCATAATGTATAAACTGTGCATAGTACATCAGGATAACAACATGGTAATCTAAAAATCCAGGAATGTATGATAAATTCGGAAGCAATCTTTCATACATAGTCCTGTTTTTTCTGTGCATGTCTCACAATGATAAATGGTGTCTTTCCGAATGCCATTTTTGGAGCACACCCTGCACCTCTTTTGTGACCTTCCCTTGCAGGCAGTTTGGGGAGATTCTCCTGGAAAATGCTCCCCTGGTACAATGCGTGATATGGCCTTGCTTCCAGAAGTGCTAGTGCTACCCCCTTCCTGGTCTCCAAAAAGAAAGTTCTTTATTACCACCTCTTGAAATTCCAGGAAAGTTCCCCTCTGGCCTGCATATTTATGTAGCACATAAGAATTATATAGTGCTATCTGCATGATGTGCACGGCCAGCTTCTTGTACCACACCCTCGACTCCCGCATGGCTTTGTATGGCTGAAGCACCTGATCCGACAAGTCCACCCCTCCCATGTACTAGTTATAATCCAAAATAGAGTCCGGCTTGGGGGTTTCTGTATTGGTACCTCGTACTGGGACAGGGGTGGTGGTGTGCTCATGTATTGTGGTTAATACAAGGACCTCCCTCTTGTCCTTGTACGTAACACACAATACAGAGATGCTGCATAGTGCCCTGCTTTCGTGCCTTTTAAGTTTTCGCCCAAAGAGCGACATAGGGAGAAAGCTCTGATTTCTGCGTACAGTGCCGCATGTTGCAGTATTTCTGGAAGCAAGGCACTTAAACAGGGTAGTGCTGGTGTAGAAATTGTCCAGGTAGAGGTGGTAGCCCTGGTCCAGCAATGGGGTGCACCAAATCACAAACTATCTTCCCTGTAACACCCAGGAAGGGGGGACATTCTGGGGGCACTATAGTGGAGTCCTTCCCTTCATATATCCTGAACTTGTAGGTATACCCTGATGTACTTTCGCACAGCTTATACAAATCCACGCCATACCTTGCCCTCTTATTGGGCATTGAAGTCTCCCTTTAAATTGTACCAGGGACTTGTCTATGCTCACATGTTTGGTTGGGGTATATGCCTAGGCAAACTTGGCACTAAAATGATCTTGAATGGGCTTGACCTTCAATAAAGTATCATAACTCGGTTCATCACTGTGTGTGGTCGATATGTACCCATCTTATGGATGGCTTCAAAGCGCATGCTGCTGATCTCCATGTGGAACATCGGGGTTTGGTACAGAATGTCTGTGCTTCTGTTGTCCCAGATTGATGGCTTCTTTACAATCCCCATAAGAAGTATTATGCCCCAATACTTCTCCATCTCCAGTGATAGGGGTCCAGCTGTGGGGTTGTACATAAAATGAAGTGGGGTTTTGGGCAATATGCTGTGTAGTGTAGAGATTGGTCTGGACTAGAATTAAATTCAACAGCTCCTCATAAAAAAAAAAACTTAAAGTGAACAGCTCTGAGCCCTGCCGTGTCAAATTTAATTCGAGGTTGGCCCACAAAGTGGGGGACCTGAGGGGTATAATTATCTGGGGCTACCCATGTGGAGTCAGTGGAAGCCCCGGGCCCTTCAGTCGCAGAAGCCCCGGGCCCTTCAGTCGCAGAAGCCCCTACGGCGCCTTCTCGGAGGTCCTTCCAGGTCACTGGAAGATGAGAAGGAGGATGATGATAGGTAAAAGGGGACATCATCCCCACTTGCTGACCCAGTGTCGGAAGCAAGCATGTTGTATGCCTCCAACACGGTGTATGTCTTCTGAGACATTGCACACAAAAAATAAGGATGTGTACCAGAAAAAAACTAGGGAATGTACATCAGAAAAATTGAATCATATGCACCCAACTACAAAAAAAATGAAATAATGTGTACCAAACCACACTAACAAGCCGCTGAGATGGCACACAAAAAAAATAGATAAGTGCACCCAATTATGGGTACACCTACAGCGCTTTGGAAAAAAAATAATACCAGGCACAAAAAAAACCCAAAACCCCATGTGCACTGCACAAATGCACCTAGCTTGCCCTAAGGCAACCTAACTACCGCTAAAGATACTGAGCAGTACTATTCACACGGCGTACTGAAATGTGCGTCCAGTGCAGAACACCGCTAACACAGCGCACTGAAAATTGTGTTTGGGTTCAGAAGGGACAGACACACGGGGATGGGGGGAAAAAGGGAAGACAGGTGTGATCACGCACGGTGAACACGCAGGAGGGAATAGATGGGTATCAATAAGGATCAGATAGGAAAATAGTGTTTTGGTGCAAACAGTAGCACACTGCTCCTCTCTCCAGTGATACCAAACCAAAATGGAGCCGCTGGAGGAAGAGGAGGGAGCTGAAAACAAGTCTTCATCCTATAATCATTGCAATTGGCCAGTCAGGATTAACTGGCCGATCGCAATGGTTGGTGGGTGGGACCGATCCGATTGTTCTGGTGATGTCTAGTACTAGTACTGCACTGAGCGCTAATCGCAGGAGCCAGCACCGTATTAGTACGGCGTGGAGCACTAAGGGGTTAAAGGAATAGTATGTAGTAAGTGTCCACACTCGCAGCAATAGACTACTATAATAGGACAAGGGTCAGTTTTCAAAGAAGACACCTACTGCTGCCTGTGGACTTCCAGAACCGCAGAATCTGTAGCTTTAATCCAAAAAGGAGATTTAGCCCAGAACTGATCGTGCTGCCTGCTGCCACCACTAGGGGCTGCATATGAGCCACTGCAAACTGTTTTGTTAGTCCAGTGTCCTAACAATATTCAGTGAGCTCCCCCTTGTGGTAACTCTAGGCATTATCATAAATATAATGATCACCAGTCCAAATCTTTACCATAACATTTATAACATATAACTTTTTGAGTTCATTTAAATATGTGGCAACTGATATACATGAACAGAGCTTGACTGTGGAGTGCCATTCATTGCTAAAGGACCAATATACAAATTCTTCTCAATAAATTAGAATATCTGCAAAAAGTTGTTGTTTTCAGTAACTTTTTAAAGTGTTTATTTATGTTAATGTTGATGATTATGGCTTACAGCCAAGGTACACCCAAAAGTCATTATCTCAGAAAATAAGATTATTATATAAAACCAAGTGTATGAAAATTTTGAACACAGAATTATTGGACAAATGACAAGTAAATTCCCTCAATGCTTAGTTCATTTAAGATCCATCTGGTGTGGCATGGAAGCGATCAACTGATGGAACTGTGAGGTGTTATGGAGGCCGCGGTTGCTTCGATAGCAACCTCTGCATTGTTGAGTCTGTTTTCTCTCCTTATCCTCTTGACAAATACCTGAGTTTTCTGGCCAATGAAGAACAGTGATACTGTGGTTATTAAACCAGGTATTGGTACTTTTGGCAGTGTGGAAAGGTGCCAAGTCCTGCTGGAAAATGAAAATCCCATCTCCAAAAAGCTTGTCAGAAAGGGAAAGCATGATGTGCGCTGACTTTGTTCATGATAAAACATAGTGGACCTACAGCAGCAGAGGACATGGCTCCCCATACCATCGCTGATTGTATAAACTTCACTTAAACAGCTTGGATTGTGCCTCTCCATTCTTCCTTGGGGACCTTAACTGCCAGATAAAATGCAGAATTTACTTGTATCTGAAAACAACACCCTGGACCACTGAGCAACAGCCCTGTTCTTTTTCTCCTTGGCCCCAGTAAGACGCTTTTGGTCAGGATTGGCTTGTCAGGATGGGTTACAAGTGTCACACATGTAGCCCATGTCCTGGATACATCTGTGTGTGGTGGCTTTTGAAGCACTGACTCCAGCAGCAGTCCACTGCTTTTGATTCTCACCCAAATTATAAACAGCCATTTTCTTAACCACAGCCTTGATATGAAAAAATGTGGTAGAAAAAGGTGAACAAGCAACCGGGATAACAATCCTACCATTCAACTTTCTGTCCTGCCAGCAGCATGTGTTGAATCCTGGGAAGGGGCAGCTGCAGCCTATGTGTGCCTGTGTCCATCCCCCTCCCTCCCCTGCCTGCTCAATGCTACAGGACAGGAAGTGGGTAGGGGTGAGTGAGTGTGGAGGAGGCTGACCTAGACACATACAGGCTGCTGCTGCCCCCTGTCTCGGACTCGCCACACGCTGATGGCAGGGAGCCAGATAATGTGAATTAAACTTGTATAAACTAATGAAATGATTCAGAATGCTGACAAAGGCATTTTTAGAAATCTGCACAGCATAGGAACCAGCTTAAAATCACATTCCTCTTTAAGGCTTCCTTCCCAAGCTGTGGGGAGCAGTTTCTCCTTATAACATGTGCAATTACACCTAAACACTCGTGAAGAGGAACGTGCACCATGTGTTCTCATTTCTGAGAATATTTTAGACAAAGAGCAGGACACAAAAACAGTGGGGCTCATTTACTAAGGATCGCACAATGCACTTTTGTCGGATCAAGCACATTATCCATGGCTAAAACGTCTTGCACAGGTATATAAGAAGTGTCTGCACTTGAATTGTGTCGAACGCGATCCTTTTGTGATGCAGCGGCGCTGGCTTCCATGAGACACAAATTAGGGGGTGTGCCGTTGGTCGGTCTGACTGATTTGGACCAAGTGCCATATTTAACTTGCAAATTGTGTTGCACGCCCTATGTTAAAGGAGCACCACAAAAAAGATGGTAAACTCTATCGGACCATTGCAGGGGAGTGCCAGATTCATGATTTCTGGCGCACGCAGCATTATACACGGACAATGCACTTTTAGTGAACTTTGGTGACCTTGTAACTAAATGTGCCCAAGTGACTACATTTGAAGAGTAGTAAAGCTGTTTTAGTAAGTAGGACAGATACTTTCATGGTGCGTCCACACGTTCAGTTTTTCAGATGCAGTTTTTGATGTCCAAACCAGGAAGGGAGGGAAAATGGAGGAGTTGCAGCTTTTCTCAATATAATCCACATCTGCAATTGGCTTCAAAAACTGCATCTGAAAAACTGAACGTGTGGGCGCAATCCCTCAATAGTTTCTGGCTAAAGCGTCAACGTTACCTTTGTCGACACCTGTCTACCCATGAACATTTGGTTTGGCTGTGTGTGCATGTGTTCTTACTGAGGAGAGGGGTTTCTGCTAGACACATCTGGTGGTGTATTGTCTCCTGTGAGAACAGAAGGGTGGGATATGATGAAATTCAGCCCAGACTCCTCCATACACATAGCTGCCTGGTTTCATCAGTGGGCTCAGCTGTCTTTACCGCTATGTATGTGGCCACCTTTAGCAACTGCCATTGTCATAGTGTTTGCTAGCTTTATAGCACCGAGCAGCAATGGGCTGGGGGATTTCACAAGGCCTAGTGAAATTCCAAACCTACGGGTTAACTAGTTGGCTGATGAGATTATTTTAACAACTTGCATGGGTGGCAACTTGAGTCACAATAAGAAAACTGGTTATAACATGTCAGCCAGCCGCATGTACTGGATGACAGCAATGGATAATACATACATAGTATCATAGTACAGGCAGTCCCCGGGTTACGTACAAGATAGGTTCTGTAGGTTTGTTCTTAAGTCGAGTTTGTATGTAAGTCGGAACTGTATACTTTATTATTGTAACCCCAGTCAAATTTTTTTTGGTCTCTGTGACAATTGGATTTTAAAAATGTTGGGTTGTCATAAGAACCAGAATTAACAATAAATCTTAATTGAAGACACCTGTGATAACTGTTACAGCTGTTTATTGTATCCTAGGACTAAAGTACAGCAAATTACCAAAATCCAGAGGTCCGTTTGTAACTAGGGGTCGTATGTAAGTCAGGTGTTCTTAAGTAGGGGACCGCCTGTATATAAGACTGAAAAAAGTCCATCAAGTCCAACCTTTAAGAATTAAACAAATGTTTTTACTCTCCAGAAAGGCATCCAGGCCTCTCTTGAACATGTACATCGAGTCCGCCATAACAACCTCCTGCGGCAGAGAGTTCCACAGTCTCACTGCTCTTACAGTAAAGAACCTTTGTCTATGGTGATGGTAGAATCGCCTCTCCTCTAGGCGTAGAGGATGCCCCCTTGTCCTGGTCACAGGCCGAGGTATAAAAAGATCTTTGGAGAGATCCTTGTACTGTCCATTCAGGTATTTGTACATTGTAATGAGGTCTCCCCTCAGTCGTCTTTTTTCTAAACTGAATAATCCCAAATTTTGTAATCTGTCATTGTATTCTAGTCCCCCTATTCCCCCAATCTTGGTTGCTCTTCTCTGCACCGGTTCCAGTTCTACTATGTCCTTTTCATACACTGGTGCCCAAAACTGTACACAATATTTCATGTGTGGCCTCACCAGGGATTTGTATAAGGGCAAAACTATGTCTTTATCATGAGAATCTATTCCTCTCTTGATACATCCCATAATTTTATCTGCTTTAGCAGCAGCCGCCTGGCTCTGGTCACTAAAATTAAGTTTACCATCTACCAATACCCCCAAGTCCTTTTCAGCTCCAGTTTTACCAAGTAATTGACTGTTTAGAACAGTGATGGGCAACCTTATGAGCTTGGTGTGTCAAAATTCGCCAAAAAACCAAGCATAACTCGGGTGGTGTGTCACCTTGACAAAAAAAACATAATTTTGTGATATTTATAGTTTAAATAACAAATATGTATAATTATTTAACTTCTAGGGTACTTTAATCCTAGGTTGTGTGGTTGATCCTACCATGTACTGCCATACTACATCTATTTTATTACAATGTGCTGGACAATCTCTCAGCCTCCTGGCTACTGCACCTGGCCGTGTAGGAGCCGAGGATGAAACTTAACTCTCCGGCGGCCGCGTGTCACTGAAAATGGCTATGCGTGTCAGCACTGACACGCGTGTCATAGGTTGGCCATCACTGGTTTAGAACATAATTATACTTTTTGTTTCCTTGGCCCAAGTGCATAACTTTACATTTATATATCTTTTAACTAGTTGAGGACCCTAAAGGCCTGAATCATAGTGTATTTACAGTGCAGGCTTTAGCAGGCTGGCAGTATGAGTAAGCAGTGTAACGGGTCACACAGACAACAGAACTAAAAGTCTCTATGGGAAGAGTCCGGAGGGAGGAGTCTGTGGACCAGTGGACCCTCTGGACCACCGCAGGAGATGGTATGAGGCCCGCGGTGGCAGCCAAGGTACAGGGATGTGAAGGAAACAGTCCAAGCCTGGGATGACAGCAGCAACACAGAGGAACACTGGTAACGCTGGCACGGACTGCAGACACCGCTGGACTGGAACCCTGGAAGGCACAGCAGGAAGCGTATGGGAACGCTAGAGACAGGAGACACGGAGGCGTCTGGAAACGCTGGAAGACAGGACACACCAGGAGCGTATGAGAACGCTGGAGACACACAGGAAAGCGCCTGGAAACGCTAATGGGCTTTCTCTTCCACAGGAACGCCTTAGGGAAGCCTGGCATGGAAACCATAGGAGATCCTAGGAGAAGATCCGGCAGGGAGAGAAGGGAGGTGCCGGATTATAAGGGCGAGCCGGATTAGCAGGAGCCAATCAGGAGGACGCTGACCCTTTAAGGCTTGAGAAGTCCGCGTGCGCGCGCCCTCTAGTGGTGAGAGCGTGCGACTGCAGTGAAAGAGCATGCGGCCTACACGCTGGGAGCCAGAGGACAGGCCGGAGCCAGGAGAGGTAAGTGAGGGCTGGGGGAGCGGGGACCGCAGCAGGAGAGCACGGGTGTCCCCGCGACATGGATCGCGGGAGCACCCGTGACAAGCAGCCACTAGGTAGGCCGCCAATGTGAGAATAAACTCATAAATGTTGTCCTGTTCTGTACTTCCACTTTTATAAGTAATAATTGTGAAATATATAATATTGTTAATTAACGGATGAATTACCCTTCTCTTGTTTATATACATTAAAAGCGGTCTATTAACCACCTCTATCAACTTTCTGCATCCTTTTTCCAAGAGCTGTGTGATGGCTTGTTTTCTGCACGAGGGAATATTCCAAATGCAGCAAAATTGGTGAAACATGCATTTGCGCCATTTTCTTGTGTGGGTTTTTACGGCTTATGTGTGCAAATGACATATTTTAATTTTTGGGGTTTGTGTGATCACAGGGTGCCAAATTTATATAGGTTTTGTTGTTTTTTTAATACATTTAAAAAAATTGAAACCTTATGTACAAAAAATAAGTTTTCATTTTGCCAGTTTCTGTTATTAATAGCTTTTTACAGAGCTGTGTAAGGTGTCATTTTTTGCAAGATGACGTTTTCATTGCTATCATTTTGGGGACTTTTGATCACTTTTTACATTTTTTATATGTTGCAAAATGGCAATAAAGTGACGTTTGGGTGCTATTTTCCATTACAGGGTTAAAAGTCAGGAATAACAGTTATTTTTTAATAGAGGAGACATTTTGAGATACCTAAAATGTTTATGATTTTTACTGTTTATTTTTATATCAATTCTAGGAAATAGGGGGGGGGGGGTATTTTGAATTTTTAGTTTTTTAAAAATTATTAATAATACTGTATAATATTTTTTTACTATTTTTCAGACCCCCTAGGGTACTTTAACCCTAGGTTGTCTTATTGATACTACCATATACTGCTATACTACAGTATAACAGTAGTTATTTTACAACTCATTTATCACAATGTGACACTGGCACCTTGTAACAAATGGCCAGAAATCTTAGTCATGGGTCTTACAAAGATCCGAGGCTGTCGTGGAGACAGATTTGTAGCACTGATCGCAGGTGTTAACGGTGGGTGTTTGCTGAAATATGCATCAAATACCCACCTTGTATGGAGAGGGCTCAGCCCTTGAGCACCTGCAGCCGGTAAGTAGATAGACGGTGCTCCATTAATTCTGGAGTATTTTCTTTCTTGTTCCCTCAATACTAATCTGTATCATTATTTTCAGATCTCTTCTGTCAGATGGGTGGTGCCACACTGTGTGCTATATCTTAGGAACATGTTCTGAAAGCAAAAAGCCTAAAGTAGCATATTGGCTGTTAAAACTACTGTAATAATATGCTAATTAGTCTCTCTAATGTCAAATAGGTTTTCCCGGGGCAGCTCGTGGCAACCAATCTATTCATTTCATAAATGAAAACAGAGCTCTCCTTGGTTTCCATGAGAAACTTTAACCGTTTTTTTTTTTTAAATCAACAATAAACTTTATTAAAGGGCATTTGGAGATAAAATGCACATGGTAGATAACAGCACATACCGTATATATATACTTGAGTATAAGTCCACCCGAGTATAAGCCAAGACCCCTAATTTTAACACAGAAACTGGAAAAACCTATTGATTTGAGTATAAGCCAAGGGTGGGAAATGCATTGGTCACAGCCCCCCCAGTGCTATACAGCCTGCCAGCCCCTAAAAAAATTAAACTCCTATACTAACAGCATTGTGTATCCGTATGATGCTGTTAGGTCTTTAGACATGTGTTTAGCTATAGTGCAGAAGTTTCTTTCTCCCCTTCTTACTGCAATGTATTATTGTGTCCTATATACATTTTCTCTTCATACTTGTATAGACAGCTTGCTCAGTAAGGAGAAGTTGTTAAACTCCGTAACTAAACTTCTTAAGGAAAGTTAATGAATAGAGTTGCTCATATTTAGCTGAATTATCAATTAAAATAATTTATAGGTGTGTAAAAAGTTACTCTTTAGCCTACTATCCTTGTGTATATATATAAGAGCAGAAAACAACACTTGCACTTCCTTAAAGGAACCAAAAATCAGCCATTACTAAGAGGATACATGACACGGCTGTCGAAAGGCAATCTTGGGAACTGTGTGGTTAAAATTTATTTTGTGACAATAAAGGGAGGATTGTCCTCATCAAAATGACACCAGAACTGAAATTTCAAATGTGCTGTCCTGTTATGTTGTCTTTACATGTGGTTACTGCATAGGTAATGTGTAATTAGGACATTTGTCATCTTAGTGCATCATGTAGGGGCTAAAATAGGCCAATGCCATAACCAGGTCCACAGCTTTCCACAGTGATTGGCTAATGAAGCATCATAAAGTAACATTTACACAAATGCAGCAAGAAGTACTGGCTTCATTTAATGTGTTGGAGAGGGGTTTAAATGCTTTCATAAAATTAAGTGATATAATATATAGTTAATAGATTTCATAGTATGTTCAATACAAATGTAACTATTAATCCAATTCGCTTAGAAAGTGTCTGACCACAAAGTAAAAAAAAATATTAATTAAAAATGAATAAAACCACAACAAAATGGGTATCAACATGTTTCATATGATATAAACAATTCAATTTATTCAAAAAATACATGGAAAAGAATATATGGCAAGTGTCATAAAGATTACATTTTTTGTTTCAATGAAACTTATGGATGGTATTGTGTCTCAGGCCTCTTTGGATCAATGACGTCAATCTCCGATACCTGTGTTAATTAATTTTCCAGGTGAGCCCAATTAAAGGAAAACTACTTAAGAAGGATGCTCCACATTATTAAGCAGGCCACAGGTTTCAAGTAACATGGAAAAGAAAAAGGATCTCTCTGCTGCCGAAAAGCGTCAAATAGTGCAATGCCTTGGCCAGGGTATGAAAACATTAGATATTTCACTTAAGCGTGATCATCGTACTGTGAAGAGATTTGTGGCCGGTTCAGAGCACAGACTGGTTTGTGCAGATAAAGGTAGAATAAGGAAGGTTTCTGCCAGGCAAGTTCATCAGAGTAAGATAGCAGTTGCTAAATTGCCATTACAAACCATCAAGCAGATATTTGAAGCTGCTGGTGGCTCTGGAGTCCGGCGAAGCTCAAGGTTTAGGATGCTTCAAAGACTTGCTGTGGTGCATAAACATACTATTTGGCTACCCCTAACCAGTGCTCACAAGCAGAAATGGTTGCATACATGAAGATGAATTTTCCAACAGTCTTGTTTACTGAAGAGTGTTGTACAACCCTGGATGGTCCAGATGAATGGAGTAGTGATGGTTGGTGGATGGCCGCCATGTCCCAATAAGGCGTCAACATCAGCAAGAAGGTGGCGGAGTCATGTTTTGGGTCTGAATCATGGTGAGACAGTGGGTAGGCCCATTTAGGGTTCCTGAAGGTTTTGAAAATTACCCTGGCAAAGTATATAGAGTTTCTGACTGACCACTTTTCTTCTATGGTACAAAAAGAAGAATCAAGCAAAATCATCTTCATGCATAAGAATTCACCACCTCATGCTGCAAAAGATACCTCTGTGTCATTGGCTGCTATGGGCATAAAAGGAGAGAATAATAATAATAAATCCTTTATTTATATTGCTCACACAGATTACACAGCGCAGAACAGAGCTTGCCAGATCAGTCCCTATGGGACTCACAATCTAACCAACCTACCAGGAAACCCACGCAAACACGCAGAGAACATATAGACTCTTTGCAGATGTTGACCTGGGTGGGACTTGAACTCAGGATCTCAGTGCTGCAAGGCTGTAGTGCTAACCACTTAGCCAGTGTGCCACCCCGTGGTGTGGCTACGATCTTCATCAACCCTATAGAGAACCTTTGGAGTATCATCAAGCAAAAGATCTATGAGGGTAGGATGCCGTTTACATCAAAACAGCAGCTCTGTGAGGCTGTTCTGATATCTTGCAAAGAAATTCAAGCAGAAACTCTCCAAAAGCTCACAAGTTCAACGGGTACAAGAATTGTGAATGTGATGTCCACGAAGGGTTCCTATGTTATATGTAACTTTGCCTGTTAGGATGATTTCAGTGAATCCGACCTTCTAATGGTGCAATTTCAACGAATGACAATTTTCCGCTCTTTACAACCTATAAAATGTTTTGAAATTTTCCAAAATAATTTGTAACTGTGCAATTTGAGGTTTTTGTTTTCGCAGAATATACTGTTATTATTGGGTTGTTTGTTTTAATAAAATTCAATTTATATACTAGCGGTTGATTGACTTTTATTACACTGACTTGTCATTTGCATCGACCATTTAGGAAAATCAATAAATATCATTTGCATAATTTGGAACGTGGTGTATCCTGGGCTATTTGCATGGTGCTTCATTTCAATAATATTTTTATAATATTTTT
Organism: Engystomops pustulosus; assembly: GCA_019512145.1. Classification (NCBI taxonomy): domain Eukaryota; kingdom Metazoa; phylum Chordata; class Amphibia; order Anura; family Leptodactylidae; genus Engystomops; species Engystomops pustulosus. The sequence continues at coordinate 125,937,344 of CM033644.1, forward strand.
TATCTTAAATTAGCATAATCACTATTACTGAATATACCTAAATTATCTGTAAAACAGATACTCTGGAAAATATTTAACAAATGCAAAGCTAATTTTTAAACTATTTCGTATAAATTGCCTGTGGTGTATCCCCTTTTTAAATAAGGATGGATGAATACTTAAAGGGAACCTACCACCCCGATTCTACCTATAAAGGTAGAAGGGGTGGTAGGTGGATGAATGGGACGTGAGGATAGCTCTTTTTGGGCTAATCCTCACGTCCCGGCTATCTTTTAGAAAAGTTTATTGCAGGCATATGCAAATTTCTTTAAGCGGCTACTGGGGCGTGGAGTAGCCGGACATGAGGCTACTAGACGCGGCTACTCCACGCCCCACGGCAGAAGGCCGCAGAACACAGGGGACTAGGACGAGGTAGGCGGAAGAACGTGGCTACTGGGGCGTGGAGTAGCCGCGACTAGTAGCCTCATGTCCGGCTACTCCACGCCCCAGTAGCCGCTTAAATAAATTTGCATATGCCTGCAATAAACTTTTCTAAAAGATAGCCGGGACGTGAGGATTAGCCCAAAAAGAGCTATCCTCACGTCCCATTCATCCACCTACCACCAGTTCTACCTTTATAGGTAGAATCGGGGTGGTAGGTGCTGTTTAATCCTTACTGTAGAAAATGCTGTACCGTAACATATAACTGGCTTGTGGCTTGAGGTGATGTTTTTTTTACCCCCCTCCTGAACCCAGAACAGATAGCTGAGATTAGCTAGAAGCCTTATCTTATTGTTTGTTCCTGCTGCTTGTATCTGTCCTGTGCAAACCACATATATAAACAAGACTGAGGAGAGGATGTGAGATCCTTCTTATTGGCAATGGCCACAGAATGTGCTGGCCAAAGACGGTCACTGCTGTTCCATTTCTAAAAAAAATATTGGAATTGGGTTTACTGTTATAAGCATGCACAGTGTTCATTGATCCACATGTGCTTATAGCATCAAAGGTTCTTGGTGAAATCTACAAGTCTGAACATCTTTAGTGACACTTTCATTTTTATAATTCCTCCATAAAGCGATAAGTCATCATTGAGGGTTAATATGAGCTCAGCATTTCCCTGCTACTGGGCCGTTAACATAGAAAATGGTTAAAAAAAAAACCAAACTTTTTCCAAACTTTTTAATTGAAAATAAGACCGTAATAAGTGTATCTCATGAGAATATATTCAGAATAGAAGTCCACTTACTCTCAAAATGCTACATATTGTACCTGTGTCTGCTGTCTCTGCCAGGGAGAATCATAGACAGGACAGGCCTTCATTGGTGCAATACTTTACACCCATCTGAATGGTAATAAATAAGATGAATCAGGCCTGGTTCTATGTTGGTTATATTTTCTAGCCTAAAGATGTTCATCTGAACAGAACTATAGTATTCATAACAACGTTTGATGCTGTGAAGTTAAGAACAATGTACGGCACCACTTTCTTTTGGATACTGTGAGTAATAGGATAGTCAATCTGTACTCCCCGTTCCTCATTTTATACAAGTGGCATGGCATTAATAATCTTGTCTATAGATAGCGAATGTAAGATTCTACTTTGTATGGTAGAGTATAAACTTAGATTTGTAAAGTTTTAGTTGAGCTTCAGTCTGTGTATTGGTACCATTGGTGATGTAGGCTAGGAAAAGCATAAAGAGGGAGTATTAAGCAGGCTCCAAATGCTGCTTCATGACTTCTGCTGCTGTCTGTAAAGTCTTATGCAACTCAGAAGACATTAAAGATAGGAACCTGCTTATACTGAGTCAGCAGCACACTAAGGAAATTCTCAAAGCCAGCAGTCACCTCTCTTATCGGTGTAGGCATCTAGCAAAGCCATGTAACTACTGATTACGTGAGTAGGGATTCAGCTCTGTAAGATATTCTCTAGATAAGAAGTGTAATCTTCATCAACACATAGAAGGGGATAAGTAATGGAAAACCACCCATCCTTGCAACATCTCTCCCACTTTCATCACATGTATATACATATGTTGATTCTTTGGGTGAAGGGATAGCAAACATACAATTTTGAGGATAATCTCACATTTGTCTTAATGCCTCATCACCTCAGTGCAGCATGTGCCTTATATATGAGGATGTGCTGGCCTTGTCATATATTTGGTGCACAGTTCGCTACAATTAATTCTAGTAGGGAAAAACTGGCATGCAGGATCGTAAGTAAACCTTGCGGGTCCCCATGACTCCCTCTGGTGACTTTTACTATGCCAAATTGCCATTAATTTTGCCAACTTACAGAAGCCATGAAAATGCTATCATTGCTATGCTTTTTTCATGGTTGTGTGCCATTCTTTTTTTATTTCCCGAAACTTTATTCACTTGATTTCAAACATAAATTACATCACAAAATCTTCACATTAATATCATTTTATGCATATTCCACATAATAATTCTGAGTAAGCCAACCCACCAATTCTAGGGTTATTCATAATATTCTGTGCGTATTCTTACTCATTCCCACTCAACCTCAACCGCTCCCCCCCGGTACCGATGAAAGGAAAAAATAATTACTTAATCGAGAGAGGAGAGAAGGGGAGACCATAAAACCAAATCATTATATCTCATCTCCATATTCCCCAGATATAACTCCACTTTTCCCTTCCACTCCTTCCATATTGGTTGAATATGGTTATGTGCCATTCAGATTGTATACTGTTGGAATCGAACATTCTAATATTTGACTTGTGAATTATTCAGTAGTTGTAATTGAATATACCGAGAGAGTTTTTGTCACTTCGTAAATTTTCCATAACAAGGACCTTGCACGCATCACCTTAGCAGTAACATTGCATTTGCGTTTACATTACAATTTCATAACATTGTGTTTCTGACAGAATATTAGTGGAATGTAAACTCAATGTGGCAGATTTATCAAGCTGTCTGAAAGTCTGGATATTTCCAGTTGCCCATGGCAACTAATCACAGCTCAGCTTTCATTTTACCAGTGCTCATGAATATTTTAAAGGGGAGCTGTGATTGGTTGCCATGGGCAACAAGAAATATTCTGACTTTCAGACAGCTTGAGAAATCTGCCCCAATGTGTGAATTCTGCATCTAGATGAGTATACATAGAACACACCGTGTACTCCACAGTAGCTTCTGTGACATTGTAGGCTGCTGATTGGACAGTATGAGAGAAGATCAGTGTAACACATGCCCCTCCTCCAGCCCCAGCTCCTCCTCTCTGACAGTACACAGGATAATAATGGTCAGATAATGGGGCAACCATGGAGGCTATAGAAAAGTCCTACATTTTGGTATGTTAATCTGTGTGAGGTGGTGAAAGGTCCTCTTTAAAAGTATGAATATTAGAGTCAGATAATATTTAACAGTTTAAAAAAAGTAATATTTTGACATAAAACATAAGAAAAACTGGAACTGAAAATTCTTGGTGGTTTCCAATATCTTCCTGTATCCTTTAGATACTCTGTCATTTCTGTACCAGCAGCTACTAACTATTGGAGAGTTTTATCATAAACCGAAGCTCATGCCCCGGCATCACCGTATCCAGTAGGTGGCTGCACCAGCGGCCAAAACTATACTAGGCATCGGGCAGGAACGCCATGCACCAGCCATGTTCCTCGCTTACTGGTATATTTTTCCTGCGTTTTTTTCTTGTACTTTAAATCTGGAGACTGAGAGCTTAAAATCCAGTTGTTTTTCAATTCTTTGACAAGTAGGCATCTAATGTGTATGATTAATTTTAAAGTAGGCAAGGAAGAGACTTCACCATGTACCTCTGCTATTGTACATCTTGGCTAACACATAAGGCTGGTGACACACGTTGCGTTTTTGGCACATTTTTTTTTTCATTGTGTTTTTGCAGCCTTGTAAAACGCACCAGTTTTGCACATTGGGTTTTTGGATAAAGCGCCTTAACTTTTGCGTTTTCTCCCTTGCATTTTTTGTGTCCGTGTTTTTGAAGTACATTTTCATTGCGCTTTTCAAAGTGCTTGTGTTTTTTGAAAACGCATGTGTTAGTGGTCTGTGTTTTAACTCCCATGTGATTTACATGCACAAACAGCAGGGAGAACAAGATCACTGTGTTTTAACAGATTCCAAGAGACACCGATGTATTCAATTAAAGCACATCGGGCATTACGTTTTTAAAATGCAAACGCAACCAAACACATGCGTTTTCAATGCGTTTGAAAATGCACCAAAACAGCACAAAAGTATTGTCACTGGCCCAAGTCTTGTCAGCAGTCAGTGTGTGAGCTTGGAGGAGCCATTAGTTTCATGCAATAACCAATGCAGTACAGACTGTAAGGTTACACAATGTCATCGCTGTGGCCCTGTAGACGCTATAGCCTAGTGTCTGCTGGCTACCATAAAGGCAGGACAATTGATGGGAGGGTAGGAGTTGTGACTGGCTGCAGTGTCCCCAGTTTACATACTATAAACATTCTCTTGGTAATAAAACTTTGTTAGGGCAATTGCCATAAAGTGAGCTTTGTTTGCAGCGTGCTTACAGTTCGCCTAAAGGTCGCTCTTACCAGGTGCATTTTATATATGTGGTATAATAATTACCTATTATGGTTATTGCCTTCTCACTGTTCTATTTTACCCAGTAACAATAAGTGACGCAGACAGTATGTAGCTACTGTATATACCTCCCTCATACATCAATATATCTGAGTGACAAAACTTCATCTTGTATAGTAAATCACCTGCAATCTGTCCTTCCATAGGTCATCACAATTCAATGGATTTCAGACCTTACCTGATAATATTCTATTATTATCTGTTTTCTGTAACTTAATGTTATGTAAAAGGATTAACTCTCACCTTACAAAACAAATCTTTTTATGTGAACATACTTCTCCATTTGTATTAGCACTGAACCAATCTTAATAATAAAGAGAAAAAATGTACGTAGCACCAACATATTCAGCAGCACTTTTATAAATCATGGGGCACATATACAAGCAATAGCATGGCCAGATGAACTAGGAATGCTCACCAGAGCTTACAATCTATGATGAAGAATGAGTGACACAGGTGGTGACATTGCTTGTACAATGGTCCAGCCATTCTTTATTAGGTATCGGAATAAATAAGTAAATAAGCCATCACCAGCCTCCATAAAACCATGATTGCAGCTAGCCATGGAAAGATTATGGTAGATAGATGGTGTATTGATAATTTATTAAAGCAAATCTATCATTTATGCTACATTACAGAGAGGCTCTCGTGACGCCTCTCTGGCTCATTATTAGAATTTTGAAAGTTGATTTAAGAAGGGAGTAAGCCAAGGACAAATATAAGATGATTACCACAGTCATGGTGCCTGGATCTAGGAGTATAAAAAAAAATATATACATTACTTAACTAGAGATAGGTCTCGTGAGGTTCATCAGGCCCATAACTGGTGCTCGCAGCACCTGCACAGTAATTCAGTGAAGTTGGATCAATACGCAGTGAAGCCGGGGTGTAGCACACAGGCTTCTTCATGTGACCAGGGCCCATGTAAAGGGTGATTTGGGACACTAAACTATTTCACCTGTGAGTGGTTCAGTGTCTGAAATCGCTCTGACAATCACCACTTTAAGTTGTGGCTGGTAGTAAAGTTCTGTTGTATTGCATATTGCTATACATTGGTTGACTTCCTAGTAGGCAACCTTATCACTTAGAGCAAACTGCATGCTTCCCCAAAAAAACAGATCTTATCTTTTGTGTGATGTCATTTTCTTGTTCCTGTTGTGTAAAAATGGTTGTACTTGTTTATTGTTTGGAAAAGAGACTGGATCCCACATCTGCTGCCCATCTTCATGGAGGGGTCTTCTCCACCAGTTTATTAATGTTTATTTGTATTCTACTTGTGGAAGTGACACAGCCGTGCTAATGACTTCTCGCCCCATTAAATGAGGGTAGAAAAGACACATACCTGTGAAAACAAATTTTTATCATTGTTTTATTTTTATGGTAGTGGTTTCAGCTTCCTCTTAACACTGCTATATTGAGAAAGGTGGTAACATACCAAAACGTTGCCAGTTTTGGAATAAACTCTTCTTCACTTTTCGATTGGATTTGGCGTGCTGCTTCATTTTTTGGATTTTATGCATACATGGGTTCCCACCCCGAACTCTGAGGCCTCTGCACCCCCCCTTGTAGGCGAACTTTGGACATTGTGCTGCTGTGGACTTTCCTTTTCTTATATATATATTCTCAGATATAGATATAGCTGCATTAGAAACCACCCTCACAAAGAGCAGCTCGTGCCCCTCTTTATATTTCATGACAAGCTATGTGATACTATCTTTCTTCTTCCTGTAAGTTCACAACTGGAGAAATGTATTGCAGATCATATGCCTGGGTTTGCCATACTATACCTGGGTTTCCATACTTTTTTATTTCTGGGGAAAAAGCCCTTATTAAAACTGTTGTCCATGTCCATGCAGAGACCCCTGGCCACCTGTCCCCATGCTCAGTTCAGTGTTTTCTTTCTCCTATATACTGTGAATGTTGCATGGAGCTATTAACAGGTGCGTTTATTTTTAGATGTGGTTCATCATTAGCCCGGCAATTGTTCAGCCCTATAAAACTTACACATCAGATTCTAAATGGTTGGAAATGAGCCACATTCCTTTTTCTCCCACATGATAAGATAACGGATGACCTTTTAGCAGTCTGCACTTTCTAATACTTGGCTTGTAGCTGAAACTTGCCTCTGATGGATAGTGGCAGTGGGGTTTTAAAATCAGGTTTATTGGCAAAATTGTCCTTCTATCGGCTGCTGCTTTTAGGCAAGTGCCCTGAATGTTCATAAATATCTAATTGAAAATGTTTGTTTGCTTTGATGAATTCCACGTTGCAGAAATATGCTGCACTGCATTGTGGGAAAGCAGGGTCATTTGACTGCCTCAGCATCTGCCTTTTTAGTCCATTCTTGGATTATGGCTGCCAGATAGGATGTTTTTGTTTGTTACCAGTTTCCTTGCAGTGACCTCTAGCTCCTGGGAAGTCAATCATACCAATTCATAGAAATAATTTGATTATGTATTTATTATATGCTTATTAAGAGTATATTATTTATCAGATTACTTCTTATTATATTATATTGAAGTGTAGCAATGAATAGGAAGGGTAGGTTACAGGCTGTAACCCCTTTGGTAAAAAAGAGACTTTCATAGGCTGCACTATCCACAAAATAGACCTGATGAAGCACTTTGTATAGTGCGAAACGCGTTGTCAATTGAATAAAGAAAACCTGTTTTATTGAGTACCTGCGCCCCACGAACGTCTTTTTTTTTTTTTATTTTTTTTTACCAGGGGGGTTACAGCTTGTAACCTACCCTTCCTATTCATTGCTACAATCCCTTGATACCCAACCCTTGGGTGAGTGTGAAGATAAGGCAGCGGTCACTCGCCACATATGCCTATACCAGTGTTGTGCCTGCAAACAACACAACCTAAAAAGGTGAGTACTAAACCTCACCTATTTACATAACCCCAACATACCAAGGGTAATCTTGCGCTAGGTAGCGCTATTTCTCTCTGTATTTCCCCCTTTTTACCTCCCCAATACCTTAAGTGATTATATTGAAGTGGTATTACTTGTATGTATTGTGTCTACTTTCCTTATTTTTATATCTTGCCATAGAGAAAGCAGGGAAGGCTTAAGAAGAAAGCCCCTCTATCACCCCGGCTATGTAAGGGATCGCTCGCCTCACAGAAGAGAGTCTCCGTTTTTCAGGGAATCCCCAGTTACTCGAAAAGATTCTCCACACAGTAGATCCGGCTCAAGTGTCAGCAGCAGAAGTTATTCTCCAGAAAGGGTCAAAGCACTTCCTGCTCATCAGCCTAGAAGTACGTGGTGGTGTTTTTATATATTTATATTGCTTTTAAAGGGAACCTACTACCATGAAACTACCTGTAAAGGTAGAACGAGTGGTAGGTGCATGGATTGGACGCGAGGATAAACCTTTTTGGAGCTAATCCTCACGTCCCGCTATCTTTTAAAAATCTTTATAGCCCTAATATGTAGATTTTCTAAAGCGGCTACTGGGGCATGGAGTAGCCGGACTACACGTTGCTGCTACTCCATGCCCCAGTAGCCTCTTTGTTCCTCCTACCCTGACATCTTCTGCGTGTGCGCAGAACTCCGGCTTCTTGGACAAATATGTCAGGGTAGGTGGAACAAAGAGGCTACTGGGGCGTGGAGTAGTGGCGACGTGTAGCCTCATGTCCGGTTACTCCACGCCCCAGTAGCCGCTTTAGAAAATTTACATATTAGGGCAATAAAGATTTTAAAAAGATAGCGGGGACGGGAGGATTAGCTCTAAAAAGGGCTATCCTCATGTCCTGTACACGCACCTACCACCCGTTCTACCTTTATAGGTAGATTTGTGGTGGTAGGTTCCCATTAAAGAACAACATTCCACATGTCTTTTTAAAGGAGTAGTTGTCGTCTACTTAAAATAATAATTTGTTAGAACAGTAGCATGGCTAATGAAATGGCTTCAGGGATACATGGACTATCTATGGGAGTCTATAAGGATTTTGGTGACCGATTTTTACATCAGTGGCGAGAGACACTGCAAAAGAGCTTTAGAGAGGGTTGCCTTCTCGCATCCTAGCTATGAAGCTCTTATTGCTGTACTACTCAAGGAGGAGAAGGAGGCACAGTTGTTGGAATCATGCAGTCCTCGTATAAGCTATGAGAACTACAACAAGCCCTAAATAATACAAAGTTCTCTGCTCCTTTGTGTATGCTGGATTTACTATACAACATAGATACATCAGATAAATCAAGTAAAATAGCCCCATGTTAGGGTTTAATACCATGTATCATTGAAGTAGAAGTTATATGCAAAGCAATACTAGTAATACTGGTGATTAAAATACTAGCCCCCTAAAATAGGTTAGTAAATGTGAAATGAGCAGAGAAGAGTCAAATTTGGTGGCTGCAGGGATAGTGTCACTTTAGACACCCCTATCTTTGGTTCTGTAGTACCTAGAAAATTTGGTGTCATATAAAACAAAAGCATCTCATTGTTCAGATTATATTAGGCCTGTGGTTCTGTACCGGAGATTAAAGGACATCCAATAGGATGAAGGTTTGTAAGCCAGGCACACTAACATACTGGTGTGTGCCCCCTCTGTCAGGTTCTTCTCTTGTTGTAGAATCTTATGCCCTGGTTTTTAAAAAATTATGCAAGTGAACCTGAGGGGTCCCAGGGTCTCGGTCTCATTTGCATAATTGTTAAAACCTTTATTTCTTAAAAACAAGGAAACAAGAAAGCAGAACCTACCAGATGGGGCACACACCAGTATGTTAGTGTGCTTGGTTTACAAACCTTCATCCTTGTGGTAGATGTCCATTAAGGCAATTAAAAGACATAGCTAGGAATGTGAGCTTCATCTGTAACTCAGTTTCCCTATTTCTTTAACTGCTGGTGTGTCCAGCACTGCAGCTCTCACAACCAAAGGCAGATGGGATCTGAAAGATGAGATTCTCATCTTTATTTTGACACCAAAACGATTAACTGTAAATGGGAGACTTTTTAAATTAAGGTTGGAATACTAGAAAGAACAATTTGTACCCTACCCAAGGGGGCTAGTATAATGGGGTAGAATCTGACATCTGAATTAAGAATTTTATGGGTATTTTCTCTAGTGTTCTCTCACATGTATAAAAAATTTCTCTTGTTGTCTGTTGTCGTTGTTAATTTTGGGACAAGATACATATGATAAATGTGTTACAGAAAACAGCTTTTGTTTCACAGAGACAACACAGGACCTTTTTTGTGCTGAAGTATCAGATTGCTAATCTGGTTAAGATAAGTGTTTTCACATTGCTGGATCTTTTAGGTCAATAGAGACCACATAGCAAACATGTGCTCTGTCATAGAGAAAAGGTCCTGGCCACCAACACTGGATGAAGCCATAGTCATACAGTGCAGTTTTGGTTCAGTGTTTCTAAAATGGGATTGGTTTTTAAAATGTACCTCCAATTCCATAGAAACATTGGGGCAGATTTATGAAAAGTTAGTCAGTCTTGCGCAGCTCCATGTTTAGCACCGTTTCTAATGCTGGATGATACGTCTGCCGTAGCATACTTTGGCTTAGATTATGCCACAAAACTGCACCAAAATTCTGGCAACATTTGCAATAACTGCCAGTGAGCACAAAATTATGCTAAGTGATGTCCCATTATTTTTGGAGACCACGCCCTGTTTAATAAATGTGCGCAATTTATTACAGAATTCTGATGTAAACAGGTTGATAAATCTGACCAAATGTTTGTTATTTTGTATTCTTTATTTAAAAGCAAAATCTCTTAGTAAAAACGGTTAAAAAAAAAATCTATGTAACTTGACAGATTTCACTTTTAAGTAGCTGTATGGAGCAGCCTCTGTTTGTTCTACAGGCTACTTGAGTATTTCTCATATAAGCCAGCACATTAGAATCACTTTACATCCGGCATCCCTATACCTACTGTATTTGGGAGTCTAGGAGCTCTCCTATTGCAATAACCATTCTGTTTATGGGAACAGACTGCACAGTCCTGCTCTGAGCCATGATAACAAAACTTATCCAGATGCTTTGTGGTTCTTCCCTACTGGGGACCCCCTGCCAGGAACCACTCTGTACATGTAAGAGACTGATCCAGGATTTTTATATGTCTCATAGCAATTATCCCATCAGGACAATGCCCATACACAATAGATGAATGGCTGATCCCTGGTTCCAACAAGGTTCCTAAAAATATCTGTGACCTCCTTTAGACTGGCATATTTTTTGTGCAGCCTTTAACTGTAAATAATAATAAAACATCTTTATACTTATAGCACCATCATATTCCACAGTGCATGGGATACATACACAAAACAAGACATTACAGAGCAATAACATGGTCAGATGAAACAATAGGAGTGAGGACCCTAATAGAAAAAGCTCACAATAATATGTAAGCAAAATTATCAAAAACCGAGACATTTATCATAAGATACTCCAGAATGATTTATATTAAACTATCTGAGAATTCAGAAACAATTTAGAGGTTAAATTCTGTGGTTTGTTATATTTTTGGGGGTAAATAAGTTGTTACTGTAACTGAAATATTTTTGCGCAAATGTTATGAGACTTTACCTGTTTATCTCTCAGGTAAAGAAAGGCCTCTCGCACATCCTGTAAGGTCATCTAAAGATCCATCCCCATCAAGCTCAGTAGGTGTTCCTCCAGCAAAGGTAGGTGTTATTAACAATTTTTCTAGTAGATTACCGGAGGAATGCAAGTCCACAATAGAGGAAGCTACTACTTGATATGTACGATGAAACAAAGTTTAGATGGCACCCCTAAAGTGAGATATGTATATGCTGGTGCACACAGCAAACCAACATAAACCATTCTAAATACTCAATCCAACGTGTTCCAACTCTGTTCTAATAATCTCAGAGGATTACAAGTGAATATATTAATTTTCAACTGTGTCATTGCTATGCGTAATAAATGTATGTATAGACCTAGTCACATTTCATGGCAGAAATTATCATATTTGCTTTAGAGATTAGAATAATTGTAATCTGCCAAGTAGATCATGAACATTCACAAATGTCCCCTATGACTCTTGTGAATGTTCATGTGATCTACATGACAGATTACAATCAGTCCAAGCTAACAGTAAAAGAAGACTGTACTATAGGTATTGCCTCTGCCTCTCCAGGACCTATTCTCGGCAAACATTCCATCTCTCTGCATATATTTGGAAGATATTCAATTATGTTTTCCAGGATGGCATAACATTGCTTCTTGGCTACCTTGTAAGGCAGCCCCTTACCATCAAGCATGACTTTCAGGAAGCCTAATAAGATGATGTGGGATTAAAGCCAGGCCAGTATATCTATTCAGGAAGGAAAGACTTCCTGTGCTGTTTCAGTGTGTTTGCATCTTTTCAGTACAGTGTAGGGAACTTGTTTAGGTGGGTGAGAGGCTTGTGACTATCTAGACCTTCACACATGTAAATGGTTGAACGTCATTTATTAGCCGCATCACAACATATTTGGTTTGCATTTTACAGAATGTAGAAATAGAGAAAGGGAGTCGCCTGGCGGACAGTGCTCTGATAGAATCTGCTACCAAATGGGTTTCTGAGAAAATGGACAAAGTGTCTGAAGGCAACTTACAAGATGCAGCTGAAGAATTTGCGAAAGTACTTATTTATGTTAAATTATTTTCTCACTGAAGTTATGAATGTTACAGGACTGGCAATATTGCACAGTGCAATACCTTATATTGCTGAGCACTGGCAACACACAGAGATAGATATGTATTCATTTCTCAGTTGAAATTATAATAAGAAACAAGAAAAGACAAATACAAAGATGAAAATTAAAGGAGGAAATGCTGGATGATTTTGTTTGTGTTTTGTACATTGACTGTATTTAGTGTTCCTTGAAGTGGCTTCAGTATATAATATAATTGAGTATTTTAAGTACTTAGTGGAGCATGACTGAACATTGTGGAGCCACTTCTTCAGAAACATGGACTGGACTTGCTTGTTCTCCAGATTGTGGGGACCCAGCAGATCTTGTCATTTATTACACTCATCTATCTTATATTCAACGAAATGTATTGTGAGGCCTTCTATCCACCTCCTCTCAGATGTTTCATCTTGTACATCTCTCCTGAATACTTGCATGTTGGGGAACTTATCCAAAAAGTGGCATTTTTAAGAAATGAGCATACCACAAGCATACTATTGTCCACCATGTAAGAATATCTCTTTGCCGTTTTGAGAAGGGATGGTCACTCAATAGCTGCTGGTTCATGGTCTATTTTTACAAAACATTTGGGGTTTTCAATCTGAAACTTTAGATTAGTAACACGTGAGTTGCTGTCCTTTAGTAAAATCTTGTACTTTTGTTTCCAAGGCTGGCTCATCATATGCATTATATGCAGATCAAACAGCAGACACTGAAGCAAGCCTTTCAGTAAATCCAGAACTGTACGAGATGTCTCCACTTGGCAATCGCTCCAAAGCAATTGCAGCAAAGACAAAGGAGATTGAAGAGGTAAGGCTATACTTATGCCCAGCAATGTACTTCATCATAAAGCTCAAATATCTTGTATATTCTTATATTTTCACTAATCAGTTGTGTGACTATTGTCTTGTCCTCTTTTTTTTTATTTAACGTTACACCTTTTTTTTTTTTTTTTTTTTTTTAATAAAAACAAACATCCAACCATTAGGGTGTCACATGAAGGAACACAAAATGAATTACAATAATTCATCTCATTGCCTTCCCCTCGCTGTTCTGCAGTCTGTTTCCCCACTTCTTTTTAATAATTCTTCGCTTTAGAAATGTGAGTGGCTAGGGAAAGTTTTGCAGTTTGTTGCCCTGGTGATCCTCACCTTAGCCGGGCCCCTAGACGTGAATGTAGAAATTGGGGCAGATTTACCAGGGCTTTTATGGCAGTTATCTGTGCGATTATTTCCTTCTTTATGCCATAGCTTGTGAACTTTCATGAGTGTAAGCTTGTAGGCTGGGGCAGGGCTGAAGCACAATATGTTCCCCATTGAGTACATACACACTAGTCTTGTGGAATTTGAGAGGGAACGTGTCCAAATGAGATATCTAATAGGTTCAGGTATTATTGTCCCTTTTATCCCCACTTTTATTTCATTTGACAGTTGAATCTGAAAAGAAAATATATAAAGGGTGTTATGGCAAGGAGACGGTTATGGAACTTTTTTTTAGACGATCTGTTGTTATTTGTTAGGAATAGGAGTGATAATGTAAACTATGAACACATAGGTTTATCTGGTTATAAGATTGCCACAAACATAGGTCTCAGTGTTGGATACACTAAAATATTGAATCAAGAATGGAAATTGAATCTAGAGCAGAGACGTTTTAAAGGGGTTGCCCACTTTACTTCATTTACTACATCTATGAAAAGTTCTGCACCGCTTTCGTGATATGTAAAGTAAAACACCTTTGTTCAAAAATGTCTTTTACTTCCTCAAGAAGTCAACCTGTCCTTAAAATGGAAGCAAATGGAGGGTCATGTGATCCTAAACGTTCCCCTAGTGATGTTTACAAAATACCGTTCATTTAAAACCCCTTGGTTTACAATTTATCTCAGTTTTATTGCTGTTTAGCTCCTATCACTTAGTGATGATCAGTGTGAGATTCTAGAGTGTGGGTGGGGAGTCTCTAAGCAGACACATTATGGTCCATTTAGTACTGTTAGCTGACAATGTGGTTAGATTGTCAGAATACAGGGTTATATACACTTTCATTTATCTTCTGAACACTGCACAAGTACCTGACACAGAAAAAGAATTGATGAGACAGATCAGAGATGAGATGATAAGATCCGCAAGATGAATATTACACACAATGGCACAGTCAACTCTACAATATCTCTGCTCTCACACTATCAGATCTGATGTGCCTCCTTCCCCTTCGCGTGATAAAGAACTTATCTGCTTATCTGTAACTTGTAGCTCTTCTCTTGCTGCTGCTGTTCTTTGCCAGCAGGAAGTCGGTGTGTGTCAGTGTGAGCTTGTCCTGGGATGCAGGGGGGAGGGTCCGCTGCAGGTAGCAGAGAAAAGCTCAGCTCCACAGCTTAAGATAGAAAAACAAAATGGCTGCCAACCCTAAAGTCAGAGGATGCGTGGTTGGAAACCATGGCCAACTGAAATTGTGTACACCAGGACTGATAAACAGGTTGGACTTATATCTGTGAATTGCTGTATTTTTTTATGTGTTATTTTGTTATCCTAAGTACATTTAAGAAACTTGTCTTTGTGGGAATACCCCTTTAATGTCAATAGTACATTCTATCTTTCCCTTTCTTCCTTGTAATATCCTTCTTTTGGATGAAGTTTTCCCGACCTTATTCCATGGACTGGTCTTATAAATTCAAGTTTCAGGTTGACAGCCTGCAAATGTGTAGGATTAGTTTCAGATGTAAACTGATGCAACATACTGTATATTAGGCCACAAAGTCTGTCTGGCAATTGAGGCCCACTAATGTTTTAAACTTTCAGTGACAGTACGAGCCACACTCATATATACACAGATAGAGGGGGTTGACCCCCTACAATGCAGTTATTTTATGTTATTTTCTTCTTTACCTTTACAGATGTTACCATAAACCCATGTAATATTTCGCAGCTGTTTATATAACCTTGTTTAGAAGGAACATTGTGACGAATATCCACACTGATTAGTTACAAAGGCTTAAAAGGAACAGTGGCCTTCAGGAGGTTTTTCCTGACGCTTAGGGAATACAAATCTGTCCTAGTCATGTTATCGACACATACATTAGGGCACAGAAGAGGGCTTGGCTTATCATTAGACATATACTGGCAGGACCTTTTTGCCTCCATTTGCACAATATACGTGCCATTCTGCAGGAAACACAGGGTGGAAAGGTGCAGCATGTGGCCATAAAAACTTATGGGGACCGATGCAATTGTATGGCATACATCCCCAGCCTCCGCTGAGCATATGCTCTGGGATGTTCCCACTGATGTAACTGTCCATATAATAACAGTAACATCACTGAGGAAACACCGTGAACATCGCCTGCTACAGCTTTTCACTCTTCCTCCCTCTTTCATGGGGGAAGAGGAGGAGTGATGTACATCCTTGCCCTCCATTGAAAGGACAAGTCATGAATCGTCCCAACGTATCCTTACAATGGAGAGCAATAACAAGATGTGATTGTAGCCTTAATGTCCATCACATATCCATGATTTTGGAAGTCAAAATCAAATGTTTTTGAAGAAGGACTGCAAGCAAAGATCTTGAAAATATTAGTACATGTTCACATTTAATGCAGAGAATATTTTTCACCCCTTACATTAGAATGCAGCTTATGGAATTCGTTCTAATGCAGGACTGAGCTCCACTTATGTTAAGTCCAATGATATCTTTTTATAATGGGAAGGAGTTTACTGCTGATCAAAGGCAAGGCTCTGGAGCTGTGTTTCTGATAAAATATACCTCCTTCTAAAGGAAATAAACGCTGAAGCCTCAGAAGCCCTATATCCAGGCACCCCATATACAGTACGCTGTTTACATTTTATCCTCTGTATTTTGAAGTGGCGTTTTGAAATATTTGCTTCTTTTTCCTGTTGAGAGTGCGATATAAATGTCTACATAAACACAGGCATTGAATAAATGCGTGGAAGGTAAGCTTTCAACCTCTTGGCCCAGAGACTTGTGAACTGTTTATTTTGGTTGAGCTCCATACTGCACATTTCTGCTTCACTGATTTCAGCATCCAGCTAAAAGCATATCTTTGTCATTGCAGAATAAATGATATCCATTCAACAGAATAATCCTTGTTCTAGCTTACAACTAGAATGCAGGATCTCTGCAGCATATTATTGGGATCTTGGTGACTTTATTTCAGTAAATACTTGCAGAGGAAATACTTTACTAATTAGATTTATTAGGGACATGAGCGGGGTCATTTTATGTGGAGACTTTGAGGGAACATACTGTCTGGAGGTTTATTTTATATGTGTATTTTATTCATGAAATGCTAGGGATTTCCTTAATGTTATAGTCCTGTATTTAAAATGCGATGTACGTTATATACAAGGGAATAACTACTGTGCCGCAATACATGTCCCTTCTGGAAAAAGAGGCCCAATCCCTGGTGGTGGTTTCACCTTTGCTACTGGGTGGTGCCTTACTGTGCTCTCCTGCAGTGTCTGCAAATAAGTAGTAGGGAATTTTCCCAAGTGTCCTGAAAAGGGTGTGAAAGGGTGAACACAAACACAATCTCTTACTGTCTGGTGGTAAAAGCAGACATTAAAACTGATGATAGGGAGTCGTTTTAAAGGGGCATTCTCACCTGGGTACTGACATTTAATTTAACACACCTGCCACATACATGCATTTCTTCATTTAGATGTTATTAAAAAATGTGCCTGAGTGAAGATCAGTTCCTTTAAATGTAGCTATATTGTCCCTTAGAAATGAGATTGTTGTCCTTTGATACAACCACCACTCCTGGAGTCATTGCACAAAGAAACAAATTTTTTTTTATCTTAAATGTCCGGGTGTTACGGAATGTCCCACAGAAATCCTGTGGTAATGAATCCCGGTGGTAGGGCAGAGGCCTCAATAAGCTACATTTATGGGAAATTCTCACACAGGGACATTTTTTTAATATTGTAGCAATTAGTAAAACCGAAGAACGGCACTCACCACATCTGTCTGCTTTAAAATTCAAATTTATTCCAAATACTCACGAAACTGTAACATACTTGTGCCTTGGGAGGAAGGGGATGGTACAGGACATCCGTGATATACAAGAAACCATGACTGTTTCCTACTCATGGCACGTCTTCCAGTTTACTTGTATCAGAGCTGAGCGCCACTGTTTAAGGAATAAATACCATTAGCCAAAGTGACAAGAAGTTTGTTAAAGTTTTTGTCTATAAGGAGTAGTGACCACTCAGGACTTTCCTTCTTCTTCATATTGTCATATTATTTTTTTAAAATAACATGCAATTGAAAAAATGCATATATACAAAAGATGAATTAAATTAAATGTGAATGCCCAGATTAGAATACCACTTTAACCTCTTGGTGCTTTCTTCTAAGCATACAACTGAATGCATTTTACATTTACAGTGTTCACCCTGCAAGGAGCTAATTCACTGTGGACATTGAGTACATCCCATTTGACCTCTTCAATTATTGGAACCAACTCTATAAAAGCAGAAGTTTTGTCAATGTGTTGGTCTGATAACGTGATACAAAGAAGGAAAGGCATTAGTACTGATCTCATAACCCATAAATCTGGGGAACTTTTGTGAGGCAATTTTTAAATCATTTTAGTCCACTATTCTACATTCACAATTCTACATTCTAAATTATATTCACAAGGGGAAAACAGTCAGTACAATCCTTTCAGAAGTTGATATCTCTATATATTCATGCCAAGTTTACACCAATGCAATGCTCACAGAAGTTGCATTACAGCCAAGAGCAACTTTTCTCTTGGGCAGCCTTGCTTGGAAGGGTTGCAAGTAGATAAACTTCTTTGTAAAAAAAAAAACATGGCAGCACAGCTTACTAAACAAAACCAGAAGAATTTAGGAACAAAGTCCTTTAGCTAGATACCAAAATGGCAATGTTTGGCCATAGTGCACAGTGCAATGTTTGGCAAACACAGCATCAGCTCAAACCAGCTGTAAAGCACAGTGCCGAAGGGCTTGGCCTCCTGTGGTGGGACCTTAAGACAGCTGTGCAGAAACAGATGTCCACTAGCCTCAATGATGTGAAGCAACGCTGTATAGGAAAGTCATATAGCAAATGCTTACTACAAGTTATTGCTGGTGAGGAGGTATCTACAAGCTATCGCGTCAGGGCGGTGCTTAGTTTCTCTCTAATGACCCTTCTAATGTTCCTTTCTAATTTTTTGGGAAATAAGGACACTGTGGAATCTGTTTAATATATCTTAGGTTGTTTTTACCTAATGTTAACATATGTAAAAGCACAATACTCAAATATGCTGGCTTTTCCCCCATGATTGTAGCTATGGAGATATGTAGAAAATCTATAACTCCTCTGTGTCTGGAGTTTAGTTTTGTGACATGTAGCTGCTTCTGCTTGTGGCACAGACACTGAATAACATTTCACACTAAGCCTTAGTTCATTGACTAAACCAGTAGGAATCCAGTGCTGTGTCTGCCTGTTTATTTAGCTGTGCTGGTTTTATATTTTCACTTTCTTTTCATGATCTTATTCCTTCAGTAATTCATTAAATCTCATTTGTGCGGAATCTCTTGTTTGTATTTCCTGGAGAAATCTGAGTGGATCATTTGTTCCATACATGTGTCTGCTGATTTTAAAAAAAAAATCTACTTGAAGAAAGGGCTCCAGTTAAGGGTTTCCTTGACTTTCACATCCATCTACACATACAGTATGGCCCCTCTTTATGCACAGACATTCTTATTCAGGCTGCTTCAGTTACTCTTACACAACGTTTCCTCTGGCTGTCTCATTGCCATAATTAAAACAAGATTTAGACAAAATTGTTGCCAAAACTGTGTTTCTATGCTGATAGCACAGATCGCCATGTACCACTGTAAAAGAACAGGATTTTACTAGAACCCAGTACAAGTTAGGAGCCATGTTTTTAGATATCCGCATGCTATCATCTGTACGATCTCCAAACTCCTACTAATTAAATTATTTTATACATCATGTACATTTATTGTGTGAAGGAAAATAATAGACTGAGTTATGGTTTTGGACAGAAAATACCAAGATGACGTACATTCATTATTGAAGTTGGTAACATTTGTAGAGACCGGCAATGCAAATTCCTTGTGTTAAGTCAACTTAAAAAGCTTATGGTTGGATACTGCAGTAGTCGCTAAGAGGTGAGAGACAGTGGAACACAAATCACACTTTTCCCCCAGGCACAGGGTAGAGCTGTCACTGTGTCTGTTCTATACCCAGCACTCTTATGTGCTATGATTCTGGAAGGAAATAAAACACTTCTGTCATTTTTCTCGGGTCCATACCATGTATCTGCTCACAGCAATGTAATGACATTTAGTTGCCCGGTTGCTTGGACTGGCAGTATTTGACATAAATAGTGGTACTGGATTTGGTGACTGGCAATATGCTTGAACCAAGCCGGAGCTCCACCATGAAAGGAGACCTTCATAATCTCAATATGTCTTTGACTGGCACAAAGCTGTGTGCCACAACCCAGGACCACCTACCTCACAACAGAGAGTTTAATTACCATATTGGATGATGAAACTAATGGTTCTGATTGCTTAGAATTTTGGAGTTGGAGAGAAACCCCCAGCTGTGCCAATGGGTGCAGCACCTATTAAAACATACAACATACAGGTGGTGAAAGGACCTCTAACTGCCTGACTAGTTTCCTGGAAAGCGGGTGACTTCTCAATGAGATACTCCATGGCAAGAAATTCATATTATTAGTGGAGTTGTGAATAGAAATATTTCTGGAAAATGCTATACAACATCTTCTAGTACAACTTTGTCTTTATGACATGTATAATAAGTTAATCTATGGCTACTTAGGTATTCTATTTACTTATAAAGCCTTAAAATGGAATATAGTACCATCTTCATTGTCCTACTGGCACCACAATAAGGCACCACATTCATATGCAAATGAAAGTCACAGGTATATGTTACTGAATGGTTAAATCCTTAAGCCACTATCCTCAAGCCATTTGCACCCAGCAAGCAGTTAGCAAGGGAGTTCAGAAATTGCATACCATTGCTTCAATTTCCATTGTATATTTTACTATACTATGCAGAGGTTTTACGAGAGGTAAAAATATGGAATATTACTTGTTTTTTTCAGTATCTATCACTGCATGCAATTAACTGGGAAAATTTAAAACAACAACACAAATACAAAAAGCTCCCCATATGCCAAAAAGAAACTCCTTGGTATACAGAAATAATTGGGTGTCCCTGACAGTGAACAGAGCCCGATCCAAGACTAGCACCTTGCAATTGCACGTGTGGATGATGACAATTCTATATTCTAGCGTATATATTATGCTGACACTAAATAGCTCATAAGACAGGCGTACCATATGATGTGAACACCATCAATATGCTATTAAACACCCCCTAGCTAATTTTACATCAATGTTATCATTGATAAATGAGTCAGACATGTTCTTGGCAAAGTGCAAAGTATCAACGAGAGACGCAGCATGCGATGACTGATTAATTCTATTGTCTTTGGCTCTAAGCTTGCCGAAACTTGGAAGACTATTCATACATACATCACTATGATACACTTAATGTTATTTTTCTGGCACAAGGAAAAATAATTTGACATGTAAGAAAAAAAACTATACATTGAGAAGGATGAAGGATAAGATTGTCAGCATTTGTACATATATATGTTCTGATATAAAGTACACGTTCCTTTACAATAGTCAAATGAAGACAAGACGTGTTAGTTAGACATATGCCTATTCTGTTACTGACAACTCTCTCTGTATACACACTCATGTTGGGGGCCACCAGTCATTGGTGATCCACCCACCCACTCCACTGCTAAGCCAAGAAGTTAGGTACCATGTACATGGATGTAGAATTTGTACATTTGCTATTCATTGATTCAACGATTAGTACATGAACAAATGATTTTCTATGGGCTCATCATACATATGGCTGTGATTTCCACTAAACCATGTTTGAGCAGATTGTCAGCGTGGAAGCAGATCTCACGTGTAAATGGCGCAAGTCCTGAGAACAACCATGAGGAACTTACCATACATCGAAGTCGGTGGGAAACAGAAGAAATTAGGCTCACCTTCTGTCCTTAATTCCTAGTACACCAAAAATAGAGGACAGCTGAGCACTGGGGTCCATTGTAACAATACTATTGTCATCCAGACTTATATCATAACATAATGTATGTTGGCCCTAAATATTTGCAATTATAACATCATATACAAGGTGGCAAGTACATGATTAACTATCAATAAATAATAACTACACCGCAACAAAATTAATAAAGTTTATTTATAAATATTTATTATGGTATCACATAAAAATATTAGATTCACATCAATGTTATCTAGAATAAAAATGCAATATTACAGGATTGGAGTCTAGTAAAGTAACCTTTTTATTACAATAATGCCTGACAGTTCTTACTTATAAATACAAACAGGGATTGCTGTGGATAGTGGAACTACAGATGCATTGGTCTTTTATGTACAAGTGTCTAAACAGAGTTAATAAATTGCATCTGCCACAATAATTGTCCGCAGAGTAAAAATACTTGAATAACAGATATAAACCAACTTACAAGATCAAAAAACAGTCGCAAGCGAAACTCCGGGATGACTACACCACTAAGTGGAGAGTCCAACCCCAACACAGGTGTGAACTGAGCCTAGGGCCTGTACTTCTTTCACACAACCGTATGCTCCAGCTGGGCCAGGACACAGGAGTATACGTTCGGCTGAAGAGGCCGAGGACTAAGTGCTGATCACCCCTCTCCATAGGGACATGATGTGCCCGGCCATACATAGGAAAAGGTAGAGCATTCTCTCTCTATTTCCTGGCAAAAGTACTGCGGCGGGACGCCATAGGTCAATATCGTATGTTTGAAAAGGGTCCTTTATGCTAATCTTTTCCCCACCAAATTATATATTGATCTTTTAAGCTCATTCTGTTCTATAATATGCTGCCCTTATAAAGAGCCAAATCAGTTATACAAAGCAGTTCTCTACCATGAAGTAATTCATAATAATAATCTTTAGCAATATAGCGCCATCATATTAAGTAGTTCTTAAATCCTTAAAAGGAGAGAAAGGAGAAAAGGGTGTAGGGGCAGACGGCGACGTAAATCCTCAAGGACACATATATATAAAATACTACATTACATAGTACAAATGGTCATACAGAACAATAGGGGTGAGGGCCCTGCTTGCAAGAGCTTACAGTCTATGAGGATGACAGTATGATTATAGTGGTTAGTAGACAGGTAAAGGAGGAGATGGGGCACAGTTAAGACTGCAAGGTTTCTGTGAGTTGGTGAGTATCCATGGTACCGTTATGGGTTCCAGTTAGGAAGGTGGAAGGATTCTGAAAAGGATTATTGATAGTAAAAGAAAGAAGGAAAGATGAATTGTTAAAATTGGATATTGAAGAAAGTTGGCAGAAAGTTGCCAAGTCGAGGATGTTTCCCTCATTATGAATTCCCTTATCTTTTGACATGATTGGGGTCACAGCAACAATCAAATAGTAGTTAATTTTCTTAAAGGCATGACCTCTCTAAGGCTGCATTCACACAGCCGTATGGGGGACGAACATATGGCAGACGTATATACGTCGGATATATATGTCCCCCCATAGACGGCAATAGGCGCAAGGCGCCCTATGGAAGCGGTACGGTGCAGCACAAGTGCGGCACCTTGATGTTCCGTACCCTGTGAAAAGAAAGGACATATTCTATCTTTCCCCGGAATACGGCGCCATGCTCCATATTTGGGCAGTGTTCATCCCCTCCTCCTCTCCCTGGTGCTGACGTGTGCCAGCCGTGCTATGGTATGGTGGGCACACGTTAATGTGAATGTAGCCTAAAGGAAATTCTGGTAAATGGTTTGGACAAACAATTGGGGTTCTTGATCATAACCGAAAGATCCTTCTGGAGGAATGTGCAATAAATATGGCATTCTTTAACCAGTCCTGGAAAGGAATATTTGAGCTGTTAAACTCTTGGTTGTTTGGAAAAAAAAAATTATTTATGTATGATGTACAATTTTGTATATATGTTTTTTTTAATTTGATGTTTAGAATATAATTTTTTTGCTGGGACAAATAATGTGGATCCCGTGAGTTCCCCTAATGATTAGTCAGTAAATATTTGGAAGGTTTCAGTCATGGCTATATACATACTGCTCAGCTCCAGTTCCCCTGCACATTCCATTCTAAACAGTTTAGAGCATAAATCAGGAAATGGGGACACAATAAAAACTGCTTATTACAGTTTGTCTGAAATTGAACAGCTCTGGTGACAGAGTTAGATTTAGCAATAGTAATGTAAATAATTATATAGTCTTATAACATGAACTAGGTCAATGCTTTGTATAAAAAGTCTGCCATCATGGCTTCTGTTAATTGTGTCATCTAGGATCTGTTGTTTTGCAAGTACAATCATTTAAAAAGATGAAAAGTCGTGTTATACAGTATAGAAAGGGTTAACGTTAGCCCCTGAGAAGGGAGACTATAGGGCACTATAACACAGAGCATTCATTTTCATAAAGCTGCGTGCCTCCAATGGACTGTATGGGAAATAAATGCTTTCTACAAGCTCCTGAGATCCTCTCTGGGGGCCGCATGTTAACACTGCGTATGTTATAAAATGTTATTCCAGGGCCATTGAACCCCGTTAATTAGCCTCATAAATGTAATACCTCTGCTCCTACATTTTATTAAAGTGGAATTAACCCTTAAAAGTTAGAGAATTGCATTAGCAGCCGTTCTCTAATATATATTTATTGTCAGAATGTCTCATTTTACAAGAGCTAGCAATCCATGAATAAGCTCACAGCCCAGTGTGGAATTCACATATCCTGCCCTGGGAATCCATGTTCAGAAGAGAGGATGCTGTTTTACTGAGGGCTTTGTTCTGCCTATGGAGATTCCTGGCTCATTATGCACTTTATCTTGTGGATATTATTTCCGCTTGCACTGTAATGATTATTGATTCCTATATAACTTCTCCCGGCTGTCTTACCATATCCCTCATGTAACTATGATTTCTGGTTTTATTCATGATGGAGCTCTGAAATACTGTTATTTGTAGCTCTAGTATTGTGTCCTAGTATCATTCTTCTCTGTTTTCATTTAGTGAGATAAAGATCTCAATGTGACAATGCAATCTTCTTTTTTTTGTTGCCAAGTAGATCTTTTTCCAGAAGTTATATTGTATAGAGATTAGAAGAGAAACCATTTTACCCGTAGAAAAGCAACATTGGAAGAACCATATCTTTTACATCACTTTCCATTTTTCTGACTTTTACCCGTGTCACAATAATACTTCTCATTTACAGAGAAGTAAAAAGGAAAATGCCAGCACTTCAGTTAAAGTGGAATAGATTTATGGCACGTTATTTACCATGTGTCTACAACGGCAGTGTTTTGGCACCTAGTAGCTGGAGCCTCCCTCAAACTATTGTGGACACATGGTAAATGTAGTACCTTCAAGGGATATTCCCTCGAAGACAAGATTCTTAAATATACTCAGGATAACAAAGTATCACATTCTCTAACTCCGTGTTATTAACAAAAATACAGCATTTAACAGATTCCAATTCCAATCTGCCTGGTGTATACAATTTTAGTTGCCTCAGGATCCGACCCTAAATCAGAAATCTAGGGTCGGGCAGGACAGATTGCTCTCATGTCTGACGCGGCACTGAGCTCCTCTCTGTACCAGCCCCTTGCATTCCTTGCATGTGTTATAGGTGAGATATAGCAGAACTGAGAATGTAATCGTGTTTTATATGCATATCATGGATCTTATCTCTCTTTCTATGTGTCAGATACTAGTGAATGTTCAGAAGCTAAATGAAAGTTTATGTAAACCTGTACCCTGATAATATAACCTTATTTCAGCACAGAACATCTCACAGCACTAGAGGGATCATGAAGTGTCTGATTAGAGAGACTTTATGGAATTTTACACTGACTAGCCTAGGGAGTGATAGGAGCTAAAATAGAATAAAATTTTACCATAACGGGTTAAAAATGTTTATTTTGTAAAATGCTTTATTGTGTAAACACCACTAGGCGATTAAAATCATGGGAAAACCACTTTAAATTTTTTTCACTTTAATAGGAGTGCTACCATTTTCCTTTATACTATTTTGGGTGGACTTTGGTCTCATTTACTGAGAGGTATCAGGGCTTGTTTTGTGCAGGACAGAATGGATTTAAGATGGTAGTATGCAGAGGCTGCGGTCCGTGTCCCGCTAAGTGACCCATCATCCATGACAGCTATGATCACGTGTCCTAAAGGTATGATACAGCAGACACTCAACCTGTATGGTGAAGGCTAAGGCTGTAAGCCCTCTCCATACAGGCAAATGTTAATGAGTAGTTAAACATGTTGTTCCATGAAGCATACAGTCTATAGTAAAATACTAAGTATTTACACTCTGACAAGCAGAAGAGAAATAACTGCTACCGAAGCAGCAGACACTACACAGGAATGCATCAAATACCCAAAGGGGCAGAGAGAAGGGCAATATTGGGCATGTGTGGCAGCCTCTACACATTAAGGGAACTTGTCACCACGTTTCACAAATACAGGTAGTGTGTATCCAGGGGTATCTATAGTAAGTCGAGGTGGGAGTTGCCTCCTCTGGCTTAATTCAGCAGTTTATCCCGATGCTTTCTCAGCATGCAGTGGTACTGTCATGTGACCAGGGTGACATCATTGCAGGTCCTTTAGCCTCCTAACATTACAAAACAGTACACCATGCATATATCTGAGCAGATGAAATCACAGCATCCTGCATGGAGATGATTAGAAGTCCATGGGGAGTTTAACACTGAAATTGAGCTCTTTCTTCCTCCGCAAGGCCTCTTAGCTATAATTAATAGTCCTGCATTAAAGGACATCACTTTTTCAGATTTCCTGAAGCCTAATGCACAATGTCAATCACATCACTTCCGACCTCCCCACCTTGATTTCAGTGTTAAACTCTCCGCCTCCTTGACTTTATACAACCAATTTATATCTGACTTAAAAGTTGATTTCCTGGATGATACAGCCACACAGGACAATGAAAGAAACACAAACTAGAAGGCGTTACGCTGTTTGACAATATACTGGTAGTGGTTTATTAGGACCATTCCTGATGACAGGTTCCCTTTGAAACAGCAGATGTTGATGTTCTAATGTTGTTTCTGGTTATCTGACAATATCATAATATGTTATAGTCATATACTATATAATGTATGTGTGTATATGTATGTATATATGTAGTTACACATTTTCCCAATACACTGCACATCCCAAACAGGGGAAAGGGTGTGACACCTGATAATTTCTCTTTATATAGTCTACAAGATGTAAACCGGAAAAGATGAAAAAGCACAGCACTCCAATAAAATGAAGAGGATTTCATTTCCCTACATTTTGCAAAGTTTCAGTTGTACCAAAAAGCATTTCTCAAGCGCAGTAATAGTTTGCTAAGAGCAGATCCCAACTACCTTCATTACTATATAATAACACAATATCTGTGAAAAATCATGATGTAAATAAATTGATTACCTATACACCATGCAAAGACACACTGCTTTCAGCCCTAGATACTAAGTGAAGGGAAAAAGTTCCAACTTTCTCCACTCTTTGAGGGTGAAAAGAGGCAAGAGCTTTTGAATGCTCTGCAGATTTTTAGTGATAAGGTATAGGAAATGGTTTTCAGCAGAGAGTAGGAAGGTAATTGTTCTATTTCCTGTAGTTGCTTAATCTTGTGTGTTGTTAGATGTGATGATATGATATGAAACAGTCAGAAGTGTTGAAGGGATTGCCGGCGTCCAATATACTGTTTGAAAGGGGTTATTAAAGGGGTTTCGGCTTCATGATATTGATTACCTATCTACAGCTAAGGTCATCGGTATCAGATTGGTGGGGCTCCAACACTTTCACAGTGGGGACACAGAACAGAGGCGGAAGTATATATGCATTCTATGCATTAGCCAGCCATGGGAACTGCAGCAGAGTTACCATTCCATAATGGAAAAGCCAGGTGTGAATTTTCGGGGATGTCCATTTCTGAATGTCTTGAGTCATTGTCTCCCTTGGGGTGGACCTGAAATTGTTAGGAAATTACTTTGGAACTGTTCTAAATTGATGATGATAATAATAATAATAGTATACCTTAAGGACACCTCAAGCTCATTTTCATCTTTTGAACACTTTCTTTTATGATTTTTATTTTTGACTGTTTTTTCACATTTATACTATATTTTAGTTTAGTTTAGGTTTTTGCTTAGTGGTTAAAAATAATGGCAATGCTGGGTGACTAGGGAGTTGCCTTTTGGGAGGAGCTGGAAAGGAGCCGTTCCCCCCACCTTTGGGAAATTGCTTCTCCATGTGACCTTTTCAAATATATGAAAACACCCATCACTGGGCTTAGCCACGCCCCCTGCTCCTCTACAGCCAATCCCAAGTGTTGGGAGTTATTCATATATTTGAAAAGGTCCTTTCCAGCCCCTCCCAATTGGCAACTGCCTAGTCACACAGAAGATGCTAATGAAAGGTACAATATAACATATCTTTTTTTCTGTAAAACCTATTTTTTTTATACAAAAACACTTTGGCAGTGTATGTACTATGCTCTGTGGGGACTGGGGGAGTGCTAAATATGGGTCTCCTGGTGACAGGTTCCCTTTAAGGGATAACATAAATAGATAAATAATGCTGAATGAACCAGTCACCAGTGGTGAAATTGATGGGCAGTAACCAATGCTTCCTATTATTACTAATGTCTTTCACCCTGGCAGTGTGTTAACACATGACTGAATACTCCAGACCAGCAAATTGCCAAAACGTCTGCTTAACAGGACCTTTCGGTAGATGAGAAGAATGCATAGCTTTTTGTGCATGTGCAGTTACTGTGCATTAAAGTCTATGGGGACCAGGGAAATTGTAGAGCATATAGATGCACGATTTTTGGCACTCCCATAGGCCTGAAAGGACGGTGGTTGTACATGCACAGCTACAGGAAGGGGTTTGTAAGGTCTCCGTTATCCAGATAGTTTTGGGTTGCAGAGGAGGTTTCCTGTGGATGTGTCATAAATTCACAAGATTGGAAAACTTCTTTTCCTTCAAGCCCTTGTAAGGACCAGATTTATATATTTACTATTCATTTGTGTGTGTGAAAATGCTTGGGTTATAATTGTTGCGTTTTTTTGTGTTGTTGTAAATGGATACCTCCCACTTTTATTGATAATGTACCTATTTCACTGCAGTTCCTTAACCAGAATGTAGCATTGGAAGATATGCTCAAAAATTTGCTGTAGGAAAAAGATTAAAAGGGGCTGCTCAAGAAATGACGACAAACACAAGATGGGCACAAATTTCCAGACTAAATGACCCCCACAGCATACAGCAAATAAGTGAAAAAATAAAGTATGGAGTATGGGCAATTTCTCATCCCTGATCAGCTTCTTTGCTTGTAGGACACCATCTGATTTCACGTTGCTGTTCACTAAGTTACTTATTATGGCTATGTGTATCTGATGCTATGATTAGAAACACATCCTTATGAAGTCCGTACTATCTTAAATACCAGTTTGTGTGTGGCCCAAAGCTTGTCTACAGCAGATGTAAAGAATGAGGGTAGAGTTACTTTTGCAGAACTATCTATTTTCACTAACCCTAGTATTTGTAATACCTTGTTCCTTAAGTTGTTTATAAAAAAAGCCTTTAAGATGTTGCAGTTGAGCCATCAAAACCAAGGGAGCATTATCTCAGGTCTTGTTTTTGGATGTTCTCTTCATCAACAATTGCATGAATCACACATAGTAAGAATGTGGCGTGACTTCTGGCATAAGACTTCCTTATCTACTCTCAAACTTTTGTTATATAGAAAACTTCTATAAAAACATTTTTTAATTTACACGAGAACACTATGGTATGAAAGGGTTAATGTGAGGATCAGGCGGCTGCATATTCTATAGCTCTGTGATCAGCTACACAATGATGTATTCGGAAGGCCATACAAGGATAATCCGGTCATTCTACAGCTGCCTTTCCTAGATTTGTGGATAAGGGAAACATATCTTCAGTGCTGTATATCAGGTCACATGCATGGCGCTGTAAAAAAAACCATTGCGATTAGCAAACACAATGGAAACACAATGTTACATTAGCATGTATCATGGTTGGAGCCTTTGAATTATACCTCAAAAAACGCAGCATGCGAAGGTGGCCTTAAGTTTCCAGAAATGTTTCTAGGCTAGAATGCTACCTTACATACTGAGACTGATAGAACATAACACAGTGACACTGTAGATACCCCATATAGTCTTATTATTTAAATGTACAGACGCTATGTGGACGACCTGAACATAAATATATGTTACAATGCAGACAACTTGGGTGTTTTTGTCATTTAGAAAACAAGATCTGTCCTAAATTGAATCAAACGTTGCATGTAGATACAATCCAGACATCACTTCAAATAGCAGGTTCAGGTCAAATGGACAAAAAACACCCCATTCCCATGCATAGAACAGCAGGTGACATTCCCTTTGTTTTAGCTTACTTTGGTTCCTGTGAGCCCAGATGTATACATTGTAGTGTTACACTGAGTACTGCAGTGTTCTGAGCCTTCGCAGGAGAAAATGAAGACACATTTACACCATTTCAACCACAGATTTCTGTTCAGTGTATTTGCCTTACTGCCATCTGTTAATAATTATTAAACATTCCTTTGGCGCTGATGTTGATCTTTGTGGGTTCCTTCTGAGGACAAAAATGTTTCAGTTTGAAAGGTTTTAAATATGAAAGGAGTTTGTGGGCGAGGGCCACAATCTGTTATTTGCTGGTAAAGAGCAGATTTTACCGAAATGAAAAATTAGTGTCCCCTGACTCAAGCAAGCATGAAAATAACATGACTCATATTCCTTCAAAAATAGGAAATTTAATTGCTAAGAAATGGGGCAGAACAACAGTACCGGCATGCAAGGGGCCCCAGCTGCACCCAACTACAATCCGGATCCTCCTCGTTGAAGGTCGGCGTCCTGGAGATTGTGTGTGCGGGGGGGGGGGGGGGGGGACAATTTCCTTTATTCATGCATGTGTCACTTGTTCCTTTTGTAGTTAATGAGGATAACAAGTGCTCTACATTTAGTGTGATGCCCACAAAAATGTAAAGGAGTGTTGAAATGTTAATGGTCAGGTGGTTCACCTGCTCCAGACAAGTTGCCTACAGACACTTGGAGCTGATAAGAGGGAAAAGCCTCTGGAGTCATAAAGTGATCCGTTCTCAGCAGTTCATTTCCTTGGCCTCCAGCTGTATGCAGCAGATAGGCTCTCTCCTCAATGTGTGATGGCTACTACCAGTCTGCAGCTGTCGGAATGGAAAATTGTCCAACTTGTCTAATTATGCAGATGTTAGCAGTACAAGTCATAAGCATTATCAGCCTTTCATTACTTGATTTTTAGTTTTTCTAATGCTCCATAGGCTAAGACAGCTTAGTGGAGAAACCTGATGACCTCATGGAAATGTGGTTTCATTGTTTGGAAACAGACCTGTGATCCTTGGTGTCCCACAGAGTTTTGTTGACTTGGTGTTATGTTAAACGCAATCAGCTTTGTGTATGTTACAGTGTTTCGACACATACCATGTGAGTCTCCCATACTGAGAGGGCCTCTGCTTCCCAGAACTTTCCACAGGACTACATTTCTTCTTAACAATAAAAAAAAAAGAAAATAACCCCCCAGTAAATTTAAGATTGATGACAAAAAGATCTGTAAGCTGCATCTTGACTCAGCGATGGTTAAGATGTTTGGGGAACTTGGTGTCTATTTCCTAGAGGAGTTTCACAGGACAACATCTGTCACAAGATCATTTGATCCTATGCATCAAAGCTACTGCCTAGAATACATCATAGGTCCATTGTGATCATGTTTTAATGCATCTATCGGATTATCATTACACAAGTGCCTGGATTTGAGTTGATCCCATGTATTGGGGTGAAGTGATGAAATATCAATAATCTAGGTAATTTTTCCTGTACAGGGTTTGGGAATGCAATGAGCTTCATTTTTCAGTTTGTGGTATAATCCATCATCTGGAAGTGAACCACTACATTAAAGTTATGTGACCTCAAAAAGCTTTCAAGCTTGTAAGGACCATAGCAGGAAATGTTCCTTTGTCATGTCTGTGTGTTTTAAATTAGCATTGTGTAAGTGCGCTGGCTTTATAATTGAATCTATCTGGATATCAGGTCCTTATACATGTGTCACTCTGCTTAATAAATCCTCAGCTCCTCATGTCCATAAGTAATACTTCCCACCACTGTAAAACATAAATTCTGCTTTGCAAACAGAAAGAAAAAAGTCTTCCTTAAATGAATACCTTCTTTGATGAATTGTGTTGACCTCTAGCAACCCAAACCATAGCTGAGCAGTAATATGAGCTTGTCCAATAGGATATCTTTCCTCTTATGTTTTATCAGATTTGGTGGCCAGTTAAACATCTTGAACTTTTTAGCATATTTTTCAATACTTAACAGTTTTTTTCAGCACATTATCCTGCTTAGAGAGGTCACATCATTAGGTATTACTTCCATGAAGGGGTGTACTTGGTTAGGAACAATGTTAGGTGGTATTTGACCAAGTAGCGTCCAAATGAAGGTCATGACCCAAGGTTTCACTCTGCTTCCTATGGCGTGCTTTTCCCCCATAGTGTATACTCGTGCCCACTTCCTACCCCATTCAAATCAGGTACAAGAAAATGTCATTTATCACTCCAATTCTATGGGCACATCATTCCTGTCACTCATAGGTTTTTCTACTGGCAGTTTAACTCCTTTAAAAAGTAACACCCCCCCTGCACTTGATAAACAACACAGAGACGGCAATCACAGCTACTGGTAAATGGAAGAATGCAAATAAGGTTTCCAGGGTGTTAATGTTAAATGGAAAACAATGCCTCCTTTTCATACCTTGAAAGGAAGCCCCCTTAACACCAAGTATGACCAACAAGAAGTCTAATAACATGCTGTGGGATTAAGCCAAACCAGCTACAGTTAAATTTGACTTGTAGAACTAGAGGAATCACGAAGTGTCTGCTTAGAGAGTCCCTGCCTACACTCTGGAATAGGGGTGATAGGAGCTAAAACGGCAATAAAACTGAGGAACATTGTAAAGTAAAGGGTTAAAAATTATCTTTATTGTGTGAACATCAATAGGGGATTAAAATTTGAGAACTTTCTTTCATGGGCAAACCCCTTTAAAGAGAGCATGTAACCACTAAACTACTAGCACCTGGGTATGCACTCTCATATGTGAAATGTTACCCCCAAAGCCAGGCAAATATGGTATATGGTATATCCATTTTCAGATGAGGTAAGCCAAGTTTAGTGGTTGAAGTAGGAGTGCCCATTGAGAAGCCCCTATGTTCTGTTCCATGGTACCTAACCTAGTACAGTATGTAGCAAACTTGCTGCTGCATATGTTACAAAACATTTGGCACAATTAATAAATACACGTGCAAGCAGTTTGCACTTGAAAGAAAGCGCAAAGTCATACAGAAAACTGGTGCAAACACTATAATAAATGTGGGCCTATGTGTTTAGCTGTCTGAATCTCTGAAAAAAGAGTGTTTCTAGGTACTATAGAACTGAAGATAGGGACTTCTGAAGAGACACTACCCATACAACCACTAAATTTGACGCTTCTTATAGTCAAATCCTATAAATAGGATGGGAAGAGTTGTATTTGCCTGCCTTTGGGAGAGGGAGATTATTTATAGGTAAACAGGTGAGATATGACATGAGGGGAATTCTCCAGGGCAGCGGTGTATCACCTGGCGGATATGGTGGATCCCCTTATGTAGGAGCTGCAACAGTTTTAATACCTACAGCATGAGCGCAATTTACCGAGAGAGGAATGGTACCGGTATTGCCAGGTACAACATTTTGTTATGAAGCAATTTGGGTCTGTTGCAATATCTAAGCCAACTCAATTTGAATGGCTGTGTAGAAGGGGCACCTCAGAGAAGGGCACCATATCTTCAATTTATCAGATTCTATCCACCTCGGCATAGGAATCTCTCCTCCTACATTAGAACAATTACCCCTGACGTGGCAGATTAAATGGAACAGAACCGCCAAATGTTCTATTATTTGTACTACTTCTAAAGAGACTCAATACAAGGTATTTCTGCACTGGCAGAAGTGTTTAGCAGAAGTAGGTACGTTATACCATATATTCTGAACCTGTCCATTTATTACTCCTTTCTGGGAGGAGGTGGAATCCCTGATGGGAGAATTGTTTGGTTTTAAGATACAGCTAGATCCTATCGTATATCTCCTTAATTTACTCCCAGCAAACATGCAAAGGCATTTAAACTGTTCCTGAAGCTCTGCTTGGCGGACAATGCTTGATTGCTAGGGCCTGGAAACAAACTGCTCCCCCATCTAAATCGGACCTGTTTGTCCGAATAATGGAGAGCTACTCTTTTGGAGCGGATGACAGCCTCCCTGAACAATAGACACCTTTAGCCGAATCTGGGAACCATGGGATTCTTACTGCATTTGTGTTGGCATGAATGCCTAAAGGTTCTCCGGGACATGATGATGGCCTCCCTGGGATGTATAACCTCATGCCTCTAGTCTTACAGCAGAGAGATAATTCCATGTAGCCCCTTTTGTTTCCTGTTAGTCTGTTATGTGTGATGTTATGTCTAGTCTTGTCTTAGATGTTGTGTTCTCCAAGTATTATTTCTGTTCTACACCTTTGGACCTAATCCTGTGGACTCCCCTCGGCAGGTTAGAGTTCTTTCCTTCGTGTGTTCTTGTTGTTTCATGCAATGGATGCACAAACACAACTGCCATAGAAAGCGCCATAGAAAAGTACAATAGCAACAGTACTAGTTAGGCTAGTTTGTTGCTGGCCTTGGGTCTCCATCTTGGCCCTACAAGGACTTATAATACCGAAACGAGATTGTATAAATGCTGAAGTGTTCATATATTGTCCATTGTGTCGTCAGCCTTACTAACTATATCTTTTTTCTTTCTGTAACAAGCTGAAAATTAATAAAAATGTATGGTTTAAAAAAAAAAAATTCTAGAATTCTAGAAAGGATATTTCATACGCTACCTCAGGGTGCTAGTAGTTTAGTGGGGTAAAACCTGGTGACAGGTCCAGTTCATGGAGGTGGCTGGAAGTCTTCTCTGAAGGTTTCACCAGAAAGTCTTTATGTTACAGGCAAGCTGTTACTCTAGAATTCTGGGCTTAAATGTGTAAATGTACATTATTTGGTATCTGTTACATCTGTATACCTTTCATACCCTACTGTAACCACCATATTTGAAGTTTTTTCAGCAGGTGTGTCTCCGAGCAGAACTCGTCATCCCTACTGCCAGTCGTTGGCTTCATTGTGATATGTTGAACCCTTGCTCATGACTATTCCTGCTTTTCTCTTTGGGACAGGTCTACAGGCAGGACTGCGAGACCTTCGGCATGGTTGTAAAGATGCTCATAGACAAGGATCCCTCTCTGGAGAAGCAGATACAGTTTGCTTTACGGCAGAATTTAAATGAGATCGGAGAGAGATGTATCGATGAGTTGAAATTGTACATTGCAGAATATGATGCTGCTCATCAAGACCTGGCATAAAGTTTCAGCTGAAAAGATAGATGGGCCATTTTACTTTCTTTTTATTACTGTTTCTCATGTAATTATTGTGTAAGAATATGGTCAAGGGAAATAGGTCAAACTGTTGAAGTTAGAGAGTACAAATGTTTTGTTAATATTTTGTTCTTTGGTATGCTGCCTGAACAGTTTTATGTAAATAATAATGGCATTGGAATATGTATGTTTTATCTAATGTTTCCTTTTTTACTCCATTTTTTTTTTATGTGTTTAGTAAAATTACTTTAATTCAAGTATCTGCCCGGTATTTCTAAACCAAGTAAAAAAAAAATTTAAATATTTCTAGAATTTGACTTCTATTTAATAAATGTTTATGACATCTATTTCTGAATATATATAAATCTAACTTATTTTGTTACTTTCCATGCAAAAGAGTTTTGTGATTTTGAATCAATCTGATATTGTATATTTTAAAATGACATCGAAAAGAACTGAGAAATAAATATGGGCCTCATGTTACCGCACGATCTGTCACTCGTCATTCTTTTACAATATTTTTTTTTTTATAAACTGTAATTTAAAAAAAAAAAGCATTTGTGTTTGTTGTTTCCTTTTTATAAATGCTAATACATTGTGTAGTAGGTGTAATAATCCCAGTATCAAGGCTCAAACTCTAAATAGATGAATGTGGAGATCCAGAGAAAGAAAAGCTGATGGAGAGAGGTGGGGACCTCTTAGGTGGACGTTATGGTCTTATATTTTAAGTGTCAAAGATATATTTCTGGTGTAGTCTAATCACATGCCACTGCACTTGTGACACTTGGCCTCTTCATCTTCGACCATGTTGTGTAATCGGTTGTTTTTACTTCAGGTTTTTTTTTTTTTTTTTTAACATTCCAGTTCCGTCCTTATAATCACCTTATTCCAAAAAAAGGCTATTGCAGTTTTTACAGCCAGGAAAAGGAAGGAGAAAAACCTGTGTGAGATTTCCAGGACTGTCTCTTAAGAGATTGTGAAGGTGGAAGGTGATGGTTGGTTACAAATGCCCAAAAGTTATCCTAATGTGACACTGAAAGGAACGTAACCTCATAAGTTGATACTATCTACACAGGAGCAGTATTGATCCAAACCTTTTCCTTGGTCTTAAACAAATATGTCGTTTCCACATAATAATTTTGCCATATCTTGCTCCCATGGTGGGAGTTCCACATTTGGTGGTGATTATTTATAGAGCAGCATTTATTCCATGGATATTCAAAAAGAGGTTCACATGCATTGCATACAAACACGCCTAGACTGAAATGGGACAAGTGGAAGGAGGACCCTTCCCCTAATGGCTTCCAATCTATATTAAAGGGTAGAACTGGGGGTTGGCAGCAGCATATGAGTGGTCGGTCTGTGGGTCATAGGTTGTGAGTTGTCTGGATTTCTCAAGCAAACCAGAGTTCGTAGGAGAGGGGCTCATATGATGCATGGAGTACCAGGACCACATCTGCCATGAGGCGAGATGAGAATCTTGCCTCAAGTAGCAGATGTCCGAGCCCGAGGGAGACTGAAAAATATGGGACCATAATGTGGGTGATGATCGCCGTCATGGAAAATCAATCACGCCTGTATCTTTAAGATAGGTGCGATTGATGTACATGGCAGCACAGAAGCTTTTGTCTGAGTCACTCTGAAGGACACCCACACAGCGTGAGATGACGATCACGCTGCTTGTCCCGACACAGAGCAGAAGGCAGGAGAGGAGCAGGGAAGATGAGGGTATGTACGGCCTGCATCAACTTTAAGGGGCTTTAACAAGGCGCATATTCTAACATAAGGGAGGCTATATATTATAGATGGGGTCTGCATATTCTATGAAGTTGTAGTATCATACAATTAGGGGAGATGTATATTATATATCACCCCAATTATATACCATCCCCTTATAACTGGGGCTGTCTATAATAAATGGGATTGCATATTATATAAAGAGGCTGTATATAATACAATAAAGGGGACGGCACATAATTTATTTTGGAGAGCGGAGCAAATAGGCTAGATTCGGCTCAGGGAGTACAGTCTTCTGCACTGTGTTCGAGTACCAAGGGTATGTGCCAATGGGCTATTTGTGTATTGTAAGATAGTTATACAGGGAAGGAGGGACTCCTTGCAGCATTTATCACTTTAATGCATAGTCCCATACTCTTCACTGCATGGGATCCAGGGTCCTTGCCAGCACTCAGATCATGATAAACTGAATACACTTGTGTGCCACTAGCCTGATTGTGTATTGTAGACAAATCCAAACGGATAGGTCATGAGTACATAGATCTGGGATACACAAGGTAAACGCTTTACTAATGCAGGCATTTGATGAACTATGCTATTGCCTTCTTATTTTTGAGTGTCTGCCAGCTTTCACACTGGAGGCAACACGCGCCAGAAGTTCACATACTATCACAGGCAATTGCTTACAAGGATACTTTTTCAGAAAAAGTCTGCCAAAACCCATAATAACCCAAAAGAATGAAAAGTTTTAAGTTGTAAACATTTGAATTCAGCCCCATTCAAAAGGAAAACTACCACAAAGGAACTACCTAATAAGTGCAGAACCCAGCTTCGCATATGAGTGTGCGCAGCTCCTAGTAGTTGCGCGCTGAAGGTGCCTTGGTTAAATTTTAATTCCTCAAAATGCAAATTTCCTAAAGGGGCTACTGGGACGTGGAGTAGCTGCACCGTGTAGCCTCAGCTCCGGCTACTCCAGGCCCCAGTAGCCCCTTTAGGAAATTAGCATTTTGGGGGAATTAAAATTTATAAAAGTTCTGGGCCACGAAAGAATTAGCCCTAAAACTGGCTATACTACTATACATTAGAGGAACCTGCCACCGGATATACCTTAATAGGTAGATCCGTGGTGGTAGGTTTCCTTTAAATGAATCTTTGTTTTTGGAGCCAATGCTCCATTGAGTTATGCCTTTGTAGGGCACCTTGTGAATAATTTCAAATTCTAATGAAGTAATAGTACCAAAAAGAAAGTTGGACTCGGGTGCTAGCATAATTCTAGAATTCTGGGCTGCTAACACATCTAAAAAGCAAGATACGCCTTTCTTCAGCAATGGAAAAAGTGAAACTTAAGCAGTTTGTTTTTTTTCCTACATGATTCTCTTCAAATTGGAAAATTAAATTAGATTTGAAAAAATAAATAAAAATTGGAGAGCATGGGGTGAAAAGAAAATGAATGCAGATTTCTGAAATCTAGGAAAGTGACAGTAGAGAATATGCAGCCACTTTGATCATTACTTTTTGGTCTTGGAACAGTCACCAGGAAACATCTTTAGAAATACAAAACCTCATTTTGCTTCCATTATGCTGTGTTTGTATAGTTACATTCAAGTACTTCTGTTCACGCCAGTGATTCGAGATTTCAGAGGGCTTTCAGACATAACGGGTGAAATTTCTTATACACCAATGCTCTGGCGTTTGATAAAGTCCCTGCTCCTCCTCCATTCTAATCTGCGTTTGCCAGTAACTTTTATTTCCGGGCCTGTACGCCAAAATCCTGGTAAAAAGGTCCTGATGAATGTCCTTCACCAAATGCAGTTCAGCGATTTGAGGTTTGGTCAAAGGAAAACCCACAATACTGACTGTGCAATGGACTTTACTTTCCATATTAAGCGTTAAAGCATAACCATCATTTCAGGCGAAATTTTTGATTGTGTGTGTGTGTTGCAGATATAAAATTGAACCTTTGACGTGATGGTTAACTAATAGAGATGAGCGAACATGCTCGTCCGAGCTTGATGCTCGTTCGAGCATTAAGGTACTCGAGACGGCTCGTTGCTCGGACGAGTATTTCCCCTGCTCGAGATCGAGCATTTAATTAAAAAAACACAGTGAAGAACAATGAAGAATAGAATAAAAACAGTGAACACAGTGAACACAGGATCATTTAAGTGAAAAACACAGTGAAGAACACAGTGAAGAATAGATTACAGATGTTCGGCACATCTGCTTACTTGTCGGAAGATACGCGCGGAACGGTGCGAACAAAATAGTATGTGAAGAACAATATATATGTGTGAAGAAGACATTGCAGAACACGGGGAGCGGCACGGAGACACCGGGGAGCGGCACGGAGACACCGGGGAGCGGCACGGAGACACCGGGGAGCGGCACGGAGACACCGGGGAGCGGCACGGAGACACAGGGGCACGGAGACATCGGGGAGACTTCAGTGGAAGAAGAGCAGCGGATCCCGGGACAGCGTATCTCCCGACAAGTAAGCAGATGTGCAGAACATCTGCAATCTATTCTTCACTGTGTTTTTCACTTAAATGATCATGTGGTCACTGTTTTTATTCTATTCTTCACTGTTCTTCACATCTGTTAACTTGTCGGGAGATAATATACGCGCGGAACAGTGAAGAATAGATTGCAGATGTTTGCATACATCTGATAACTTATCAGAAGACATTCTTTTTCAATTAATTAACACATTTTATTCCCGAACCATGGTCCCTTTGAAAAATGCTCGGGTCTCCCATTGACTTCAATGGGGCTCGTTATTCGAGACGAGCACTCGAGCATCTGGAAAAGTTCGTCTCGAATAACGAGCACTCGAGCATTTTAGTGCTCGCTCATCTCTATTAACTAACTTAAAGTGTAGTCGTCATTTGAGATGAATTTTTAATAAATGTTTGTTGGGGGAGAAGTGTGAACATTTTTATGATATACTTCATTTTGAAATTCTGATTAGTTTGTAAAGAAACAGACTTGTTTGAGACAGATTTGCCATAGCAACATAGAAGTAACATTGTAACCAAGGGGGGCATTGAAGTCTGTTTCTTTACAAGCCAAGCATAATTTCTTAATGAATTATTAAAAATATTTTTCAATTTTATTTTTTCAGTATTTGGATGAGGTGAACATAAAAAAAAAAAAATCTGCTCCTGCTGGCCTGAACTTCCCCACATCCTAGATAAATAATAAATGGAAAGAAAACAAATGCAAAATGTTCTATATATTTTTTATTCACAAAATGTGTCTTTTAGAAATATCAAACAAGTGATTTATTGTATCTAAAAACATACATCCGCGACACAAACTATTGCTGTTCCAACATCTGCTAGTTGCTCTATAAATAAAATCTATAGGTTACATGGGTGTTACACCACTGCAGTGCCACGCATAGGGCCGAATAACTCAAGAGGGGGTGGAATAAGAAAGAAACATTGTCACTAAATACTGCTGGGGTTTGCCTTCTATACCGTAACTGCAAGAACAAATAGAGAAGGCAAACAAACCAAAACTCTTCTGTTGGACCCAAATTCAATGAAACCTTGCAAAGAATTAATATAAAAAATAACATGTTCTACATTTGACATATACAATATTTACACTTATTATATGCACAGTTAAATTAGGGCTAAATTGGTTTAAACACAACATTATAAATAACTTGCAGCTAAATATTCTAAACTTAGCGGGGCCTACAAGGCTTCAGACAATGCCTGCAAATGAGAAAATCTGGCTCTGCCTCTACGGGAACAAAAGAGCAGCTTGCATAATGGTACATACACACATCACCGATTTAGGAAACTGTTGGGAGCAAACAAGCCTCATTCATATGAAAATAGATCATATTCAGGAGTAAATGAAGCCACAAATGGAAGAAGTGTTGTAAAAGGTGGCATCCAGGTTACAAAGTCTGATGTAGAGGACGCCAAGCATATGGTGCAGTCTACATTCTACCTTCAGTATTGTGTGCAAAGCAATAAAACAAAGCAAACCTGAACTGTAAACCTGTGATTGGCTAAGTAAATAATCTGCTACACAAAATCTTCAATAGCAATTACACATTGCAAACATCAGCCGGCCTGTTTTGGTACAAATGGCAAAGCATTAAAAAAAAAAAAAATTTTACACTAATTAGCAAATAGCAGAACTACGAAATAACAAATGTCTCTGTGGATTGAGAATGTCAATGCATGGTCTTCACACGAATGAAACTAAAAATGGCCACAAGTCTTAGGAAATAATGCAATTTTTGCCTTTGTGTCCCTTTTTCTTTTTGGATTTAGTGGTCCT
Organism: Engystomops pustulosus; assembly: GCA_019512145.1. Lineage (NCBI taxonomy): Eukaryota > Metazoa > Chordata > Amphibia > Anura > Leptodactylidae > Engystomops > Engystomops pustulosus. The sequence continues at coordinate 125,978,297 of CM033644.1, forward strand.
TTGGCCAAAATGACTATTGGATAGTGCAGACATGGGACTAGGCAGGTCACCAGAAAAATACTGATATCTTTGTGGCCTTGGCTGTGGAATAGGCTGTCCAAGAAAATATCCCTCCTCTTCAGAGTCAGAGGAGGATGAAGAACATGTTGAGCACCAGGAGTCTTCATCTTCACCATAAAGACCAAGAAACTTCTCCATGATTTGGCTTTGCAATCCATAGTCTGAAGTTGCATTAGCATACTGTCCAAAAAGTTCACTGTTCTGAAAGTAAGCCTGAAGTTCTTGAGGGGATTTGTTCTGAAAGACACGGTCATAATCCTCTGAAGTATAACATCTAGGCTTCTCCCGTGCAGGTACTTTTTGGTCTGCTGCAAGGTGAAGTGCATTTTCAGAGCGGGATTTCCTACTTTTCCTTCGCCGATGATGATGACGGGGTCTCTCACTGCGTTCCTCTAAATGATAAACCCTTCTCCGACTTCTCTCACTCATTGGAGGCTGTCGGACTTCAATGCTGCTGTAATCTCCATTATCAATGACATCATCTGAAAATTTCACTTGTGGTCTTGTCTGCGATTTTGACCTTCTCAGGGCAGATGTGTGAACAGGTTTTTCTTCTGGAAGTGGCTTTTCCTGGCAAATTTCCAAGCTCAGACTTTTCAAAGATTCCGAACTCCTGTTCAGCATAGATGAATTAAGAGTCCCCATGTTGCTCATTTTCTCACAGTCTCTTGTGTCCAAGTCTTGGAATGTTGGATAAGAGAAATGTGATGGGCGTGGCTTATCTCCATCCATTGAAGCACCTAAGTAAAAATAGAAGAAGTATGTATTAGTCTAAATAAGTAATCTATACAATTTTCAAGAACCCTAAAGCTCAAGAAGAAAACAAATTCTTATAAAAATAGAACTTCCAAGTAGATCCAAAAATCAAAGACAAGTTATACCTACAAGACATAATTTCCTTTCTTATAAGAAGGAAAACGCCGATGTATCTTCACAAAGTGAAACGAGGCTTATAGCCACTACAATTATTTTCTTTAATTAGATTGGAAAGTACAAGTACCACATGTGCAGAGTAAAGAGAACATACCTGTGATATTGGACAATGCTAATGAATCCATAGAGGTGCAGATGTTTTCAAGCTGTGGTTTGAGGTCTTTAGACAAACACTCCAATGAGTCCTTATACCATGGGATCTTGTCATGTTTGTAACCAGATGTGGTATGATCCATGTCCACTTCTTGCATCTTTCTGCTGCTTGCTGGTCCAGGGTGGCTGCCATAAGCAGAGTCTCCAAGGCCATCTTGTGACTGTGCCCAGTACATATCAGTCTGATACTTTTTGCTCGCCAAACTCTGATTGCGCCCAGTTCTTTTTAAGTCGCTACAGATTTTGACATTTTCTGACATCCATTGCTCACTGGATCGATTGTCTTCAGCAGGCTGCTGGAAGAGTCCTTTCTCTCCAAACTTTATAAGTAATTGAGTCATGTAGTCATCGTGCTCAGCCCATTCTTCGGGATCTTCTGGAGCCTCCTGCTCCTCTCTTCCTTTCCAAAAGTCATTATTATCAAAACTGGCACCTTGCCTTGATAAGCTGAGGTCATCCATCTTACGAGACAGTGTATCATCAGCATTGCCAGACATTCCTGGGAACTTGTAATTTAATGCCGGAGACAACAAGAGGGATTGTCTACACTGATCTGCAGATCTACTGCTCTTCCCCATTCTTACACTTCTTCTCGACTCTCTAGACCGGGCAGACTGAAAAGCGGAATCAGAAGAATCAGATGCATGGACATCTTCTCCCAGACTACATGTTTTTGAACAATAGATTCGGCCCTTTTTTGGCAAAAAAGGGCATCCAAGTAGGGAAACTTTGCACTGTGCACAGGAAAAACAGCTTTCTGTTGCATGCCAGTGCTGACCATCATAGGTCATCTGGGCATGGTCAACACCTAGAAGGTGAACAAACATAAGTAGATAAATATCAAGTTCTCATCTCAGACTAGTACCAAAAAATGTCAGTTCTATTGGTCTATACATTTATAGAAATACTAAATAGTAACATGGTTTTTGTGGATTAAAAAAGCAGTACCTTTAACTACATACTGAAATCAACTTGCATACTTTTGTGTATTACATCGTTTAGTTTTGCTGATTAGAGCATTGTAATTAACAAAAGTAAAACCAAAAAGGGATCCATTTCAGTCTAATGTATTGTAATGTGTAAGTGGGATTACAAGAAAAGTTCCACAATACCTATATGCTCTCCACAGGATTCACAGTATTCTGCATAATGGGATTCAAAGCAGCTGCAGCAAAAGGGACGTCCATCTTTCATGATGTATCTTTGTCCTCCTAGTACCGTCTCGCACTCGTAGCAACAAAAATGTTTCATGTGCCAGTGACGTCCCTCAGCCTCGGTGCACTCATCCGCAAATATAATCTACAAGAACACAACAGTCAGAACCACACAAGTAATATATGCCCTCAAAATTAATAGGACCTTTTCTACAAAGTATGGTTAGTGCATGGTTTGGTGTCAACAGGGCAATGTGCAGCCAGCAAATGCAAACTATGTGGTTGAATGTAACGTTCAACCCCTACAAATAAGTGCAGAATCAAGCAGACAACTATTATGGATTGTCATACCTGAACACGGTCTTCAGTTGACCACTGTTAAAGAACCCTAACACAATGCAGTTGACCATATGCAAGTAATGACAATATGAAAATAGTTTTAGTGCAAACTAAAGAAAACTTGCAGGGGTTACATACCTCATCACATGCTGAGCATCTTGGTTTGAGTAGTTCAGCGTGGTGCCGGCCACAGTGTATTTTTCCATCTTGGTAAAAATAAATTAGGTCGACCAGTAGCTCATTGCATGTGGAACATGCGAAACATGATGGGTGCCAGCACACCCCAGGACCAGCCCTCGATACAAAAATTGCTATTTCGCCTCCATTAATCTTCTCACCACACTAGAGAAAAAAAAAAAGAAAATAGTAACATATATTACATTTAGAATTCTATACCTTGCTGATTGAAAGTTGGCACATATGATGCTGTTCACATTAAAAGAAAAAATACTACATGTGACATAAAACTTACACAGGAATTTAAACACCCATTTAAAATCTAAAGGGAGAAAAGTCTAATAATCCCCAACCATAAACTGATTCTAAACCAAGAAAAATACTGCCAATGTAAAGTAGATACATAAAGAAGCACTTAAGCTGGCTTTCATTAGCTGAATGTGGTTTTAATAAAGTTAGCCATCTGGCTACAATTTGACACTTCTCCTATGGAGAACACACTCTTCCAAAGTCTGCACAGGCACAAGGGATGTGCACGTACCCAGGAGGGAATCCCTATATGAGCCAGGGTGAAGTGGAGGGATTACAATACTGTTTTGGGGACAGCTCGGGGAGGCCTTTACAAGTACAATGCCTGCAAGATCGGCAACACACAAGTCATCTCATATGAGCTTATACCATTTCTGTACATGATCCAAATTACCTGATCACAGACTGCATGCATTACAGCCCTCGACATGATTTTAATATTGCCCCTCCCAAGGGCCTCCTTTTTACGTTGAGTACTGAATAATATCAGCTCCTTCTTCTCTTCTTCACTTAATGACTGGCAATAACGTACCTATGGGAACAAACCATTTTGGTCAATACTTGGCATTCGCAGACTCTTAGCAATTATTTGACACTTGACCGATACATTCTACAGATGGGTAAACAAACTGTATGGCTCCTATCAGGATACAATAAAGAATACAGCAAGTGACCATAAAAAAGTTCAAACAGAGCTAAATAAGTAAATCTATTAGCATTTTAGTATGCCGAGCGAGTAAAAGCTGAAATAAAACCCTATAAAATTCCTAGAATGTGCAACAACCCTGTAAAAGGTAGAAGGAAGACTGAAATTCTTCCCACTTCGATGGGGAAGAGTCTTACCTCATTATCATGTGGGGGCAGCTGATAGAGGAGCTGCTTGATCCGATACTTTTCGCCTATACTGTTTACATAAGGGACTTTTTCTTCTGGCAAACAGGCAAAATATAACTGAACCTGTAGAGTAAACCAAAACCATTCTGCATTATTATTTATAAGACATTAGCGTGTGCTGTAAACAATGGACGTCTTTGTATTTAAGATGTGTTAAAGGGAAGGTATAATGGAGGTGAAATGGCCAAGAAAAGCAAACAATGCGACATTAGGACTAAGGAGGCTTTAGGCTTATGCGATAATGAGCACCAGATGAGCCCAGTCAGCACCAGTAGACGGCCTGTTTGCACCCAGCTGCTGAATTGCCTTCTGGAATGCAAGTCGTACTGACTATTAGGGGCTACCATAAATTATGCACATTTAATGTGACCATTATACCCACCTCCTCTACCACTAGTCAACAAGTCCATAGAAATTCCAACATTTCTACCTACAATTACTTTGCATAACGTGAGAAGCCATCTAGAAAACAGCCCCTATAAACAGGTTTCATTTGCTTCTTGCATTTTACACATTGGTGAGACAAAAGCTGCTTTGTCAACTCCTGCTGGTAGGTTCATCCCAAGCCACAGCTTTCATTGCTTCCATCTGAGCTTTTTCCAGAGGACCTGAAGTCAACTTCACGGGAGGGGTCAAATCCAAACATGTTTTAGCCAGATGCCAGGTTGTACTCTAAAGAGGTACAGTTTAACTGCATCTTCTCCCAAGTACTACACCAGATAAGGCCTACGTTCTTATGTGCTTTAAGAAAAGCCACAACATTACAGGGCAGCTGGCCGTTCTTTAATCTGAAGGTTTTGCTACTGTGAGGAATAACCCAAAATTATTTAAATTGTTCATTCACAAGATGTGCTTCAGAGATACAGATGCAAATAAGAGCATATACTGTACATGTCCAATAAGACAGCAGCATTACAGACATTGCCCTGCAAGATGTATACTGGTCTGTGCCTACCTGTTCAGGACGAAGGCCTGGTGGGACCCAAGTGTACTCCTCCATAGCACATCCAGAGTCATCATCCGATGTGGAGCTTCGCTGACACCCGTACATGAGCTTACTGACTTTCTGCTCCATGGCCATAGGCAGATAATGGGATCTTCTATTTCAGGATGTTTCAGTCATTAATTGCTCTAAGGAAGAAAATGAGACAAAACAAAGTCAACACATCAAATCTGAAGAGTGTCATGCTGAGAGAATGTTTTACTGTGTATTTGGTTTAGAAGAAAATCTATATCCACGCAGCAATGTCAGAGGCCAACTTTGAAATGAATACATGCCATTCATGGCACCAAAAGCCACTTCCTCAGATGTCACCTCTGAAGAAGGGACCTTGGTGGTCTGGAAAGTTCATTTGCTACATCAGAGACTCATTTTCTCACAGGTTTACGGGTGGAAAACTGTACAGGTCAAAGAACAAGGCTTTTGGGGGAAAATCTGGCAGAACAAAGCTGTAATAAAATCCATTTATTGAACTGTGAATACAAATGTTCACAGTTAGTTCTTTATACACTACATAACCCAGCACATGCTTTATAAGACAGCAGAAGATTACCGCTACTATATGGAGAGATTAGAGCAGAACCTATAAGAGATTAGGGTTAGATAGAGAGCACACCAACAAAGGAAGCTTCAGTTTCTCTCTCCAGGGATTCTAACCTTTTGACCCTGGATAATACCGGAATACCGGGCTGCTCTTTCCACTGCTAACAGTTAAACAAACGTTCCCTCCAACAGGTGCAGCTCTGCTATTCACACCAAGCAACTGTTCACAAGTAACTTCTGCCTCCGCACAACTAGTAGTATAATATTACCAGGTGCTTCTTCCTGCCATTCACATCTACAATCAGAATATTGCATGAAGAAACCTACCATATACTCATACACACACACGGTCATTTATCAGACATCACACTTATATCTCAAGAGGAGAACAGACATTTCTTTATAGAACTTTTACAATTTACCACTTTCAATTTTTTTTCCCCATTCCATTGGAAAGATTGCCTACCATGAACACATAGAAAAAAAATAAAAAAAAAATATCATAAAAAACATGCTTATTTCTAGGATTTCAAAAAGTAAAGAACATACAGTCACTGTGTGTGATGGAGACCAAAGCAAAAAGAATTTTTTTTTTTTTATATGAAAATATGTTCTTGTTTTACTGAGCCAATTCAGATTTCTGGGGGATCCAACGGTGGAGACATCACCTTGGCAAAAGCAGTAAAGCTCCACTGTGTTACATTCAGGAGCAGTTATAAAGAAGGTCTTATCCATATGAAACCTGATGGTTTAACCAGACTGAAATATTAGCATCTGCATACAGTACAGACACTGTGATCCACATATAATGGCAGAGTTGTCTTCACAGCTGCTCACACGCAGGTCAAGGCTTAAGCTTTCCAACAGACATCTTAAAGACACAGGATGCAATAGGCATATTCAAACCCATACAGAAAAAAGCACTACATCAGAAAATTTGGAATTTTGGATGTTGACTGTTATAACCCCCCCTTCACAAGTTTTCATTGCAGCCATGTGATGTAGATTATACAAGAAATATTAATTTAATTTACAGGGTGAGCTGTTAACACACAGTAAAGGGGTTTAGTCACTTTATACTGAAAAGAGGAAAACATCTCCAAAGCAGATGTTCTAGAAATATGCTGAAAGGATAACAAGTACGGAGCAAGTTTACAAGGATTACTGGATAAGGCTGTAAAACATAATCCGCGTTAAAGGACTGTGTGAAACCCATTTACTAGGTGGACAACCACGATCCTTAATGATACATGTTATATCTTCTTTACTGATCCTTGTAAAGATTATCTGTTGTCAATGATATGGTAAAGCTCAATATTACTGAAATCACTTACATCTATCACTACATATATTGTCCATTTTTACATATTAACAGTGTCCATGACTGTCTCCAAGTAGAGGATGTCAGGGGAAAGCAGGACTGGACGGTTGTATTCCAACTTCTTGATAACCGATCCATCAATCGCTAGTTGGAAAGTAGTATCTGGCAGCGGCTTAATCCGCTCTGGATATAGAAGGCACGCAAGCCCAGTTCTCCCCAGCCCAGAGAGACCCATATATACAGGCAGTCCTCGGGTTACATACAAGATAGGGTCTGTAGGTTTGTTCTTAAGTTGAGTTTGTATGTAAGTCGGAACTGTATATTTTATCATTGTAATACCAGCCAGAACTTTTTTGGTCTCTGTGACAATTGAATTTTAAAAATGTTGGGTTGTCATAAGAATCAGGATTAACACTAAATCTTCATTACAGACGCCTGTGATAACTGTTACAGCTGTTTATTGTAGCCTAGGACTAAAGGACAATAAATTACCAATATCCAGTGGTCCGTTTGTAAGTAGGGGTCGTATGCAAGTCGAGTGTTCTTAAGTAGGGGACCGCCTGTAGTAGCCTCTCTTTATTAAGTTCAATAACTTTCACACATTGGAAGCAGGGGTGCAATAGGACACACTGGCCTGACGGATTGGCTACATTACATCGCAGGAAGGGACTACACTGAGCAATCTGTTGAACAGGATTGTGGGAACGGAGGCGCTTATACAAGTGAATGCTTTTACAGTTCTACATGTTCTTCAAAGGAAGCGGTCAGTGACAGTCAGCATGAACAAACCAGCAAAGCAGCTGTAAAAACTAATCCTCATATAAGGCTATTTTAGGGCAAAACCTGCAAAGAATAAATACAATTCTGCTTTGTAACATGCAGGCTGACATTTTCTGAATACCAGCAACACCACAAGGGGTTAATCATTCAGTAACGTTCATGTCCATCATCACACAACCCTTTCTGAACCTGACAACAGATATGAATCAAGACAAAAGTCGGTCAAACTCACAAAAAAAAAAGTCCATTGCTGCCCTCGTAATACAAGTCTATATCTAGGGTCATTGTATTTCCGTTACATTGATTTCCTAGAAACACTACAAACACTACACATGGATTTTTACTATTTATCAAGACAGATGTCCAAAACAAAAGAATAGTGAGATAAAGACCATTTCCCCATTGCTGATGAATTTTTCATTCCATTGAGGCCCAATACAATTAAGTTGTAGAAGGTCAGATTGCTTCTCTAATAACTTGTAGTAAATCATCCACATTTCCACTTCAAAAGAGTGAGCAAGTACTAGCAGCCCTGACACCGGGGTAGAGGTGGAGCAATGAGAGATTGATTTGAAACCACAACAAGAAGTTAGTTAAGCCCAGCAACAATAAAACTTTTAGTAGCCACCATTCCCTGGTTTCTGGGATCTGTCCTGTCATGACCTCTAGGAAACAGCAAACCAACTATTCCAATGTGCACAGATATTTACATCTCACAATGTCACCTGCTGGACTGAACAACACCCTTTTGTCTTTTATATTACGGGACCCATTGAAACTGATTTACAGGAAAAAGGGGCATCCACAAGTTGGTTTTTACAGAATAGTTAATGCTAAGGGAACCCTCCTAAATGATCATTATAAAAAGTCCATAAAGTAACCAGATCTGATATCAGATTCTACAAACCAGCTGTATAGATCCATCCATCACTAGGACACATAAGAAACCCTATGTAGCTATATGGACTCTTTAGAAATCTTCTTTTGTGTGGCATATTACACAGGGCCATGTAGCAGGAAACATTCCCATGAATGCACAGATGAAATTTAAAGCCTATCCAGACCACCTGCAGATCAGACAGGGCAGCTGACAACAAACGTGGACATGCTACGTACAAATGCAACGTTTGTTCCATAAAAGGGATCAAATGTGGGGCCATCTTGTATGTCATCTAGAACAGAGGCACAGTGAACAACCTGAGCACACCTGACCCTTTGCTGCCTACAGCTTTGTGGTTCAGGCATCAACATCCATTTAACCTTCACTTACATAAAGCCCTGAGATTAAGTGTCTGAGCTCTAGGTATCTACAGGCTACTGGGTAATTCATATTACTTTCAATTAGAAATGTAAAAGGTCAGAATTAAGAACATGAAAAAAAAGATAAAAAAGGGAAAATATAGAAGGGCATTAAAACTATGTATTTGAAAAAAAAAAAACAAAAAAAAAAAACAAAAAAAAAACAAAAAAAAAATACACACACCACATTACAAACATGCAACATAAATGCTTAAAAAGTTACCTTTTTCAGAGGTTGATATGTGAATATTCCCAGTTGTTTATCCTGTTGGCAGCTATACACATAACTAGATGTTCTTCCCCCTAGTTTGTTTCCATTCTGTCTGGCTGAGCAGTGGGAGCCATCCCATACCTGTACTTAGGAGGGCCAGCCCCTCTACTTATTCATGCTGGCACTGGCCCTGCCCACCCATTCATCCCTTTGATTGCACCAAATTCCAACAACACAGATTCAGATGGCCACCAGCAACCCCAGCCTCCTATACCTAAAGCTCATACATGTGAACCCTGGCCACTCCTCAGAGAGGAAGACCTTCCAATGAGGCTGCTGTAGTCCCACCAGGTGGCCTTCTTTATACATAGAGCTCTCCTACTGGACAATGTGGACACTGCACAGTATGAACAAGTACTTAGGGAAACTCTGAAGGGTTTTATCGTCAGTATACAATACGTTCATGTCATTTACAGTTTTAATCCTTTCATATGCCCCCCAGCCTCATTTAAAAAGTACTTGTCCGACAATGGTTTCTCACTACGGCCATATTCTTTTATTTTAATCAGTTTAATCCCATTATCACTATGGCCTCTCATTTTGTAAACTGCAATAGAAAGCCATGTCGAAACCTGGAGTACATTTGTAGATACACTGAAATTAGCAGGATTACCAACATCAATGTGTAAAACCTTCTGCAAACCACATGGGGGGGGTCTCCCCACTTATACAAGAAGATGTTGGGGGGGGGGGGAGAAGGGTCAAAAAAGGTGAAGGTAACAACCCTTAAAATTCATCATTTTTAAAGAGGAGAGCCAGAAGCAGCAATGCATTACAAAAATAGTTTTATGTGGATTTTTAATATAGTGTTCAAAGTAAGGGCATACATTTTAACAAGAAAACTAAAACAAAACTGAAGCAGCTATGTCACTATAATGCAAGGCTAGACTATCATAGCCATGATCTTTCATATATTACTGTAGGTTTGTAATGCTAACGAGGGCCGCAATAACAAAATACAGTGCAGACAACCCTAGGTCACATATGATTGGTTCTTAACAGATGGCCATCCATATGGAATGAGATTTGGGCTACTTAGAAAGGTTGGTTGTGCACCTGACCAGGGTAAGCTTGTCTCGTGGATGAGTGTATTTGAGGCAGCATTTTACATACTTTGTCTTCTGATTGCTACAACAGAGAGGAGTCTCTTTTTAATAACCTCTTTTTATGCAATTAAGATGTAATCCCAAACTGTATGTGTCCTGAGATTTGAGGATTTTTCGCACCAGTGTGTGTCACAGATGGGACACAATCAGCACCATTGTCACCGTGAATGTATTCCGTCATGATCTGATCACAGCCCATTGTTCACTCCAATACTGGAGATATCTCTAGTCTTCCATCTGAAATGCATGGTTATTGTCAATGGTTAGAGAGGAGCCTAGTCTCTGGACTACTGTCTCAACTGTGTTACTTGCCTTTGGTACTGTAAATGCCATGAAACCAAATCTGAAAACAGTGGTGATTTAACCATTTGATGGGATAGATCACCTAATTTTCTAAAACCTAATAAGCTATTGGAGGACCAACTTCTCTAGAAGACAGATTGATATATAGGATGCTTGATAACATGTACTATAACTTGTCATTTACTAATTGAAATTCTTGCTCCTGCAGTACATAGAAGTTTAATAGGAGATCCTAGACAGTCCTCATGATTCATAACATGGTCAAAGGTAAATAATAATAATAATACACTCCATGAGACATCACAATGCGTTACATTCATGGTAACAATGGTGCAGATTATTGAGTTTTTGTTATAAAGTCCAATCTATGAACTGAACTTTTGCATATTTTGAACCAGACTGTATATTTTAATTGATATTCCTGATTTTGCAAGCCAGTTTATCATTTTTGAGGACCTCTTCATATAAAATATACCTCCGTGCATTTTGCAATCAGTATCCTGCTTGCTAGAACTGGTGACTCATGTAAAGGCGATGGGAAGTTGATATGCAGCCATTCTCTATGCCTATGCATGAAATAGAAGCGCGTGTTGTGTTCTGCCCCAATACAGTGTGATGACAGCTAACTACAAGGCACCTGCCTCTGTATCCAGCAATGAGTAGATGCAAAGCATTTCCATATTATATATATATATTATATACACACACACACACACACACACACACACACACACACACATACAGAACCACATCCAGGAGTGTACATTACTTCTCTTCTACATCACCATCTTGTTCCATTAGCAGCAGGGGCAACAATTTTTTAAATGGTGATTTCTAAACAGAAAATTTGTAACAAACTCATCACGGGTGATAAATGGATGGCAATGCAGAGAATGAAGGCATTTTACACCTGTAATTACTATAAGAATTCTCTCCTCTCCAATGAATGGCCACATTATGTCCAGGATGGGCTATGATTAGCCATACAGAGTATGTTTACCTTCCTGGCCAGCCATGAAGAGGGATGATTGAGTGCTATTCCTCCTGCAGACTTCCTGCACTGGATTTTCTGGACATAAGTCAACAACACAGAAGAACTTTGCTGGTGGTTTCTAGCATCCAGTAATTTACAGTGCTCAGCCTTGTAGAAATCAAATGCGGCTTCAATAATCCCGGCAAAAACACATCACAAAACACTTTGCACCACTGAAGCTCAAACTAACGGACAGCATATACATGTACGGCGTTTTATGGGAACAGGGATTATTCAGGCATTTCCTATAATAACCTTATTCAAGGAGGTCGATGGATCTTACACCGGAACTCTTAAAAGGTTGCCAGAATGCCGATTATCCAGTTACAAATTTACCTATGCTAAACAATCTCACAAATAAAGCAATGAGCAGTGATCTTACCAACGTTTCCACACCCACAACACAGATGGCGAGGAATTGTATCTGGGACAATTAGCAGAAAGCGCACATCTTGGCTACAGGGACACTAGAAAATGTGTTTTAACAGGTTTTTCTGTTGACAACCCAAATGCCCTCATCGGAAAACGTACCACATACCCGTACCTTGGGTTGTGGGACCAACATTGGATTCTGTCACACATGTTAGACAACATATCTTTCACTGACTTGTAACACTATTAACAGCAATAGGAATCTGAAAGACCTAACTATATCCAAAGGAGTTTTATAAATGCAATCCAGTCTTCCAATGGCTAGTGCTGATGGAATTGGGAATGGTTTGGGTTGGAGGTGGAATGCAGAGCAGGCATTGGTTTATGAGGGATGTGTAATAACTTCTACAGTATTACTGTGTACAGACAAGGTTTTTATAGCGGGGAATAGAGGTAAACAGATGTGGGGTGTTTGCACTATTATTTATAGTTTGTGTGGTAAATATACACAAGACCTACCCTCCAAACAACCAAGAAGAGGTCACCTAACAATACTTCACACCTGGTGCTTATCTACAACACACTGGTATTCTGCAAACCTCACAATACCCGGCACCAAAGCTTCAAAATAGTATGACCCCCAAGAGTCTTCCTTAGTGGTCCTCACTACTTTATTAGAAGGCATCTGATCAATGATCTGGCTCTACAATTAAAATCTGTTACTGGCTTCTAACAGATCTATACAATACTGTTAATCACATAAAATAATTATTGGACAGCTTCCTACAGTTCACACTAAAAAAGTTATCCAAGAAGTCAGATGTGAATATGGTTTGTATCGTGTTGGAGATTTTTCTCATGAAGATGCCATCGGACCGGTCTTATCAGATCATGTTGAACATAAAACACCTGTGGGATAAGGAGACTACAAAGACAATACTTAATGAAATCCTTTAAAGTAAGGAGTGGGTCATACAAGGAAATTGTGTCACTCCTTCTACCCTTTCATTTGCCTGTTGCCGGAATAACTACACTGTAGAGGTTTGTTCTTGATGTGGACAGACAGAGGTTTAACCACAAACCAGACACCATCTAAGTCATTGTAATAAATACTAAAGATCGCCAAAAAAAGGTAATAACACAAAATAGAGACTTTTGACTGATGACTAATGTTAGTCTGTGACAGAGCTATACCCCAAACAAACGTAGCCATTATATTATCTTTATGAAGGCATTAAAAAAGGTCCAAATGAGCAGAATATGAAGAGATTCTCCAAACAACCACCATTCTCCATTTCAAATGCAAAATGAGTAAACACATCACTAGAAGGCATGTCTTCTTTTGGACAGCAATGCAGACATGTATGCTTATGCATAAATAAAGACCACCACTAACACAACATCCCTTTATCAGTAGGTGGTCTAAAGAAATGCAAGGATAGGGAAATGTGTTTTTACCGTCAGGTGACAAATACAACAATATTATACCCTTTGTGCTGAAAGTCACACGCAAGCACATGCTCAGCAGATCCAGAGAGCGTTTCCACCGTTACCCTGAATATCTTTCCCCTTCTGACCGCTGTACTGTTACTGAACACAAATTAATTTCACCAATGCTTTGGATTTTAGTAGAATGTGCCAATACGCTAACATTATTTTGTCACATCCGAGTATTTATCAAGAGTAGAGGTTAAAGGGAACATGGATTGGGCATGTCCGGTTTCAAAAATGTTGAATGCTTTGGCCTACCCAAGAGATAAGCAGCTGGCAGATCTGTCAATGACTTGTCTCCTTCATTTAAGAAACATCCACGCATGAACACGTGAGGATGCTGGTGGAGAAGTTCTGGAGACTTTTAAAAAAAAAAAAAAACACACCACTATAAAAAAGGCACATGTATCATAAGTCTGGCTTTGGAACTTTTTTGCTGGTCAGATTCTGCTGGTCGTGGTTTTTACTTCTTGATAGATGTGGTGTTTGGTCTGTATTGAAGAGTCTCCAAAAGTCGCAATCAGTTCCAAGCTAATTTGTATGGGGCAGCAGTATATTTGTGCCAAAATTTGCACAATCTATGGCGCCCGGTCACTGTGCGGTAAGCACGCGTCGTTTCACCACACATGTGACCAAGCACAGCAAAATATAGGACGAGTCCTATATTTTGCAGTGTTACGGCGTCGGCCCTGCGCTGCTCTATGGAGAGGGGATTTTTAGAACCTCCCCCCAGTCCCCATAGAGCATAGTACATACACTGCTAAAAAAGTGTTTTTTGTATAAAAATAGGATTTACAGGAAAAAATAAAAATATATACTTCATTATTTATTGTTAAAGCTTTACTAACATTATTATGCAATTTATAGCCTTTGTGAGAATAGACTTCTATTATAATATAAAGATTTTTTTTTTCGTGTTAACAAACACATGTAGAGTTAATTTATACAGTGCATAACAATACACACATTCCTGTCATTATATAGTAGGTGACATCTATAATCCTCTCCAGAGGCATTATTTTTATTTATTTTACTTGTCACATGGTAAATAAGTCCAATACAACATTAACCCAACTGTTCCCCTCTGGTGATCTTTGCTCTGCCCCTCTACACTCCAGAGCCCCCAGCCTCCCTCTCAAGTGCTGCGCACTGTACCATGACGTGTAACCAAACGTGTGCATCATTGTTTGTATTTCATTTGGTGTGTACCGAATCGTAATAAATTCCTTCCATTTTTTTTAAGAGAGTTTGTTTCTTTTTCCTTGTGTCGTTCAGCTTCTAATTTATCTTAGCTCAGTAGTTTTAACGAAATGAGAACTTTCAGTATCTCTGGAACACAGTGCTATATTAACACTGTATTTGTCCCTCACACTTAGATTGGGCTGTGGGTGGTTGGAAGATCAATTTTCAGCATTGCTTTATAGATAGAAATCGCTCATCAATTATCTATGGGAAATTCTGAGACCACTAATCCAAGAACACCAACTACATATTATGCACCAGGAATCAATGTAGATGTTTAGAAATTTGTTACATACTGTACATTATATTCCCACTAGAGCCCAACAACAGTGGTCAGATGAATAATAAATGCCATTATTTGGGGGAAGCAGGTGTAAATAGGTAGCACCAGTCATTAACATTCTTACTGCCTTCTAGGTTTCCTTCCTTCCTTGGAAGTGTCACCTTTATACAAAAGCTCCATGTAGTAGGCTGTATTGTATGGGCTCTGCAGTAAGATGTGAAGTGGCTACATAAAGTGACAAGTTGCTCTTCTCAGGGATGTGTGGGGAAGGTGATAGATTCACCTGCTTCCAGTCTATATGTCCAGGATCACAGACATTATCAGCTTATTTTGCTGACCTTTGCATTTGTTAAAGAAGCTATCACCTTGTATTAGCATAACAAAGGAGCAGTCATGAGAGGCTAAACATACACCCAGACATTACAGTTACACTCATTTACATGACTTCCCTTCACTTCAGATCATGTCTCTACATGTCTACCTGTGGGATGGACAGACCCCATCTAGGTACAAGCTCAGCAGATTTCTACCACAGTACAACAGAGTACAGTTGAATTTCCCAGCTTTTGAGTTGTAGACAATTCCTATAAATTCCATCTCCCAATAAATGAGTAAATGCACATCAGATGATCGTCCACATTCATATCAGGTTAAGAAATTCTGTTACAAGCCTTGGGCCTAAGTTTTGGTCATAAAGCTCCACTTTTACATCCAGAAAAAAAGATGGCTACCTTATAAGAGCCCTATGATGTTAGAAGATCTGTGTTCATGTAAGGGATCAGACAAATGGAAAAGCACTGCAGATATGAAGCAGGTCTTAGAGTTGTCTTTCATCCAATTCTGTGACTATCACCTAGAAAGGTGTTGGTGGCAGCCATTACAGCATCATCTAGCTTCTGTAAAATCTGAAAGGCTACCCCCATTGTAATGGATTATAATGTATCCATAGTCACTTCAAAGTGTAAAGTGTCCAATAGGACAGTCTGTATTGGTCTAAAACAACCAGTTTTCAGGTTATGCCACATGTATTAAACCATGCAGAAAATTCAGGGCCTTCCTAGAATGCTTCATTTGCCTCGTCTATGTTCTATGGCACTTTGTCTAAGGCATTCAGTCAGTGCTGTGTTAGCGCTACATGTTATCTGGCCACATTAACTTGGTGGCAACTTGCCATGTAGGGAACCAGACTCCACTCCACAAAGGTGCACTTCTTTAGCTGCAGTCATTAAAATCTATTTTTAGTCCGTTCTAGTTTGTGATCCCGAGGCCTAGAGGTTGCATTAACCAGGTCTCTGTAAACTTGTACTTTGAGAGGGTTGTGTGGTAGTGGGGTGAAGGGCAGATTACAGAGTAAAGAAATTATAAAAAAAAAAAAATATGACAAAAAGCCAAAATATAGGAAGACAAAATGTGTATTTATATATAGCACAGAAAACAACTAAGAATTATGGGCCATATGGAGAGGACAAGCACAAGTCTCAGATTTTAGGTATTCTTTTAAAGAAACTTCTGAAATTGTGATTGTAAATTCTACTAGTCTACATCCTAATGTACAGTATTTGCAAAATATTTGTTTGCTGTGAAAACTTCAAAGACTACATCCAATGGTTACAAAGACCACTCTGAAGTGGGGATGAAATTATGAGAGAGCCACTTAAAGGAGTTGTCCACTTTAAGTACATTGTAACAAATAATTCAGATTGTTTGTGTAAAAAAAAAAAAAAAAAATCCTGTAGATAAACACCAGTCCACTGTCATGTGATGTCACACAGGCGAACATCTCATTAGCATCACGCAGCTCTGATTACACTATATGTTATAATGAGCCGTGCACATGTGCGACATCACATGACCATGGACCAGTGTTCATCTACAGAAAGAATGAAGCTTCCTCTTGCATGGCAGCAAGCAGAGATCTAGAAAACCATGAAGAACTGTTATAAAATTTTGCAATATACTTTCTGCATTTTTTTTAAACACAAACCATATCAATTATTTGCTGGAATGTGCTTAAAAGTGGACAACTCCTTTAATATATAATGGCAGAAGTGCTCCAATCCAAAAGTGACAAGAAGCATCTCCCATCAAGCATAGATTTCATTACAAGCTTGTACTGTAGGAAGTGTTTCTAGAACATGGCCGTCATACATAGTATGTGGTGCCCTCTGGGAATATGTACATACATTACTCGTGTACATTCATGAGCATTGAAAGTTGAAGACTATGTATCAGGAAATCTATTTTACAGTATTTTAGTTTGTAGGTAATGCACCACAATAAGTGAAATGAATGAGGTCTCACAATTTTTTTTATGGCATCAGGTGATAATTCCATTTTATACTTGGACAGACCCTTCTATATAAGGCAGTGGCCTTGTTTTTCCATTTCAAAATCCTCCATGTCAACACCTGCTAACATTTAGATATATTATAGAATACGTTCTCTTTACTAGAATAGCCTAGGTTACCAACGTTCACCTTTTGTTCTACATATCTATTTTCAAACTTTCAAAATAAATTAAAAAGAAAAAAAAAATTGTACTTCAAGATTTTTATCCCCCCTTGCCCCCCCATTTATATAAAATTGCATGCGATGTTAAAAATCGAGGAAACAGTCTTGGTTTACCTGCTAAACTATAGTCTTTATCTGCACTTTACCTGTTCCTTAAAAGGTTCCTAAAAGGAAACCATAAGTTTTTTAAAAATGTGTAATACAAGTAATTTATTCTGAAAGAATAGTTAGACTACAACTGAGGAAATGGTTATTTTATGTTTGTGTAATACTGCAGAAAGACCAGCAGAGGGAGGCCCCTGCCCTAGCCAGTTACCTTACAGCCAGATACAGGCAAATGAACAGGAGGAGTAGAAATAGGGAAATGGCTGCCATTCTTGGAAACTGTTAATTTACTTTTTAAAAATGAAGGTAAAATGAAAGTAAAAAAAAATTAAAGTAAATACACAAAAATATTTCACAATATTCTCCCTTCATAAGTTACTATTATAAAGGGATGTCCACTTGCTTTTGTGCTGCTGGATCCTTTCAATTCACTTTTTAGATCCCTAGAACATGTAAATGAAGGAATTCTGGACCATCAGTTGCCAGGATGTTTATGGCATTTTTATTGTACCATACAAAACCTTACAGTACACCATTTTGGCTACCTAGTAATGTAGAGCAGGCTACATGTGGAAACATTTACAATAAGAGAACTAAAAGAATTATCCAGTAAAAGTGAACAGATCGGATTCTTCAAAGAGGAACTACTCAGAGCTACTTTTATTTGTAACAAAATGTTCCACAGGAAATATTTACAACAACCTTAATTGTTCAAGAAAAAATCTCCTATGGAAGTTTACAGATTTCGTATGCAAGTAACAGACAAGTGATCAGCATGCCAATGCATTATTCTAGATCCTCAGATAGGATCTATTATATCCTCCTGAACAAGTCAACCAAATACTTTATTCTCTGAACACCAACATCTAGGAAAACTGTGGCACTATACAGCTTTTAGAATCAGCTGGGAAGCAGCAGTATTCCCCTGAAGTCCAGGTTGGCAGTAACAACCCTGGTAGAAATTTTAGGGAGGATATAAAACTCCTTTTACAAAAGTTCTAGAAATCTGTTTAGCTCGGTATCCATGAGTTTACATTAGATTTATTAAAAACACATGCTTCCTGAAGGCGGACAAATCCCTTGCAGCCAATTCTGATGAGACTGAACCTCTCTGCTATCCAACTGCAGGGGAGTACAGGAGGAAAATGTCAAGGTGGGAGGGAGACAAGCCTCTCCAGATATTACTTTACTATTTATATTCATAAAATGCAGCCTTCTAAATATTCAGTGCAATATTCATACTGTATGAACGCAGCCAAGAGCATTAAAAACTTCCAAAGCTGCTGCCCCAGCACAAATCAAATGGATACAAAATCTAATATCCGCTTAGATTCCAGATTTTTTTTTTTTAACCTGATAGTAAGGAGTTTACTTCTCAACTAAGAATAGAAACTTATTAGTCTTCAGCCATTTCATTGTTTCCATTGCGTCAATGAGCATTGGTCTACCTGCATAAGCTTCATGTGACCCGGCGCCCTCTGCTGTCTAAGGAAGGGATGGCTGTAATGCCCACATAATTCATCCAAGCTGTGAATACACGAGTTAGCAAATTGAAACCCATACATCATCTAATAAAGGAGCTTACCACATGATGAAATTGATATAATACATGGTGAGCTCAGTCCGTAACTACAGTTGATTAAACAAATATTAGGTCATGAAACGGGATGCATGGTGAATTCCATAAATCAAAATACCAACCCTCAGAGATGTTGAGCTTATGGTGTAGGCCAAAGGTGGAACGTGGAGAGATGGAAATAGACCTATTAATCTTTTTATTAAATGGGAGGCTGGCTCTGGCCTGTTAGAGAGTGTATGGAGCTATTGTTTTCCAGTCCTCCACAGAAAGGTGGTTCACCATGTAATATCAGGCCGGCATAACCAAATCAATAAGAGGCTTGTTAGGGTTCCGAGATTCCCTTATGTATGGTAGCCACAAATAAAAATGCAAGTCTCCCATGTATAATCGCCCTCATTATTATACAACAAAGCATGCTGTATTTGTATATAGAGTTCCCTGACAACCAGCAACCCATGCCCAAGACAAAGCATTACACATATTAGCCACTTTACATCCACTTAATGCTACACGTTTATTACAATCTAGTTTTACATTTATTCTTTATAAGGTTTTATAGGTTTCAGAATCTTTTACAAACTTTTGATACAAATGTAAAGACAGCATCAAGTACAATCTCAAACGAGTTTAATATGCTCATAAGAATCCCTCATGTCAGTATATGCTAGAGTGGATACCAAACAAAAACACCCAGTGACTCTTTATATATTGTTGTCTTGGAAGGAGGACAGGATCACTCGCCATTGTATTACATCTCAATCTCATACCGCTCAGGCTGGACAATACTGTGGTTACTACTTCAGTATTGGCGATTTAAAAGACTTTTGATTCACTCTGCTACGATCTTATATTCTGCATATATATTACAATGAAACATACCCTAATAAAGTTGGAATGTAGACAAACTGCAGTAGATATACCAAAACGGTCTAAAAGTTGTGGTGGAATGTAAATGGTGTAAATGTAGACTAGACAGCCTTTAACGTGATAAAAGTTGCTGGAGTATTACAGTCTAATCTAACCTATTACTTGATGTAGCCTGCAACACAAACTTGTGTTGCTTGGCCCCGCTCCTCAGCAATAACACCGCCCTTCCCTTCAGCCTCATTGTCATATTTCTAAAGTGACATTTTGGTATGGAAGGAGCAGCTAGGCAATAAAATCAAAAGGTATTTGGGAAAGGGGACATAGCCCTATAGAACATAGCATTTAGTTCAGGTAGGAAAAACATTGGCTGCAAAATGGATGGATTGTAGCTGGACCTTGTACACAGCTCAAAGAACACTAAAGTAATGTTAGACTCCCCCCGATGCTTTAAGTCCAGATACAATCCTGGAATAGAAATGCATTTTTTTTTTTTTCAGACAGCCCTGCTGCTACTAAACACACTAAGTGGTATGATTACAGAGATCGCCAGAGCTGCTACATGACACTGCAGCTCTGTATGGTCAAAACTGCTGGTAGCATCATTCACATTCTGAAATTTTTAGGGGAGTCTAAATGTTCTAACCATTCGATTAAATAACTGGCCTGGTTCACTATTCATAAAAATGATGGATGTTTGGAGATGAACGTGACTCAAAACAAATGTAGGAGCCAATGGCAATTCCTACTTCATACAACTGTCTTCAGATAGAAAAATAAATCTGAGTAAAAGAACGCCTCCTCATTGCACACGCCCGGGAGTGGAGGGAGAACGTCCAAGCTCCACAGTTCAGCATCTGGTTAATTGCAATCATTTACTTTCATTCAGAATAGAAAACATCTGCTTAATGATAAAGCCATGCTGTAATTATTGGTGGGGAAAATATGATACAGTGAGCAAGAGACACAGGAAGGAAACATGTTAGACCAAGAAAAGAAAAAAACCCTTTCCAAACTGTTTAAAACTTCCATTCTAAACACACGCTTCAGGACTGTACTACAACTATATGACTTACTAGAAGTAGTCTACCCTATGTAACCCTCTGAGGGAAGAATGGCGCATTTTATCAACCATCATCTAAACATAATGTGTGGAAGACTTTAAACAAATCCAGGCTGACATTTCAAGCCCAGACAATCCCCCTCCAAGAGAAATGGTTGAAGTATGCGGAATAAATGTCTTCCTTTGAACTGACCATATCAGTAAATATTCAGTGATAGGGACAATCAGAACTGTTAGCAGATGTCAGGGGTCACAGATAAATGGATGGCTTTTGTTTCAATTCTGGCATTTCATTGGCTCTTTAAGAAGGACATGAAACAATCTCCTCTGCCTTGCACTATAAATATTGACTCGTTTAAAAGTAGACCACCACAAGCGAAGACTAACATTTTACATCTTTATAAATACAGTATATTTTGTTTGATACCTGTACAAAAACTAAGACAATCCCATGATAAAAGAATAACACCCTCTTTGAATTCTCGCTTAACGTATATATGGTCCCTTGAACTTCTTAAATTTAGGCAACTACAACCTCCTAGAGGGGTTGTATGAATGTTATAGCCCTTACAACCTCTAGCTCCACTACTGACCTCTTACACAATAAAGAACAGACTCTGCGTTCGCCCTTCAACAAGATGCAGAAGTGATGTGTAAAAGATTCCTTTCACCGTTATTGCTTCCATAGTTATGAAGTGGTTAAGTAGCAGCCAGGGGCTTCTAATCAAGTGTCCCTGATTCATTGATCATGAGTAAGTGTGACCACCTCAATAAGAGCACAAGTTGTGGCTGATTGCTAGTCCTAAGCAATGCCAAGGAGATCAGACATCACCCAAGATCTTATCAAAGCAAGCCTCACTGCCTTTCAATTTTGAAAAAGGAAATAAGGAGATTTTCAAGTGCTCTTAAAACCACAGCTGTGTGCATAAGCCCATGGGAAGTTATTTGTATTTCTAGTAATAAAATAAACATAAAAATAACCATATATTTGTTGCTTCTTCGCTGTTTAAAAAAAAAAAATATATAATATATATATATATTATATATATCCTGTTTAGTTGGCATAAAACAGCCAGATAATCTATTAACCATATCATTTCAAAACTAGGTATAGTTAAAGGAGGATCCACAAGTCTTCAGATATGGATTTTGTACTTGGCACAATAAATAGGGACACTGATTAATGTCATGAGTCGCTGTTCATCCGAGGTTTCCCCCAATTTTAAAAATTCTTTAAAGACCAGATGTTTGGTTTTATATATGAAGACCATAGAATATCAAGAGGGTGTACTTTCTTTGTCTCATGACTGTACATCTGTCTGTTAGCTAGGTTTCAGACAGCTCCCTCCCCATGAGAATGATCCCTACAAATCCTTAGTTATGAAGTACACAAATCTCTCATTTCTATAGCACTCAAGACAGGTCTAATATCTTTAAGTTTCTTGCAAACGTTTTTGCTTACATAAGCAGATCTTTTCTGCAAGGTATGATATCACTGCATTGCAATTTCTTCTTCGCCAGACATAAGCTCACAGCCGTGTAAGGTCGCATGGTGAGCCTCTTCATGTATACCGAGCTGCCTTGTCAAAGAAGCCTGGGCTGTGGCTGCCAACTCCTCTTCCTGGAAAGCTGCCTGTTTCCATCTCTCCCAGAGGTCTGGATCCTCTCATGGGAAGGTAGATTAAAAGGATAATGGTATGATAGGATTTAACAGGAAAAAGGTGCCCAGTTACAGATCAACTACAGCTGCAGGCCAAAGCAAAAGCTGCCTGACAGATGCTTGGCTCCCTTGGTAAACGAGTATCCCAAGTCGATCACTGAATTAAAAGTCCAAGAGACCAAAAAATAAATAAATAAATAAATAAATACTTGGCTTTTGGCTACATCAAATAAAAGAAAACCCTCACATGGAAACAAGACCCAGAAGTGGTGAACAACCAGGGTGGTCAAGTGAAGTCATTCTAGCCTCGTAACTAGAATGATAAGGACCCAATAATTAAGACCAAAGGCAAGTAAAGGCCATTTCAGTATGTTACAGAGAAGCATTGGGGAGTTGTGGGACTTTGTAAAGGTATGTCTAGACCAGTGGTGGCAAACCTATGGCACGGGTGCCAGAGGTGGCACTCTGAGCACTGTGGGCAGCCAGGCCATCACCCCAGCACAGAGTTTTTAGGCATGACTCAAAACCTTCTCCTGCTGTCCCTGGCTTTCCAGGATTAGTTCTGATCCTTGCCATTTTGAAGCTACCCATCCTTAGCTTTCTGGGACTAAAGGAGGTGCAGACAAGGCTGCATTATTGGAGCTCCTGCACTGGGCCCCTGATTCTTCCTGTTCAGGGGACCCTGGAAGGAAGCTACAATGATAAAAGAAAGGGAAGAAATTCATATTAACTGTATTGGTGTCTTACTGCTTGAATTGCCATGTTGGCACTTAAGAAAATAGGTTTGGTTGTAGTTTCGGCACTCGGTCTTTAAAAGGTTCACCATCACTGGTATAGACTGTTCATTTATTCTACACAATTCCCTAATTTGATAGATTTCAATGCATTCATTCTCAAGATAACACTAGGATACAAAAAAAAAAAGTATAGACAAATAGTGGATAGTATGTCAAATGACTTGGTTAATAGGGAAATACTTATAGTAACTGCTGATACACATTACACTGCCAGACAAGATAACATAGGCAGACAAAACATTTCAAAGCACTGAAAAGATTATGTAAGGGAAGTTGCAAAGTGCATGTTTTATCATAACAACATGCTCCGAATGCCTATCAGTAATACAAGACTGGCCCATTAGACAGATTACAAGGCTGAGCAGTATGGAAAGGCTTTAAAGGCGTTATCCGGGTTTAAAAATCTTTTTATGGCCGGGCTGGGGAGGGATAGTTAAACATAATAAACATGGACTTACCTCCTCCGGCGCCGCCGATGTCCCGCGCCGCGGTCACTTCGATCCGTGCCCCTGTAAACAAACAGGGGCACGGAAGCCGCGCACAGGGAGCTTCCGGTTCTCGTTGTGGACGGCTCCTCCCATCCGTCCCTATCTCTCAGCGTTGTAAGCGCTGGGAGATGGTGCGCATGGGAGCATCCGGCCGGCCGGAAGCTCCCTGTGCGCCGGTGTAATGAAACCGGCGCACGGAGAAGACGGGCCCTCCCCAACCCGGACATAAAAAAATTTTTAAACCCGGATAACCCCTTTAATATACTGAACACAGACCATAGGAGAATAAGAAGGTGGCCACAGAAGTCTGTTGTGCATAATAATGATGGAAAATGAATGCCACAAGCAGAAGGGATATACCAGGTCTCCTCAGTGGTGGAACCACATCACAAGTACATTCAAACAATGCCACCCTTTACTATTTAAAAGCTACATTGTTAAAAGATGCATATGAAGTCTACTTTTAGACAACAAAAAAAAATGTAATGAAAATCTGCCATTAAAATCAAGGGACACTTACTCATAGATAGAGGAAGCATAACAAGGGTATTCTTGTTATACCATATTTTTCGGACTATAAGGCGCACCATTAATAAATGCCTGCAAAAACGTCTAAGTTCATATATAAGGTACACATGATTATAAGCATGAACGACCATCAGGTGGCAGACCTGTGCACAGTTCAAAGGAAGCTGTTGTCTTAGTACGGTTCATATATACGGTGCACTGGACTATAAGGCGCATCTTTGCTTTCTGAGAAAATCAAAGGATTTTTTGTGCGCCTTACAGTCCAAAAAAATACAGTAATTATTATCCATGTTCTCCTTCCATCCCAGAGCCCCTCCATGCTGTAGATTCACAGGCTGCAGGAGCATTTCCCCCCTCCTGTTGTGCAATGAAACTTTCTCTGCTCCTTCCTCCATGCAGAGGAAGGGGGTGGGGCGGTTATAGAGTTTAAACAGGCTGAAGCTAAAACACATTAAGGCTCTGGTAATAGTCAAAAGTTGATTTCAAAAGGAATGAGGCCAGTGTCTGGGTAAGTGTCCCTGGCTTATCGTGCTTCATTTTAACGGTAGATTTCAATGTTCAGATCTGATGAGATTATTTCAAAGAGAAGAGTAAAAATGGATAAATTGCAGGTTGAATTCTACACCAAAATATGAAAATAAGTGACCTGGTGTGACATTTTTCCTGCTGTCTGTATGGGATTTGGTAGAATCCCACTTCATATGCTGCTAATGTATTAGAGCTCATGCAGACTTCCAGGAATTGAGGATGTGTGTCCTCGGCTGCCCTAACAGCAAAAGATAGAATGTCCCATTGTAGTCTTATTATTATCATCATCCTCGCGTGAGCACAGGTTGCAGCATCCATGTCCTGTGTGACTTAGGCTACATTCACACGATGTATGCCTGCCGTGCCGTAGTACGGCCGGCACACATGGGCACCACCCCCGCTTCATAGTAATATATGGAGCGCAGCGCCGTATTCCAGGGAAAGATAGGACATGTCCCATCTTTCTCCCGGGTGCAGAAAGGTACGGTGCCACATGTATGCTGCACAGTACAACACCCATACGCCACCGTGCGCCCATTGCAATGTATGGAGGACATATACATCCTCCATATGTTCATGTGAATATAGCCTTACGCTGTATATTTTCCACAAGGAAAGTTGGTGTTGAAGGTCTGTGGGTAATACCAATGGTGTGCAGATGGTCTTAAAGCCTTGGCAGAGCCTTGTCAGACAGGAAACATTCTAGAGCAGTGATGGCAAACCTTTAAGAGACCCAGTGCCCAAACTACAACAAAGACCCGCTTATTTATCGCAAAGTGCCAACACAGAAATTTAATTTATGATTTATACTCCCTTCTCTGTCACAGTTTTCATTGATACCAGCACCTGAGAACATCAATAAAGCAGAAAATAGTCCCAGGTACAGCTGTCACTTTAAAATACCTCTATGCACAGCAAGTCCTGGGCTGTCTGGGACTGCAGGAAGATACCTGGAGTCATCTCTGATGATGGCCTGAGTGCCCACAGAAAGGGCTCCGAGTGCCACCTCTGGCACCAGTGCCATAGGTTAGCCATCACTGTTCTAGAGCATACAAAAAGCAATGCAATGTTCACTACAACCCCTGGACGAAGAATACTATGAATAAGCACTAGGAAGCTTAAAACACACCAGTCTTTGACCCTCTGTGTGTATTTGATTTTATATGCTCTGAATAAAGTACAAGTTTAATTATTGAAGATTGTATTGTGCTAAAGGAATCACTTTCTTTAGGAAACATCCTTTGACGGGACAAGTTATCTGCCTATTCCTATTGTTACAATCCATGGGAGATAAGCAAACAAAAAGGAAATCACATCTTCATACCCTGCATGCCTAATTCAATGAAAGGCCTTAAATATAATTGGATGAATCTCCCGTCTATGGTAGATTGGTGGGCTGGTTAACCACTATAAAAATTTAAACTGGGGGGGGGGCTTATATCTGGTATACACCATTTGCACCTGACCAGCATATTTCATTTGTTACAAGCAGATGACCTTGCTAAGAAATGCTGTATTAGAAGGATGCCAAGCAAGGACAATATCTCCACCTTTCAATGTATAGCTGAGATACGCCACCTAGTGTCAAGAGAGTTAAACACAATTTATCTCCATTAGAAACAAAGAAATCTATACAATTACTGAAGGGGTGAAAGAACCAGTGACCCTATATGGGCACGCATCATTTTTTTCCCCATCAGCCACGACTGTTCAGGGAAATAGATTGTAACTTTGAGTAGTCACCAGCAAAGACAAACAATATGCTTAAGGTCATTAATGCAGAAAGCTGTAATTTATTACCCTCTGCTGAACAATATAATTAAATGTTGTCCCTAAAGGCTACCTCATGCTGACTACTTTGTTGTGACCTCACTGAGGTCTAGATAGATAGATAAACAGAGGAAGAAAGAACACATTAGCCCATGTTTCCCTCCAATAGTAAAAGGCTGGAAGATAAAGGGCCTGCTCGGGAAGTCAATACTATAGGAATGTAACAACTAAGAAGTAGATAAAGAAAGACATTAATACACAGCAACTTAACAGTAAACTCCTCTTTTCACTGTATTTGCAGTAAAGGGCTTCATGCAGTAAACCCTCATGTTTGTTATTTGTACCAGGCATTCGGAAGATTTTGATAAAAAAAAAAAAAAATATGTACAACTATGTCAAGATAAAGTCTGTTCCAAAAATGAGTAAGGCCAGCAGTAAAACAAAATCCCTTTAAGATATAATCATAATGTTCTAGGAGTGACCAGATGCATACATGACTGTACCATCAAATAGTAACACAGATCTATTATCACAATACCGATTACTTTCTTAGGGCTTATTCACAAATCCATATATTTCTCTACTTTTTGTGACGTTCACGGATTGCATACAATGCTTTATATTAAGGGTTTTTTCAAATGTCAGTTTATTTCAAAATGATCAGAAAAAAAAAAATTAAAATTAAACCCTTTCCCCATTTTTCCCCACATTTGCTGACAATAGAAGTCAGAAAGACACGCAGTGGACAAGTCGGTAATTAAACCCTTGTTGTCTGGTGTCCTTACTAGAGTTCGTGTTCTTAACTATCCAAAGATGTAACGCCTGCGGATAATCACTGGACTCAACAGTAGTGAGATGTACACCACTCATGCTAGTGACTAACAGACACATGGGCATAGCACCACTGCAGCCAAGTAAGCAAGCACTAGTGAGTGTGAGCAAGGGGGTGTTGGGGTGAGGTTTCACTGTTATTTTATGCTACCAATCCTTGCTGAGTAGATTAGGAGTTATATTGGATAACCACTGGGTGGGCTGTGGATATCCACTCTTTGGGCTCATCTAATAGAGTAGAGTTTACGATGGCCATATACAAGAAGTATCCACATGATCTGGGTATATAGCAAGCTACAAAATACAGGCATCCATTTAAATTCCCTGCACATGAATGCCATCTCTGTGCCTTGCTTATGAAGTTAAACTTTTTTTTTCCATTTAAACATTTCCATGTTGAACAATGTCCAGATGTAGAGTCTCACATCAGAAATAGAACTATATAGTCAAATATTTGTCAGGGTACTGTATATTCTTCTTCACCCCCCCAACAATGAGTCAAAAAGAGTATAAGCAAAACATGTGAGGCCCTGAAGGAAAACATTTATGATGAACTGGTTTAGTGCTTTTCTGTCACATAAATCCCTTGCAGCTTTATAATTGCTACAAGAGATGTCTGTGTAAACACAACTTTAAAGAAAAAGCCAAAACGGCAAAAAAGGTTCAAAGTACATTATATAAACCAGACCTCATTTTACATGAATAAGGAAATAGAAGGCTGAAAGAAAGAAGGGGAGAGAGAGAAAAGAAGTGCAGCATGGAGAAAATGGTGCAATCATAAGAGGTACATGAGGTTTTCAACTGCATGGCTACCACATGAACACTTGCTTTCTGAAAGTTGCCAAGAGTGTCTTCTATTCAGGGTCAACAAAAACACAATCTGAAACAGTGAATATGACTACAACATCCATAACTTATGTAAATATTAAATACCATGTATAATACGTTTTCCATGGTGGAAATCATACCAGTAAGTGTCTGGAAACAGACTATAGGAACTGGTTTGGTTAGACAAGAAGCTATAGACTTGGGGTGGATTCACATTTGTGGGGGGTTTTTTTTTTCCACTGAAGCCATTTGGGATTATGCACACATTGGTTCATTAAGGTATAAGTCAAATAAATAAATAAAAATCACTGAAGCCAGGAAGAGAAAACCAACCTCTACATGTCCATTAGCCAAAATGACTTCAGTGAAAAAATTAATGTGAAACCCCCCCCCCCCCTTATGCTGATGATTTTTACTAGCCACCTTTTCAGGTGTATGTAACCTAAGTGTTCTCTGCTGGGGCACTTATTTGCATATTCCTTACCCGGATTCCCCAGCAGAGAGTGGCCTGTAAGATTCCGTACAAGGCTTTTTTTCTTTTTATAGACAAAACTGTAAAACACCCAGTTGTCGAGTTCTAAATATTCAGAAGGGATAACAAAGGAATAGTACAACACAACATAAGTCTGGAAGACAAGTTGCTCCAGAATTAGTTCACAATAAATTCAGATATTCACTATAAATGTGTTTGCGTGGGTTTCCTCCGGGTACTCTGGTTTTCTCCCACACTTCAAAACATACTGTTAGGATTGTTTTTAATTGTGAGCCCCAGGGGACAGGGCTGATTTGACATTCTTGCAGCGCTGCGTAATCGTGTGCGCTATATAATAAAGAATTATTATTATTTATTTATTTAACAATTGCCAAATGTGGCGAGAGGTACCCACAAAAAGGTGATAAAGATTATACATGTCCAATATAAACGGTTTTTCGCATCTATGCATTTCTATGCATATAGATAAAAACTGAAGAGCCAACTTGCTAGGGGCACACGCATACACATTGTGCTTGTTTAAGGTTTCAAGCAGAACATTCCCTCTCCAGGACTTGCTTTCTTATGTTATTGTAAGTATAAAAGCCAGCATTCTTGCAGAGGGATGGTAATTTTAGCCTTTATAGAATGACTAAAGGCTCTGCAGCTGTTACACTGAATCACACATTCACTTCACCCAATCACCAAATATGTCTGGCCAGCTGAAAAAAAAAAAAAAAAAAAAAAAAAAAAGACATAAAAACAGTTGAAGGACCACCATATAACCGGCATTCTGTCCACTTCAGAAACTTACAGTCTATCATTTAATTGTACAACCTTAATCTAATCAAAGCGTAATAAGGGAAGGTCATCAGAATGTGCCAAATTATTTAAGACAGGTTTGTGGCTTATGAGCCAATGCATAAAAAAAATCTCAAGTTATAACACAAACCAGACCAAATTACAAAATTACAACAACCCGGTTTTCTGTAGAAAGGCAGCATCATTGGAAATATTAAGCTAGCTCTCAGACAGTCATAGCAACAGCCACAAATCCCCCGCCATGCCATCTGTACAGAAACTAAGAAGGAAGGTGGTCCACCTGGATCTCCACACCAGAGTGAGGGGGTCTTCACGTTCAGATACTTCTCTGTTCGTTCATTATGCATTATCAATGTGGGAACTTTTAGAAAGCTCTGGAATTTAGAAGTTGGCATCCTAGATTTTCTTTTCAGTATATGGTAAACCAAAACCAAGACACTACAATGGTAGTGATTTACCATCCTTTCAGGTTTCCATTTCACTCACAGTTTTGGCTTTCAAATGCGGCTAGCAATATACGTGGCAGAATACTGGATTATTACCAATTTATTATAGGATTTAGCACCAAACTTTACAAAATTTTATGTACAGACCATATGGACATCTATATCCATCCCAGTTTTATTAACAGAACTAGCAAATATTAAAGAGACCTGTCACCATATTTTGACCCCCCTGATAACAATGCCTGCTGATAAGGGGTACAAGTCAGACACATGCATGGGTAACAGTTTGCACTTGTTAAGAGCTAAAGTACCCAAGATGATGTCATTCTGGTCACATGACAACGTGACCAGTAAAAGGCATGGGGAGATTAGATGGGAGGAGCTGTCCGAGCAGGACACTCGCCCCCCCTTATGCCAGTATAATAAAAAGTTAATTTATGTGATGTAAGTGAAACTATTTTAAGCTAAAGAAGAAGGTGATCAGTCAGTTAATAGGCTCTAGAGAACCGTCACTGCTGTTATGTACAAATTGTGGTGACCAGGTTTCCTATATGCTTTCATAAAGTCAAGATCAGAGATATAGAAGAGAGTTTTGTTGGATACTTGAGGGCCCTCTTACCCCAGACTGGGTTTTAACTTGTGCGTTTCCCATATTGCGTTATGAACTGAAGAGAGAAAGAAAACAAAATGTTATGTTTGAGTTTTGTTAACACACAGCCATAGCACATTGCATTTACCGTGTGTGTGTGATGCAAATGTATTATAGCAAATCTCCTCTCCTCAGCTGTTGTATTGCATTTCAAGCACATGAAATGCTGTGGAACGTAGCCTCACTAGAGGGCAATCAGAGGGCGTTTTTACCATCAATGCTATTTTTTTTTTTTTGCAGATCAGCTGTTGACCCTATTTTATATGGGTCTGTTTACACGTTCGTTTTATAACTGAGTGTAGACTGAGAA
The DNA here is from genome assembly GCA_019512145.1 of Engystomops pustulosus. NCBI lineage: Eukaryota > Metazoa > Chordata > Amphibia > Anura > Leptodactylidae > Engystomops > Engystomops pustulosus. The sequence goes on from CM033644.1 coordinate 126,009,611, forward strand.
AGAAACTGAAGCAGCACCTTTTTTCTCACATGCAGACCATGGCCAATCAATGGATCCACAAAAAAAAAAAAAAAAAAACACACACATGCGGATATCACACTTACACACAGGTCCTATAGAGTCCGAAGGTAAGCTTACTTGAAGCTTTGCAGGAGCCCTGAATTTTTTCTGGAGATTTGACTGCCCAACAGATACAAATATACCAAAGCTGAACTGATAGAATTGGAAGTTGGACAATTTAAGAGTGTGAATAGGGAATTACACTTCGCAGTATTGTAATGATAGGGTCTTTCTTCGAGTTAAATGTCTTAGAGGTGAAACCATCCCCTACATCAGATCTGAGGGAACCATTGCCCCATCAGTGTGCACTGCCCTAACACCACTAAAAGAGCAACAAAACCACAAAACCACTAATCCATCAATGAGTTTATAAACTATACATGTCTCAAATACACACAATCCCATATCGATGCATGACAGGGCACACATTTAAACAGGTATATTTTTTGAACTGTGGCACACTTTAGGGCAAAATTGTAAAAAAGAGAATCTCCCCTTTAAAGTGGCTTGCCATGAAAGAAAGTTCTCAATTTTAAGAAAAGATTTTTAACCACTTTTACAATTTATATTGCACATTTTTTGGCTCCCATCAATCAGTGATGGTCAGTGTAACGTTTCAGATGTGGTGTGGGGACTACTAAGCAGACACTCATGATCCCTCACTCTACTGCTATGTTATGACTTATGCTACAAACTCTATTAGATTACAGGGTACAGGCTTTATCTATACTTTATTTAACTTTTATTTAACTTCTTTACTTCTACTAGTATCTGACAAAATATAAGCATTTGCATTCAAATAATAAATGGTGTGGACAGAATCCTCTGTAGTCCCAGGGGTTGGATTTGTTTTTGGAGGCATTTCAAAACTGTATTTGCCTGCATACCACCTCCCACACTTCAAAACATACTGTTAGGTTGTTTAGATTGTGAGCCCCATGGGGACAGGGACTGATTTGACATTCTTGTGCAGCGCTGTGTAATCTGTGTGCGCTATATAAATAAAGAATTATTATTATTTATTATTATTAACAATTGCCAAATGTGGCGAGAGGTACCCACAAAAAGGTGATAAAGATTATACATGTATCCGAATATAAACGTTTTTTCGGCATCTATGGCATTTCTATGCCATATAGATAATAAACTGAAGAGCCAACTTGCTAGGGGCACACGCATACACATTAGGTGCTTGTTTAAGGTTTCATAGCAGAACATTCCCTCTTCCAGGACTGCTTTCCTTATGTTATTGTAAGTATAAAGCCAGCATTCTTGCAGAGGGATGGTAATTTTAGGCCTTTATAGAATGACTAAAGGCTCTGCAGCTGTTACACTGAATCACACATTCACTTCAACCAAAATATGTCTGGCCAGCTGAAAAAAAAAAAAAAAAAAAAAAAAAAAAAAAAGACATAAAAACAGTTGAAGGCCACCATATACACGGCATTCTGTCCACTTCAGAAACTTACAAGTCTATCATTTAATGTACAACCTTTAATCTAATCAAAGCAGTAATAAAGGGGATAGGTCATCAGAATGTGCCATATTATTTATTTAAGACAGGTTTGTGGCTTATGAGCCAATGCATAAAAAATCTCAAGTTATAACACAAACCAGACCAAATTACAACAACCCTGTTTTCTGTAGAAAGTGCATCATTGGAAATTATTAAGCTCTCAGACAGTCATAGCAACAGCCACAAATCCCCCGCCATGCCATCTGTACAGAAACTAAGAAGGAAGGTGGTCCACCTGGATCTCCACACCAGAGTGAGGGGGTCTTCACGTTCAGATACTTCTCTGTTCATTATGCATTATCAAGTGGGAACTTTTAGAAAGCTCTGGAATTTAGAAGTTGGCATCCTGATTTTCTTTCAGTATATGTAAACCAAAACCAAGACACTACAATGGTAGTGATTTACCATCCTTTCAGGTTTCCATTTCACTCACAGTTTTGGCTTTCAAATGCGGCTAGCAAATACTGTGCAGAATACTGGATTATTACCAATTTATTATAGGATTTAGCACCAAACAGTTTACACAATTTTATGTACAGACCATATTGACATCTATATCCACAGTTTTAACAGAAAGTCAAATATTAAAGAGGACCTGTCACCATATTTTGACCCCCCTGAATAACAATGCCTGCTGATAAAGGGTTACAAGTCAGACACATGCATGGGGTACAGTTTGCAATTGTTAAGAGGCTAAAGTACCCAAGATGATGTCATTCTGGTCACATGACAAACTGTGACCAGTAAAAGGCATGGGGAGGATTAGATGGGAGGAGCTGTCCCGAGCAGGACACGCCCCCCCTCTGATGCCAGGTAATAGAAGATAAAAAGGTAATTTATGTGAATGTAAGTGAAACTATTTTAAGCTAAAAGAAAGGTGTCAGTCAGTTAATAAGGCTCTAGAGGAACCCGTCACTGGCTGTATATGTACAAATTGTGGTGACAGGTTTCCTATATAGCTTTAAAGTAAAGATCAGAAGAGATATAGAAGAGAGTTTTGTTGGATACTTGAGGGCCCTCTTACCCCCAGACTGGGTTAACTTGTGGCGTTTCCATTGCGTTATGAAGCTGAAGAGAGGAAGAAAACAAAAATGTTAATGTTTGAGTTTTGTTAACACAGCCATAGCACATTGCATTTACACTGTGTTGTGTGTATGCAAATGTTATTAGGCAAATCTCCTCTCCTCAGCTGTTCTATTGCATTTCAAGACACATGGAAATGCCATGTGTGAACGTAGCCTCACTACGAGGGCTCATTCAGACGGGCGTTTTTAACATCAATATGCTTTTTCTTTTTTTTTTGCAGATAGCATGTTGACCCATTGATTTTTATGGGTCTGTTCACACGTCCGTTTTTTTAACGGATGTGTAGACGGAGAAAGAAACTGCAGCATGCACCATTTTTTTCTCACATGCAGACCATGGACATCAATGGATCAAGAAAAAAAAAAAAAAAAACTGTCGAATCACAACACACACCACACACAACCACCACACACACAACACACATGCGGATATTACACGTACACACAGGTCCGTATGAAGAAGTCTGAAGGGTAAAGCCTTTACTTGAGAGGCTTACTGCAGAGCCCCTTGAATTTTTTCTGGAGATTTGGCTGCCCAACAGATACAAATATACCAAGAGCTGAACTGGACTAGAATTGGAAGTTGGACAATTTTAAGTGTTTGGAATAGGGAGTATTGTAAATGAGGAGGTCTTTCTCTTCGATTAAGTGTCTTAGAGGTGAACCATCTCCTACATCAGATCTGAGGGAACCGATTGCCCCATCAGTGTGCACTGCCCTAACACCACTAAAAGAGAACATAAACCACTAATCCATCAATGAGTGTTATACACTATACATGTCTCAAATACACACATCCCATATCGATGTCATGACAGGGGCACATATTAAACAGGTATATTTTCTGAACTGTGGCACACTTTAGGCAAAATTGTAAAAAGAGGAATCTCCCCTTTTAAAGTGGCTTGCCATGAAAGAAAGTTCTCAGATTTTAAGAAAATGATTTTTAACCACTTTACAATTTTATTGCACAGTTTTGGCTCCCATCAATCAGTGATGGTCAGTGTAAAGTTTCAGAGTGTGGGTGGGGACTCTAAGCAGACACTTCATGATCCCTCTACTGCTATGTTATGACGTATGCTGACAACTTGATTAGATTATCAGGGTACAGGCTTTATCTATACTTTTATTTAACTTCTTTACTTCTACTAGTATCTGACAAATAGAAGCATTTGCATTACAATATAAAATTGTGTGTGACAGAATCCTCTGTAGTCCCAGGGGTTGGACTTTGTTTTGGAGGCATTTCAAAAAACATGTATGTGCTGCAGACTGATCAGCTCTTGCCCCTCCCCCATCTTTGTGCTCCTCCCTCTCCCACTGATGTGAACTCTGTGAAGGAGCTGTACAGGAGCACAAAGGTGGGGGCCAAGAGCTGAGCAGTCTGCAGCACAGACAAGTCACATGACAAGCTGGGCTAACCAAACAAATTTGTATATTGTAAATCAAATACTTAGAGAAAGCAGAAAGGCTAATTTGCAATGCAGCTGTAATTGGCTTCTGTAACCTGTCTTTAGTGAAAATGAGATTCTTGGTGACAGGTTCCCTTTAAATTATCTGATTCAAGTCTAAGTATCATAAGTCATGAAAGCATATCAATTTTAATTATGTTATGTAAAGTTGTTCTATCATCATTTAAAGAAGAGCAGAACTGTAGAGTTCTCCTTATGGAGATTGCCAATTAAGGCTGCCATCTAGGCTTGTGTAGTCTTATAGCTATGGATGCTCCACTAGGGGGATTCTGGAAAAATATTCAAAGTTTTCCATGATGGGATAAGGAAAACCACACCTCTTTTAGCCATCTTGTAAGGCCCGATCGCATCGGCATTTATATGGAAACGCCTGCGATCGGTAACAAGCCGCCGGTGTTTTGTGTTAATTTAACGCGAAACACCGGCGGCTCGTTCCCGATCGCAGGCGTTACCATAGAAACACCGATGCGATCGGGCCGAGGCCCGTCCCGGTTGGCGCGACTTTGTCTGCGTTTGCAAGCGCAGACAAAGCGCTATGTGTGGTGCCGGCCTTAGAAAATGATGCAAACCAGTATATCTATTCCAGTAGGAAAAGTCTCCCAACTGTAGACAGTGCCGTTTCCACCTGGTTGGGTCTGTTCAGTAAAGCATAGGGAACTGGTTTGGCTGAGTGGCTAAAAGAGGCATGGTTTTCCTTATCCCATCCTGGAAAACTTTGCATATTCCCCCCCCCCCCCAACATTGAGGAACCCATGACCATTGGTTATGAAAGGGTGAAAGAAATAGAGTCGCTATCTGATCAGATATAAAAACCCTTTATTATTCAACATTCATCCAGAGTTCAAGCCAAAGCCTTGTTTCAAGAATTCACAAGTTAATATACCATACAGAAAAACTGCATATTATTATAGGACAATAACTACGTTATGAGGCTTGTTTCCAATGTGCATATGCCTAAGAAAACTGAAATAACAAATCTCTGCTTGAAACGAAGCTTTAAATCACACCAGCCTTCATAAAGCAGTCACCAATAAAAACAGTGGGGGTACGAAGGTACAGGGTTTGTTCTTCGCTTCTCTCTTGTATTAAAACTTAAGTAAATAAAGACTGCAAGTACCCATTTGCCTTCTCCAAATGTGAGACAGTAAGCAGGTTTTAACGTTTCCTCAACACCATTTGCTTGTATTTGTGTTACAAAGAGTGTTATCCTTACCATTTCCCTCAAGAACACAACTACCATTAGCCTCAGGTTACAAATAAATCCTTTTCCCATGCCTAGAGGAACACTTCACTACTGATCAGGTCACGATTTTAACAATGATAACGAAAAGCGGTGGCCATAGACAATCACCTTTCTTGTAGCTGTAGTGGAAATCTGCTACTGCATGAACTTCTTAAGGTGTCAATACATCAAAACATTCTCATATTTCAAGAAACTTCTGTAAGTGTGGGAAAAGAACTGGGTTTTCTATACTTGAACACTCTTCCATATTAGAAAACTGGAAGTTGATAAATAAAAGGTCCACTTTTCAGGATTTTCATCTCTTGAGTGTAGATGTTTTTTTCTAAAGACCTGTCCTATTATTAAACAATACATTGATTTGGATAATCACTGTATAAGGCTTCATACAAACATTTTTAAAGTTTCAGCATAGATAGGACAATTCTTGATTAGATCATCAATTGCTGAAGTCATACAACTTCAGAGCATCCAAAGCAGATCTTGCTGATGGATTGCTTTTAGTGGATGTTAGGCAGTATCCCTCAATACTGTAATTCATGTGAGAGACGGAAGGCACTTGCCCAATGGCGTAATTTCCAACAAATTTGAGTGGGGTGGGCTGAATGTAGGAGATATCTGCAATCAATTACACTAGAACTAAAATCTCATCAAAGATCTAAAGTCTTTGAATGTCCAGAAATCCATGAATCACCATGGGGTCTGCATTTAACCCCCAGGCAAAGACTTGAGTAATGCAGCAGATTTTCTTTTACAGCCAGTTTTAACCATGACTATTTTCTCACTACTGCACCTTCTGGGCAGTGCCAACAGTTTACAAAAGTGGGCAATGTGCCCACATTATGTAATAGAAACACTCTATGCAGGTCATCTCCTCAAAAGGGGAAAAAAAAAAAAAAAGTGTTAAAATACATCAGAGGGAACCTTGCAACAGACTTTATTAAAGTGGAATGCCATCAGTCTAGCGGGGAAGACTGGAAAACACTCTTGGCTTGCAGCTGTCTTATGCTGCCAATAATGTGTGGAACTGGAAGCATTTCAAACAGAATTGTCGCCAGAGTCAAATGAACGTAATTGTGATCTACAGGATATTTGCTTCAGATAACAAAGGCAGCTGAAGGAGAAAAACATCTGCACAAAATAAAACTTCAGACAAACTAATATAGATTCAATATAAAAGCATGCACACCCATACACAATTTTGGGGTAGACTTTCCATAGTCCAGCAACAGAAGTATTAAAAATAACCATAACCATAAGCTTTGGTAAAATACTACGGAATTTGGAAGCCAATTAGCTCATTCCAGGAGCTAGCTTACCATTTGTTTTTATTTTGTAGGGAACTAGTAATAAAAATTCACCCAGACAAGATCCAAAGAGTTAGGAGCCAGTAACCAATTTCTAGATGCATAGTTTACCAGGGTCCCAGGAGTCATTCAGTTCCCCCATGTTCCCCCTCCTACGTGGGAGAAATCCACAAATTTAAACATTTCTCATTAATGCCACCGAGTGACCATGAAATAAAGAATCTCTGTTCAAGTGACGGAAGTCAGACAAGATCTTGGAAATAGTGACACTTTAAAACCAAAGCAACTGAAATAACAGTAAGTTTTTGATGTGCAATCTGTTGAAAGTGGCTGTCACTACAGACTACCTTCTCGCCAATAATTGCTCACTTATCTGCATGCTGGAGAACATGCTTGGTTGGCCAAGGAAATGTGATCACTTTGTTAACTTCCAACATAAAATACAGAAAAGAATGCAAAATTGTCAAAAAGTTGGGAGCGCCCTGTGAAACAGGATAGGAAGAGTCACTCCAAAACAAACAAATATTGGACACAATCTGGTGTCGGGACAAACTTCAGAGAACGGCCTTCAAAACTAGGGAAGATCAGACACTACCCAACATTGCCTTGAAACAAAAACACAATTTGTTTAGCAGATTTCTTTTCTACAGCTGTCAATAAACTGACCTTGCAGCTTTGGCCCATGAAAGCCGTCCACAGACACACTGATATAAATCGATTTCTATAGTCCTTCAATAGTAAGTGTGCCATCAAAGTACTTGGGAGGATTTCCTGACTGATCCCTTCCATGTATACTACAATGTATGGCATACCTAGTTCTCAGAATTCAATTTTAAATCACCACATAACACTATACTATCTTTCCAACATGCCATGTAAAGGACCTCTTTACTCCTGTGGAAGAGGGCACAACCTCTATAAACTGTAGGGGGCATGGTTTCACAAAAGATTTGGGCAGATAAATTGTGTGCCAAAAAAGTGGTCATGAGGCAAAAGTTTGGCACATAAATTGTGGCATAAAACTAAGCTAACAAACAGAAGCCATGTAGATGAGATCGTCCAGATTTATCATTGTTACATGGTGTGTGAATCCTGTATCACCATTGCGATACTCCCACCGATGCACATGATGGGCCCGATACACTTAGAGGACCACGCTAATTCATTTATACAGTGCACGATCATACTCCCGGGTGGCCTGGCACAGGCGGATCTGACCCCAGCCCACTTTGTATGGAAATAGAGTTGAGGGATAAAAAGAGGGACATAGACAGGAATTGCAACTTTTCCCATGGCTTACATTCCAGTATACTGGAGAACATGCCATGATAAATCCCCCTATTTTGTTCACTTGAATGGGACTGAGCTGTAGTAACCAAAAAGAGCCACTATGACATTTAAGGAGCAGTGTATGCTGTTAGAGTACAAGATAACTACCCTGGGACCTTGCAGCTGCTAAGGATCTCTTTGAGAAAGTGGTCAAAGCCTGTTCAACAGTTCAGCAACAGAGTCAATACTGGATCACTTATTCACTTTAGATGACTGTTACTAATTCTAAACTACAGATTGGTCCACTGATAAATAAGTCCTAAAAATAGCAGGCTCTATGATTAAAGTGTGACTTCATGATTGACACTTCATAGTTTTCAGCAACAAGGGCAAAACTTTTTTTCTTGTTTTAGGTAGTGACCAAATGAAACAACTGGTCTTAAAGTTCAAAATTGTAAAGATGCTAAATAACCTAAAGACTCCAAAAGCCATTTAATAAAACTTAACCGTCTCTTAGGCTCACTTTCTCAGTTGGTAATCCCATTTTAAGGAGGGTTATCCGTTTTGGTTGGATTCCCATGTTATTAGGGGGCTGTAAATATTGCACTGGTCTAGACGGATCTAGAGCTCCATGCTGGCATTTGTTCAATCATTCAAGACTTACATAATAGGTCAGACTACCATACACTCAGCATGGACTGTCAAATGTCCTCAAGGCACGCTGCTTTATGTTTGCGTAGAAATGAATGGATAAAGGCAGACAACCCTTTCCAAATTCTACAGGAATCAAATATTATACTTGGAATGTGCCACCAAATAATGACCAAGGTTTTATTATAAAGCCCATTAAAAAGGCATTTTAAAAAGGAACCCAATAATAAACACCCATTCTGTAGGGTGTTTTTTGCAGCTGTTACCTCACTTACATCATTGACAAGATTACAATAAAAACATGTCTAAAGTAAGCAACATAACATCCACTACCAACAATTGGTGAGGCCATAGCAGAGACGCTCCCCTGCCTCCACAGGGCATACCGCCTTATAAACACTCCATAGACCTCAAGGAATCGTCTCCTTTTGTCACGCCAAGGCCTGCAACTGGCAACTTGTGGTCTAAAAACCTGGAAGGTGTTGTTGAAGATCTATGCCCTTCAGAGGGTTCGACACAGGTTTTTACATCAATATATCCACAATTCTTTACACATTATGTCATTGGGCCTGTAATAAAATATTGAGGTATGGTTTATGCCTCTAGTATGTGTTCTGTAGAGTTTAACACACGGTAAAGAGGGGAAAAAAAAAAAAAAAGTTTCATGGACACAGTCCTCCAGATAGCAGCCTGTGGCATCCAAACAATGATAAGTCCTGCACTATATCTGTTCTGTCTGCCATTTAGAGGACAAACAGCTCCATGAGAACAGACGGATCTGAGGCATTTCGGCTCACATGGTCAATTCAGTGTGAACAGCACATGGCAAGAAGACTAGTAAAGATACTGGACTAGAAGAGGCTGAGCCTTTACTATGCTCTGGCTGCTACTAGGGAATTCCCATAAATAATTACCTTTACTCCTAACAGGCCCACAGAGTACAGAAGTCACAGACTAATGAAGGTTTACCTCGATGCCCGGCTCCCTATGGGATAGTGCTGAGAACAGACCTTTTCTAAGCACACATCTGCCTCTAATCTTAATAGCTAAGCCATTAACCATACACAACATTTCTTTCCTCATGAACGGATGGTGCATATTCATAAATCTTAACCCATTCCAGTTCCTATTATGTGGACAAACAGCTCCATCTGATTATAAAACATGATAGAGTTTTCCTTGTCTGGGCTTTGTCTTTGTCTGGCCCGAACAGATTGCATCTGTCAGTGGATGGATATAAATGACCCAATTCCACCCCTGTAACAGGGACTGGAGAACAGGCAGAAAAATGGTCATGGCATCTACTGGGGAGATTGAACATTTCCACCAACAAAAAAAGTAAAATTCACTAGGTTAACCGCATAATAAAAATATTTTTTTTGTTCTCTTAATAACAGTTTTTATAACAATTTTAGCATGATCAAAATTAATTCATACATGCTGAAAATTTGGTTTTAAAATGTCACAGCCCTATAGAAGATGAGATCTACTAGATGTCAGCCGACCTCCCACACCCCAACCCTAATGCTTCCTGGCTCTGGGCCCAATAACTGCAACATCACCCACATCCTTCTCTTCCCTGTCCATCAGACCCCCAGCAGAGGCAAAATGATAGATCCCTGTCCACAGGCTAAGAGATAGTCCCTAGAATACTAAGAGTACATTGAAGGCAGACTAAACTGACAGGATGATAGATGGTCACCAGTTAATACCTCCAGCAAGAGTAAATATTGCTCAAGAGAGAAGATTCCTTAAAGGCTACATCACTCTCCTGGAGTCCTGTTCATATAGTCAGGGCAACAAGAATCAAACTCGACAAGTCTTATAATCCTAAATAGAGGACACCAAAAGGCAAATTCCCAACAATACAGCAGAGTAAAATAGAAGAACAAAAATTGCTAAACATGTTGAGTCTCCCTGTGGGCTAGTATATTTTCTTTACAACGGCATGGGCCGAAACATTGACATCTAGTTAAAGAGAATGGTGAAAGCAAAAGCTTATTGGGATACGACCAGTTGTCCCCAAAGTGACAGAACAGCTGAATTACTACATCTGGAGTCTCAATTGGGCAAACACTTAGAAACTCACACTTTTATAATGTTGGGCTGTTAAAGAGACAGCTGGAAGCTCTGTACACAAAACCACACAATCGGATATACAAGCAAGAGGCTAATACAGGCACAATGATAAAAAAATAAGCTTGGTTAGAGGTGCCCACATATAACCATGTCTACTGGCATGCACAAGGAGTGGAGAAATTTTAAGCACAATGGGAAACAGCTCAGATTCAGGGAATGGCTCCCATCCACCCAGTCTGCCCCTCCTAACTTCTAATCAATCATCTTGTTCCAGGACTCCACCAGCACTAAGTGAGAATCAATACAAGAAGTGAAATGCATTATCCCCACCGAGAGGTCGCAATGTACATAGAAACATGCATAAACAGGATAGAAAGTTTAGATAGTTATCTGGAATTTCTCAACATGGTCTTATCCCATCATAATACTGGGCACAAAGCACCGGACCGAGCCCGATGCCAGCTCTCAGGAACTCTAGCATCTGGTTGGGGATGTATGGTGATCAGGCGCAGACAGGCCATACACCGTTTATGGCACAAAATTTAACAAAGAACAATTGTATTATCTGAAAACTGACAGACCATCATCTCTTGGAAAGAAGTCAGAATAGTTTAGAATTCCTTTCCGATATTCACGGGTCAACAATCTTTCCACAGAAGAGTGTGCCCAGGTCATTCCTAGAAAGATTGTCCATCCCTCAGCCAGAATGAAATGGGAATGAAGAGGGATGGATCGTCCACCAGATTATTGTTCAACCATGAACTTACTTCACACCAAACGTTTGGGACTTTAGTCGCTCAATTCTCTCCCACAGATGTCCATGATTGTGGCAGCGTCCTTCCACTTGTATGTCACAGAGGAGCTGCGCTCAGCATTGGCAGCCCTTAGAGGTCTTTGCATGGAAGGAGATGTGACAGGTCCTGGAGACTTGATGCAATGTGAAGCAGGTTTTCCTTGGCTAGGGTCTGCTTTCTCTATCCAGCGGTGTACAGCTAGAGGGGCTCCAGTCCAGCATTATACGAGTGTCTGAGAAACTCCTAAGCCTCCTTTACATCCCCTCAGGGAAAGACTTTCCAATAGGAGAGGATTTTCCAGCTCATTCTTCCTGACACATTTCCAGTACATAGGATTATGTGGATTTCTGACATACTAGCACAACCACAGTTTATACTCATTTACACATACACATTCATTTCTTGGAGGAATATTTCATCTTCAGCTCCTATTTCATGTTTTACACTAAGCAGAACACAAGTGCTATAGCCACGAGCCGCCGGGAGAGGGAGCCCCAGAGCAATACGCCGCAGGACTCCCCGGAGTGAAGGGTTAATGAAGCAACTGGTGCCCAAACTCCAGTCAGACAGGGCTGGGGGCCGCTGGGTGACATGGGGGGGCGACACTGTTCAGCACCGGGAAGGCTTACAGAAAAGTGCACAATGGAAGAACAACCTACCGTTAGCTGTAGCAGAAGAGCCAGCAGAGAATCGGGTGTCCGCAGAGCCCTGTCACACAAGCACATGGAGGAGTCCTGCTGCTGCTGCCTGTAGGTGAGCTCGCTCCTCACTGACTACTACTACACGAAGCTCTCCTCACTGCTAACATGACAAGGCTCTCCTCGCCACTCATTGGCTCCAGCGCACAGCCCTCAGCCAATCAGAGCACAGGCTGCTAGGAGGGAGTGCTACTCTAACTTGTGCTAAGCAATCACTGACATACAACATCCCGAATAACAGAACCCAAAGCAGACAGGGCAAATGTATCACATACCGAGAGAGAAACACTGCCCCCCCAAACATAACATGTTATAATGAACAGAGGGGAGACTGGGGTGACAGACACCCCAATAACATGACATGCGCCACCCTTTAGTCTGCACTATACAAATAAAAAGGGTCATAATGGGGAAGAAAACAGACAAGTCTCCTCATACAGTTTACAGTCAGTGCTGGAAGTGGACACAGGAAAAAAAGCTATACTGTGGGCATCAAGTATGAATGAAACATAGCATCCTGACAAAGACAGGGGGAACAAGGGTCAAAATAATCGGCGTTATTAACCCTTTAAGGACTCGCCCTTGTTATTGTTTTTTTTCAGACAATCTCTTCATATGTGATTTCTCCCCCACACTCAAAAATCTTTGAACTTTTTTTTTCACTTAAGAGCTCTGTGCGCCTTAGTTTTCTGGCCTTCTGTTTTTTTATACCTGCGTACAAAGTTACCTTCATAGTGATGGTATGAATATTCCATGCCTTGTACTGGGAAGAGGAAAAAAAAATTCCAAATAAAGTGAAATGGTGAAAAAACACGCCATTTACACGGCGTATTTCTGTTTTCTTGTGGGCTTGGATATTTACAGCTTTTTCCTGTGCGTCGACAAATGACATGCTCACTTTAGTTTGTTTACGGTTGCATCACTATCGGGGATCCCAAGTGTATAGGTATTTTATGTTTTTCATACATACAAAAATAACAACATGTGTAGAAATTTTCTTTTTTTATTTCTGCCATCCAGTTCTTTTGCTTAACAACTTTTTATATACTTCGGTGTACGGATCCTGTGATGGTGTAATTTTTTTTTTTGCGACCTTTTTGGATGAAGTTTTCAGAATGCTCACTGATTTTCAGGACTTAAGCAATGTCTCCCTTTGAACCCCTTATTTTCACTCTTTATTCTCTGATTCTTTTTTTACAATTCTTTCAAACCCATTAGCTGGGTGTAGAACAAACAGTGCAATCATTTTATTATATTTTGATTGATTGTGCATTTTCGATTCGCGCATACCTAGATGTTCTATGTATATTTTTTTACTCTCTTGTTCGTTTGGTTATACTCTCAGTTTCTCTTTCCCGATGGGTGATTTGATTTTTAGTTTTTTAATTAAAATTTTTTCTTAATTTTTATAACTTTTTTATTTTTTTACTATTTTTCAGAGGCCCTAGGGTACTTTACTAACCCTCGGTTGCTGATTGATCTATCATAATACCACCATATCACCGGTATGGCAGTTATAAAATTGGGATTTTTCTACATCCCCCATATTTGCAATTAGCACATACAATGAATGGGTTAAAATCCAGGCAGCCTCTGGACTTGTCGGAAGACCCGAGGCGTCAGGTGCAACCGATCAGCACCGCTCCCTGAAGCTTCAACGGGGTACGACGACTGCCAACAAGATGGGCGCCGCACCACGGTCTGCGATGGTGATTTAAGTGGCCGCTTGCGCTGCGAGCTTCGGTACCTTCTACTTTCTCCGCTGATCTTTTTTCCTTCTCCTGCGATAGCAGCAAATGACATACGCGGCTATTGAGAGGCCTCACCCCCGTGAGCCTGAAGTGATCTATTTACGTCATGGGTCGGAAAGGGGTTAACAGCTTAAGCTGCGAATTCCAAATAACTTAGTGCCAGAAGAATGGAATGCACACTTGAAAAAGCAGTCAATGCGGTATAGTCAAGAAGCAGCAGTGGGTAGGTGAGCTTTATGTCAAGTGATCTGTTTGTAATAAAGTGGTGACTAGTCTAATGCAGTGGATGGCGAACCTTTTAGAGGCCGACGTGCCAAACTACAACAAAGACCCCGCTTGATTTACCCGCAAAGTGCCCAACACTAAAATTTAGTGTTATTGATACTCCCTTTTCTGTCACATCCCTCATGAGACCAGCACCTCGGCACCAATAAGCAAAAATAGTCCCAGTAACAGCTGGTCACTTAAAATAGCTCTGGTCACAGCAAGTCCTGGCTGTCTGGGACTTGCGGGAAATACCTGGGGTCAGCTCGTGGAGGCCTGTGTGCCCACAGAAAGGCTCTGAATGCCACCTCTTGGCCCCAGTGTCCATAGGTCTGCCATCACTGTCTAATGCTCTCCAATTCCTCTAAATATCATGGGGCACTATATACAACTGTATAAGTTCATATGTGAATTCATGTCGCTTATTTCACACTTCTTGTTATATGCGTATTCAAAAATATATAATCATAAATGTGCTTCATGCAATATTGTCTGCAGTGTTTATTTGGTGAGAGAAGTATATTTAAAGGAAATCTGAGACCAGGATGAAGGATTGTAAGCCAAGCAAATTTACATGCTGGTGTGTGCCCACTCTGGCAGGACCAGAGTGGACCATTTAGCTTCCTATGCAATCGTTTTTAAGAAAGAAAAGGCTTAAAAATTATGCAACTGAGCCTGACGGGCAGAGCCTGCATTAACAAACACCATGGAGCCTTGGAGACCCCATATGCTTTGCATAATATTTAAAAACTTCTTTTGTAAAACAAGAACATAAATAATCTAAAAGAAGAGCAGATCCTGCCAGAGGGGGCACACTTCAGTATGCCAGTGTGCTTGGTTTACTATCGATCAACCTGGTTGTGGATTTCCTCTAATTATGTTTTTTAAATTATATTAAGTAAATTAGTATTTACTGAGGAATTGAGGTGCATTAGACTATATTGCCCATGACACTTGCTGAGGAATTCAGTTAGTTCAATAGACAGTGAATGGAGCAACAGCACACAGGTGACCAGCTACTCCATCCTTTTGGCATGCAATACGGGTAGAACGAACCCCTGTTCTCATAATCTGTGGTGGTCTCATCACTGAGACCCCCTGAAGAGCAGTCTTAGCCCCATATCTGTGAATTGTGGGGTGTGACTATTAACCCTGTAAAGCTTTTAATAACCTCCCCTTATTTTGGCTCTTGTGCCCATTGCAGCCTACTTCTATAGCCAATTGGGTGGGCTACTCCCCCATTTCTTTCCTGTCCGTTTGATTTGGAGAGTACAGATTAGTAAGGGGGTTGGGGGCCAGTGGGGCGGGCACATTTTTTAGCCTTTTCTCTGGCCCAGGTAATTTCAGGGGGGAGAATGGTTACACACAAGTACTTGGTTTGGTCCTGATTAGCATGGGAAGTGTGTTAACTCTTTCTTGCCCCTTTTGGGGGTACTTCCAGTTGGTATGTTGCGTTTCCTTGGTGCTGATTGGTGATACATAAAAAGTATTGTGTTGATTGTGGTGATTTCGGATGTGCACTCTCTCGTGTGGGTGCTTGCTATGCTAGTATAAGAGGACGTACCGTTCAGAGTTGCTCGCCTGCAGGGGCTGCGTGTCACGAACAAAAGAGCTAAGTCGTGCAGTCGCGGGCAGTGCGCAACTCAGTCACCGTCGGCTTACATGACCAGTAGAATGTTACAATAGAGTTCACCGGGGTGTCAAGACTCGGAAGCCTCATAATTGCTTTTCATATACAACTAGAACGGGAATACGCTATTCCCCAAATTGAGGCACCGAATACAACAAAGTGACTGAAAATCATCCATTTGATGAGTCTTAGTGGAATGGCCACCTCTGAGCAGTATGCAGGATGCAACTAGTAACTAGGTTGCTATACTTAGCTTTGCAGTGGTCATGAATCACAGCCTAAGACACGATAGTGGGAGTGTGTTCTAGGTAAATTACTCTTGAGGGTAAATCTAAAAAAAAAAAAGCTCCCCCCACCAGTATTGCCACCCAATTTAATTATAACAATTATTAAATAACCAACCACCCCCGTAAAAATACTAATAATACAGTGACCCACCCCGTTATATAAAAAGACCGTGTCGCTCAATTATTATTAGAGAGGCTTCCGTAATATAACGTACAATAGCCATGTACATGATTATTGATTTTAATGAGGACCTACACCACCACCCTGTCGACCGATTCACCCATGGGAGGGGTGTAGGTGGTATGGGATGGGACTGAGGATACAGCCCGTATTTTGCGCTAATCCTCCTCGCCCGGGTGTGCTTTGGAAAACTAGGAGTGCAAAGCTATTTTACTGTTGTGATAGGCGGCTACTGTTTTTTTTGTCTGGCCGGCGCGGCGAGCTCGGGACAGAGGACTAACCTTGTTACTAGCGCAATAGAAGTTGTCCTAAGATCAGGACACCCCGAACGTGAGGGATTAGGCCCAAAAAGGCTACCCATGTCCCATCATCACCTACCACCACCCTCTACCGCTTATAGATGTAGCAATCGGGCTGGTGAGTGGCCCTTTAGAAAAGCACCTATTAATTCCCTGGTGCTGTACATGTCATTAAGAGGCTCACTCACACCATTATATTAAACAAGACAAAGCAAGTGTAAATACAAAAGATGCGAGATCATAGAAATGGGTAGGAGTCCCTCCGGTGCAGGTTCACAATCATATGGGAGGGCAGAAGGAACAGAGTGAGGGGCAGTAGCCAGCAGTTATAAGTGTTGGTCGTTGGGCAAAATGGGGTACAGTTTTTGGTGAGAGTCCAGAATACCAGAGCATGGGAGAAGTCCTGGCCTTGGTATGAGTTACGGATCAAGTGCATGAACAGTGGCGTAACTAGAGTCCACTGGGCACCGGGACAAAATTCCTAAATGTCCCCCCCCCCCCCCCAATTATACCTAAAAAAAAAAAAAAAAAACCTCATAACCCTTTCTGCTAACCGATGAAGGGAGGGGGCGGAAGAGGTGATAGAAGGTAGGGAAAAAAAAAGAGTGAGTGGGAAAAGGGAGATAGATGAGAAATCAAAACGAGGGGAGAAGGGGAGGGGAAGAAAAGAAGGGGGGAGAGGAAAAAGAGATCATGAAAAAAGGATGGAGGGAGGGAGGGGTAAAAACAAAAAGGGGGATGGGGAAAGAGGTGTAAAAAAAGGGGGGGGAGGGAAGAAAAAAAGGGGTAGGGGGAATGAAGTAAAATGGGAGAAGACAAAAAACAAAAATAGAAAGAAATGGGAGAAAAAAAAAAAAGCGGGGGAGAAAAAAGGGCGCGGGGAACAAAAGACAGGGGGGGGGGCAAAAAAAAAGACGGTGGGGAGAAAAAAATTAATGTGAAGATGATACCAAGACCGCGAAAGAAGTGGTGGGGGGGCCTGGTAGATGTGAAGACCCGGGGGTCCCGTAAAAAGACATATAAAAAATAAGGGAGGAGTGGAAAGATGTTACACTAAAATTATGGGGTTGTTCAGGGGGTAAAGACGAACACAGACAAAGCAATTTTTAAGCAAAGGGGCTCCGGAGAAGGAAAAAAAATAGAAAAGAACAGGTAGGTGGGGCCTCCGAGGGAAAAGTGGGGGGGGGGAAAAAACAAATAGATAATGGAGGGGTAAGCCTGTATGTGTGTGGCATTCCAAAAAGTTGTGGTCAGGGAACCAAGACAGGACAAAGGGAGCGGTGAGGAAAAAATGGGGGGGCGCCGTCCAGAAAAAAAATGAAATCAGATAGGGATAGGTGAGTGATAAGCCTGTGAAAAATTGTGGGCAGGTCCACAAAAGTTTTCAAACCACCGTAGGAGGCAGGGGTATTGTGCCCTCCATAAAAATGAAAAAATAGAGGGTTATTAAGTGCTATTATGTGGTCAGGGTCCAAAAGTGTGGATGGGTCAAAACCAGAAGATACAGGGTATGAGGTGGCGCCTCCATAAAAAATGAAATGATTGAGTTCCTGTACTGTGTGCAGTGAAGCACAAAAAAGTTAGTGGTAACAAGGAGCCAGAGGGGAGCAGAAGAGTGTAGAGTGTGGGGGGAAACGCGAAAGGCATGCCAGGGATAAAAAAGGGGAATGGGGATAAATAGAGGAAAAATAGTGAGTGCCTGTGAGGTGGCAGGGGATACCCGGGAAAAAAAAGAAAAAAAAGAAAGGGGGAGGAAAAGGGAGGGGGAGGGGGAAAAAAAAATGGGGGGGGGGGGGGATAAGGTTTAAAACAAGGAGAAGACACAGAGGTAGGTTGGTGAAAAAACGGGAGCGAAACGAGACCATGAACAAGAGGGCTTAATGTAACGGATAGAGAGTAACTGAATGGAAAGGCTAGCACAGGATGAAGGACGGCCTGGGTCGAATGAAAACGTCGGGTAGGCCTCATTGGGGAAGGGAATATCAAAGCATCTTACTAATAAAATGTAGGATAAAAGGGGTACGAAAGAAGGAAAAAAAAAAAAGGGGGATGATGATGCGGAAAACCTAGTGCTGATACCACGGGTATAACAGAAGTGCGTGGGACAGGGCGTAGATGTGATCACGGTCAATAGTGAATGGGGGACCAATAGAGGAAAAGAGTAAGTAGGGCTGAGTCGAACAGGTAGGGTCCCCTTTTGATACGTTAAATTCAATTCTGTCAGCCCTCCGGAAAAAAAAAAAAAGGGGCTTGATAGGGGTGATTGGGGGGGAGCATCGACTGTAATAGGGCTGGGTGAACAGGGGTCATCTGAAGAAGGGACAATGTTCGATGGCACCGGGTGTTGCAGTCGAGGGGGGGGAAGAGGGGAAGGGGAAATGGCATGGGGGGACGATGTACGCTTATACTGTTGATGAGTGAAGGAGGTAAGGGCACACGCCAAGGATGACTAAGTGGCGACAAATGAAACAAATTGGAAGATGGGGGGGGGGAGGGCAAGGACGGGCCCGGGCCGTGGAAGGGAGGAAAAGGACGGGGGGGGGGGATGGAAACGGCCGGGGGGAACAAGGAGGAGAGGGACGGAACGGGTCTGAAAGTACAGAGCAGTTTATAAGGAGAAGAAAAGAAAGCAACAAACGCGTGAGGCCACGAATGTGAAAGAAAAACTGGAAAGAACAGGATAAGACGAGGTGGGCTAATATCGAACAAGAATGTTCATAAAAGTGGTCACAAAAAAAGGGGAGTAACCACTAAGGAAAACAAAAAAAAGTGAAGCAGAAAGGGATCACGGAAAATATTGAACAAGGAGGGGAGGTCTATAACATCCTTCTGATTTAGCCAGTGGGGTGCGGATTGAGAAGGTAACTGAGGTTGTACGGAACAGAAAAGCTCAATTGTGCCAAATAGAGGGGGGGGTGGGGATATGAAGAACGCCGGCTGGATAGGGTGTGTGTAGGGAGCCGTTGAATTGTGAAAGATAGGGAATCGATGATGAGGAATAAAAAGGAGAGACGGTTTGAACACTTTTGATTTATTGATTTTTTTTATATTTTTCAAACCCATTACGGGGTTAAACACAGTGAAAATCATGTTATTATATTTTGATTGATTGGGCATTTTCGGATGCTGCGATACCTAATGTGTTTGTGTTTTTTACAGTTTATTTATATATATCAGTTCTAGGGAAAGAGGGGTGATTTGAATTTTTAGTTTTTTTAATTATAATTTTTCTTAAATTTTTATATTTTTACTTTTACTATTTTTCAGAGGCCCTAGGGTACTTTAACCCTCGGTTGTCTGATTGATCCTATCATATACTACCATACTACAGTATGGCAGTATATGGGGATTTTCATCCCCATATGTGCAATTAGCACATACTAATGAATGGGTTAAATTTCATCCCCATATGTGCAATTAGCACATACTAATGAATGGGTTAAATCCAGGCAGCCTCGGGACTTCGGAAGACCCGAGGCTGTCATGGCAACCGTAGAAAACTTTATTGCAGCTATATGCTAATTTTTTTATGCGGCTACTTTTTTTTCTGTCCGGCGTGGAGTAGCCGGACATGAGACTACTACCTTTATAGCTGCAATAAAGTTTTCTAAAAGACACCCGGACGTGAGGATTAGCCCAAAAAAGGGCTATCCTCACGTCCCATCCATCCACCTACCACCCCTTCTACCTTTATAGGTAGAATCGGGGTGGTAGGTGCCCTTTAATAAAGCACTATTAATTCCATGGTGCTGTACATTCATTAAGAGGCTCACACACATTATATTAAAACAAGAACAAAAGCAAGTGTTAAATACAAAAATTGCAGAGATCATGAGACAAATGGTAGGAGTACCCTTCCTGTGAAGGTTCACAATCTATATGGGAGGGCAGAAGGAGACAAGAGGTGAGGGAGCAGAGCAGAGCAGTTATTAAGTGTTGTCGTTGGAAAATGGGGTACAGTTTTGGTGAAGAGTTCCAGAATATCCAGGAGGCATGGGAGAAGTCCTGGCATTGGTTATGAGTAGAGATAACCAGGAGGCATGGGAGAAGTCCTGGCATTGGTTATGAGTAGAGATAACAGTGAACAGTGGCGTAACTAGAGTCCACTGGGCCCCGGGACAAAATTCCTAATGGGCCCCCCCCCCCCCCCCCCTTCCCCCAATGAGTTATCAGATCAAATTAATTATTTTATAAAATAAGCCCCATTAAAAAAAAAAACCCTATACTCACCTCTGGCAGCGGGTCCCGCGTCTTATATCTTCTTGCCGCGGGCGGGCAGGAAGGGGTGCGCGGCCGCGTGATGACGTCTTCACGCAGCCGCGCATCCCAGTTCATGGAGCGATGTGCGCCACATCGCTCCAGTAATAGTGCTCGAGCGGCCGCTTACTGCCGCATCGAGCACTATTCAGTGACGGGCAGAGCTTCCTGTCCGGACGGACGGAGGCCCCTGCCCGACTGCCAGTGGCGTATCGACCGCGGTCGGTACGCCACTGGCAGTGAAGCAGAAGGTCTTGTGGTACCGTGGGCAAACTTACAGTATTGCCAGTGTGCTTGGTTTATATCGGACGCACCTGGTGTGATTTCACAAGATGTTTTTAAATTATATTAAGTAGTAAATTAGTATTTACTGCGGAAAATGAGGTGCATTATTAGACTTATTTTATTGCCATGGGACACTTTGCTGAGGAATTCAGGTAGTTGTCAATAGACAGTGAAATGGAGCAACGCCACACAGGTGACAGCTACTCCAGCCTTTTGGCATGCAATACGGGTTTTAGAACGAAGACCCTGTTCTCATAATATGTGGGTGTCTCTTTCATCACTGGAACCCCACCTGCAGAGCAAGTTAGCCCCTATTCTGTGAATTGTGTTGTGACTCATTAACCCTTTAAGCTTTTAATAACTCCCCTTATTTTGGCTCTTGTGCCCCTTGCAGCTAGCTTTCTATAGGCCAATTGTCTGCTCCCCATTTCTTCCGTCTTTTGATTTGTATAGTACAGATTTAGGCGCTCTGGGTAATTTGGTCGTTGTACCTTGTGGAATGGGGCGGCACATTTTGTAGCCTTTTCTCTGGACCAGGGGTAATTCAGGGGGGAGAATCTGTTGAGGAGAGGAGAATGGGCACATAGGATCCTGTTTTGTCCTTTATAGCATTTTAAGTGTTTTTAACTCTTTCTTGCCCCTTTTGGGAGGACTGTCCATTTGTGTTTTGCTTTTCCTTTTCTATTTTGATACATTTAATAAAGTATTGTAGTTATTGGTTTATTTCGGATGTGCACTCTCTGTGTGGGTGTCTTTTCTATGTTAGTGATAAGAGGGACAGTACCGTCAGAGCTGCTGCCTTGGCAGGGCAGTGCGTTTGTCCACACAAAGAGAGGCTTGCGGGGTGCAGGCAGCACTCAGTCACCTCGGCTGTGAGGACCGATGACAGTACTGTGACATCGAACTTCATAATGTGCAAGATCGGAAGCCTCATAAGTGCTTTTATACAACTAGAACGGATGCATTCCCCCAATAGACAACGGTACAACAAAGCAGTGATGAAATCATCGCATTTGATCAGAGAGCAAGTTAGGGGAAATGGCCACATACCTGAGCAGTATGCAGGATGCAACTAGTAACTAGGTTGCTATACTTAGCTTTGCAGTGGTCATGAATCACAGCCTATAACAGAGTAGTGCAGTGTTCTAGTAGTAATTACTCCTTGAGGGTAAAAAGCGAAAAAAAACAAGCTCCCCCCACCGTAGTTGACACCACAATTTAATTATAACAGTTTTAAAGTAACCAACCAAGCCCCCGATCAAAATTACTATAATACAGTGACCCCCCTTTAATTAAAAAGAGCCGTGTCGCTCAGATTATTATATAGAGGCTTCCTAGTTTAAATAGTTACAATTAGCACATGTACATTTAATTATGTATTAAAGGACCAACTACCACCCCGATTCTGACTCATAACAGTGAGAAGGGGTGGTAGGTGGGCATGGATGGGCGCTGAGGATAGCCCTTTTTGGGCAATCCTCACCGCCCGGGTGTCTTTTAGAAAACTTTATGCCAGCCTATTGATGCTTAACTTTTTTATGCGGTACTTTTTTTCTGTCGGCATTGGAGTTGAGAGTGCCGGACATAGACTACTACCGTGTATAGCTTGGCACTAAAGTCTTTCTTAAAAGGACACCCGGACGTGAGGATTGAGCCCAAAAACAGGGTTATCCTCACGTCCCATCCAGCCACCTACACAACCCCTCTACACTTAAGGGTTTAGAATAGGTCTGGTGGGCAGGTGGGGTGGTTAGGTGCCTTTAAATAACGCCACATAATTCATGCGTGCTGTACATTCAATTAAGAGGCTCACACCACATTATATTAAAACAGAACCCCCCCCCCCCCCCCCAGCGTGTTTTAAAACAAAAATGCAGAGGATAATGAGGGGGGGGGAAAAACCAAATGGTAGGTAGATAGGAGTTTTAGGATTAGGGTTTAGGAGTACCCTTCCTGGAAGGTTCACAATTCTATATGGGAAGGGCAGAAGAAGAAGGAGACAAGAGGTGAGGGGCAGAGCAGGCAGTATTAAGTGTTGTCGTTGGAAATGGGTTGGGTACAGTTTGTGAAGAGTTCCAGAAAGCCACGGCGGCATGGGAGAAGTCCTGGATTGGATGAGTAGAGAGACCAGTAGTAGCCGTGAACAGTGGCGTAACTAGAGTCAACTGGGCCCGCGGCAAAATTTCCTAATGGGACGCCCCCCCCACTTATCCCCCCCCCAATTATACCTATTAAAAAAAAAAAAAACTCCAAAAACCCTTTATGCCTAACCGATATATTTCAGGGATTATTATTAAATATTTCGCCCCCCCACAATTTAATTATTTAATATTCTATCCACCACAATGAATAATTACTATTATGCTGCACCCCCCACAAATGAATTAATTAAAAATATTCTCTCTCCCAAAATGAAATTATTACATATTCTGACCCACCCCACTAAATTTAGTTGAATTATTTACAAGCTGCCCCCAACAAACTGAAGGATTACAAATCTCTCCCCACTACACAATGAACTTATTACATATTCTGCCCCCAACAAGACTGATTACATTGATTCTGCCCCCCCACAATTAATATATTACAAATCTTCCCCCACCCACACACACAATGAAGTATGACATAGGTCTGCCCCACAACCCCCCAATACCCCCAATGAAGTTTGAATGAATTATTACAATATTCGACCCCCCACCCCCCCACAACCCCAAACAACCTCCAACCACAAACCACCCCCACACCATCAACAGTAAAATGATAGTAAAGTATGAAGTCCTTTAGAAACCCTCTCCCACAAGGAAGAGTAAAGAGGAGGAGAACCCCCACACAGGTGAAGTAGAACTCTTCTGCCCCCCCCCACAGGGATAGGAGGGACAGTAGGCGGCGCCCCCGACCAAGGGAGGAGGGAGGGACAGAGTCCCCCGCTCACAAGGGTAAGGGGAGGGAAAGAGGGCGCCCCCCCCCCTAACAATTATTTATTTCCCATTCTCTCCCCCCCAAAAAATCAGTTAATTATTTAAATCTGCTCCCCCCCACACACAATGAATTATTACATATATGGCTATCCCCCTACCACCCCAAGCAGTACCCCCACAAATCATCAATTACATTCCCCCCCACACGCAAACCCCCACAATGAATATTACAATCCTCCCCCACACATGAATTCATACATATCTGCCCCCCCCACAATTCATTATTACATATTTCCCCCCACCCACAATTAATTATTACCACTTTTCTGGCCCCCACACTTAATGTATATTCCATATTCACCCACACCACAATATTACACATAGTTTTGACCAACCCCCCCCCACTGAGGTTAATCAGAATCAAATTTCATGATTAAAAATACGCCCCGTAAAAAAAAAACTATACTCACTCTGACACCTCTGGCAGCGGGTCCCGCGTCTTCTATCTTCTTGCCGCGGGCGGGCAGGAAGGGGTGCGCGGCCGCGTGATGACGTCATCACGCAGCCGCGCATCCCAGTTCATGGAGCGATGTGCGCCACATCGCTCCAGTAATAGTGCTCGAGCGGCCGCTTACTGCCGCATCGAGCACTATTCAGTGACGGGCAGAGCTTCCTGTCCGGACGGACGGAGGCCCCTGCCCGACTGCCAGTGGCGTATCGACCGCGGTCGCCATTGAGACAGTCGTCCGGGCCCCCCCCCGTCTGATGGGCCCGGTCTCAATGGCGACCGCTGCGACCGCGGTCGGTACGCCACTGGCAGTGAAGCAGAAGGTCTTGTGGAGAACATAGATATAGGGGCACAATTACTTTCCTGTCAGACGAAGTTCCCGAAAGTGCATTGTTCGACGAGAATGCACTATGCCGCGATTCAGTAAGATCGTGCGCGGAGTATTGTGCATGTGTCACTTCCCCACTCAGGTCCAACAGATTTCACCTTCTTCTTCGGGGTTCATGTAA
This sequence comes from Engystomops pustulosus, assembly GCA_019512145.1. NCBI lineage: Eukaryota > Metazoa > Chordata > Amphibia > Anura > Leptodactylidae > Engystomops > Engystomops pustulosus. Next base: position 126,034,671 of record CM033644.1, read on the forward strand.
GTGCATTGTCTTGCGACACAATTTGAAAGCTAAATCCCGCTATTAGTCTGAATCAGTCTTATCGTCCGACGGCAAACCCCGTAATTTCTGTAGTTGTTGCGCCAAAATCCGAACCTGAGCAACAAATTGTCATCGCAGACACCTGTTAAATACCTCTCAAAGCCGTTCAATCCCCGAAAACATCGGAAAGTCTGATGAAAGTGCGATCGTGGACCCTAGGCCCTCTGCAACACTAGCGTTTGCTTTCACTGCGGTGCAATGCGTGTGAAACACTGACTTTTTGGACTGCGTTTTTTGTTCCATTTTTTCCTAAAGAGTATTTGCGGTTTTTGTTTCGTTTTTCGGCGCATTTTTGCCAGACACGCATCAATGGGAGACTCGGGAGCATATTTCAAAGGGACCATGGTTTGGATTAAATGTGTTATTTAAGTGAAAAAAAATGTTTACTGATAATTTGTCAACATTCGCGACTTCTGTTTCAAGTTCCGCGCGTATATTCATCCTCCGACAATGTGCAGATGTTTGGAGACGACAGTGAAGCAATAGACATAAAATTTCATTTGACACAGTGAAACACAGTGACCACAGGAATCATTTACGATAAAACACAGTGCAAGAACAAATGCAGAATAGATTACAGATTTCGGCCTAATCTGCTTACTTGTCGTAGATACGCGCGGACGCGTGCGAACAACAATAGCATGTTGAAGAAACAATTATATGTGTGTAAAGAACACATTGCAGATGTTCCATACCTTGCAATGTCTTCTTCACACATATTATTGTTCTTCACATGTATTTTGTTCGCAACGTCGCTCCGGCGGCTGTATCTCCGACAAAATCAGCAGATGGTGCCGAACATCCTGTAATCTATTCTGCACTGTTGTTCTGCACTGATGTGTTTTTTTCATCTTAATATCCTTTGTGTCACTGTGTTCATACCTGTTGTTGTTGTACCATATTGTTCATTCTATTCTTAACTGTTTCTGCATGTGTGTCTTTTTTTAATTACAATGATGCTTTCGCGGAGCAGGGGACGAAATACTGTTTTGTATACTGTTGACTAAGCAACCTTACGTTAAACCGGATGCACTCGAATTGCAATTGCAATGTTTGCGTACGAGTGCAAGCTGTTTTTGATACGTTCCCCAGAGACTTGAACATGGGGCGTGAAATATGATAAAAGACCGGCGATGAATCGCAAAATAGAGCATGCTGCGATTTTGACGGACGTGCACGAACGCAAAAACGCGCGTTGAAAAACCATGCAAATGGAGAAAAGGAGACGAAGACCCCTTGAATACATGGGACATAGTGAATGGCTAGTTCTGCGACGTTCAAATGCACGGCGCATAACTCCGCGGCGTGAAAAACGCCATTTATAAGGGGCCTTAGTAAATAAGCCCCATAGTGTGTGTAGAGTATATTTGGTGCAGTTTTTATATATGTGTGTCATGCATATATTGTGTATGTGTGCTTATGTCTGTGGAGTGTATATACGATATATGTGTTTCTAAGTTCGCATTGGGGTCCACTGGAGGCTTGTTACACCACTGCTACTCACCTAGTCTGTAAATCAGAGAAAAATGGTCTTTAAATGTCATCATAGTAACTAGTATGAGTTTTCTTTTGTGACATATTACATTTCTAAACAGAAGTTTTTATTGAAGCAAGACCCCCAATATTTTCTAATAAATATATTTTTTTGTGGCAGTGGAGTGACAACCACTGTGGGCAACATACAGTGATATAATCTCCAACATAAACTGATATTTTGATGGTTAATGCATTGCCTCGGAACATGAATTTGTAGACAGGACTCTAGGAGGGCAGTAATGGTACCTATGTAGAGAGCTTTAATAAGTCATATTTTCAAAAATAAGATACCATAGTATGTACATACCGTATTTATTTTATTTTATAGAGACAAGGCAGTAAAAATAATAATCTGTTACGAGTGCAATACTTTTAGTGGACCATGGTCACAAGAGAACATGTATAATAAGAAGGCAGGAGTTAAATTATACACTGGGTTAATTGATTGTTGTATACTCTATATTTACTGAGACAAGTCAAACCTCCACAGGTGGCTTCACAACAGACTGCTTTACAGTGCAATATTGCTTTTGTAAAGAGGAATACTCTGTGGGGCACATTTACTTACCCTGTCCAATAAGTTCCCCGAAAGTGCATTGTCCGACGATAATGCACTCTGCCGCGATTCACTAAGATCGTGCGCCCGATATCGTGCATGTGTCGCTTCCCCACTCAGGTTCGCCAGAGTTCACCTTCTTCTTCCTGGTGCATGTAAGTGCATTGTCTTGCGACACAATTTGAAAGTCAAATCCCGCGCTCAGTCCGAATATAAGATAAAGTTGATCTATGGGGATGTAAAGGAAAAAATTGTAGCTAAAAGAAGTGTCAGTAAATATGGGAACCTGTCACTAGCTGCATTTGTGAACATGTGGTGACAGGTACCGTTTAGGCTACAAAAATAGTATAAATGTGGTGCATACCATTCAAAATAAAATAAAGAAAATACAGTAGTGAAATGTATAGATGACAGTATCATTTGTTTTGGTTAATTACAATATGCAAGGCTGTGTATATTCCTGTTTTCATGCATGCTTTTCCAGTATTGAGCCTTTTTAATTTCACTTCCAAATTTGAAATGAAATAATCTGTATGTGTATGTTCATCTGTAGAGTACAAGGAGCTGTCACTATTAAAATCCTGTGTGTATTGATGCTTTTATAAGTCACACAGTTTTAGCTTCATGTGGACCTAGGGTGCAGAATAAGTTCATCTCTCTAGGCTGTTTATACTGTAATGCAGTGTTCTAGCACATGGAACTATACATGATGTTCATGTTAGTTGACTACAGCTGAGCACACTGAAAGCCAGACACCTGTTTATTTATGTTGGCAGGGTTAATCCTTTGGTGAGTAACAACAGCAGTTAATGGACCAGCTTTTTTTTAATGAAAACCCATTGTTGTAGGTGCCATGTTTTTCCTCACTTGAATACATAACTGATGAAGGGATGGATATGCCTCACTTGAGCTAATGCAGAATATATACAAGCAGGCAGCATCTGTATTGCATTTGCACATTTCCTCATGTGTGGGTGTCCTTTGGGTTTTCTCTAAGTCTTTTATAATATGTATACATATTTATTAGCTTTCAATAAAAGAATAAGTATAATAGTGTGTAGCATCCCTGTGAACAACACTTTGGCCTCATGCACACCTGCCATTTTCAGAAATGGGCCGCAAACAAGGTGAAGTTTGCATCTCATTTGGCCCAGGTAGAGATTGGAAGGGTGACTGCTCCTCAACCCTTCCATTTCCATAGGCAGTGAAACAAATCAGGGCAGGAACAGGAACTCCTCTATATTATGCGCCAATTGCTGTGACTGGCTTGGTCTTGGTGCGGTGGGACACTGTGTTCTCACTGCAGCGTGACTGTGCACAATACACCTTAATGGCGGCCTTGAACTAGTTGACTATTTTGCGGCTTTCTCACAGCCAACATTTAAGGTCATGCGCGTGAGGCCTTTATGTGATAAACACCACTGGGCCAATGGGCAATGATGAGTAAGACCATCTCTAGGCATGGTAGATTTAGATATATTTAGATTAAATATTAGGCAATTACATTCTTAGCAATTTGCACAGTCATTTTTACTATAACCTGCGCCAGAAAACTGGTACAGGCTATAACTGACTTTGGTGTTGGTCTTAAATCAAGGTGAGCAGACCCAAAGTTCCAATCCCTCCAATACAGCAAATTGACACCCACAGGATAGCCATTGCTAGTTGCTAGAGGCGTTACTTTGGCAATATGTCTGGGCACACCTGAACCCTGAACATGAACGCAAAGTTGGGGTCCGCTCATCTCTAGTCTTTGTGGGTTGAGACACTTTACTAAATGCTCTTTATAATGTGTATGTAAGTGTCAGGGGATTAACTATACATACATGCAGTGCTTCTAAACCAAGCACACTTACCCACTGGCATGTACCTCTTGAAACAGGACCCAGTTTTGCTTCTACATGCTTAGTGTTTAAGAAAAGGGTCTTTTAAAATTATGCAAATGTGAATCAGAGGCTCCTCGCTGTGTCACAGGAGGCCTCTCTAGTTACGTCTTCTGCTAATAATGCATGGGTCTATTTGACATTACTGCCCAACTCCTCCCTCCCCAGTCAGAGACGCCAGCTGACTGTCGGCAATTCCCATGCATGCGTAGCTGACTGCTCAATGCAGTTGTTTATCTTTTGTTGATGACATCTATAATCCTTTTCAATATCCAAAAAGAGGAAAGAGTTGGCACTCACCGCAAGTTTAAAATGTCTTTGTCTTTATTATTTCTTTAGAAAGCATTCAAGGAACACAGGGAGCACCATTCATGGCAGGAAAAAGAAAAGTGTGAAGGACAGCTAGGACTACTAGGTGCGCTTCATCTTGCCTCATCCACAAGCCTACCTTCATATCTACTAATCAGGGTGGGAGGGACCGACTGGTGGGCCTCGACACTGTTTGGCCCTGCCCCTTGGTGGGTGCTGGCCCCACCCCACCACTGCTCACTTCACCCACTGACAGCCATGTCGGGACTTTAACCTTATCTGTGTCCGGAGAAGACACAGAAAGAGTTGAATAACAGGATGGTGCAGAGCGCTATAAGCTCTTTGCATCACCATTGTTCCCCTGCTGTAGCTATGATGTTGGCAGGTGCCAAATGATGATGTCATCATCTACTGGCATAACAACATAGAGAAAGAGGAGAGCTGCTGGGGAATGGGGACTGGGGACTGGTGAGTATGGGGGCCCACAATATGAGGGCGTGAGAGGGTATATAGTATTTGCATTTTAGTTTAACTATATGATTCAAACCTTCATTCATATTTATTTAATAAAGTATATTACAAAGCTTATAATTATCATCTTCACTATCATTTACAAAATTTGGTCAGAAGTTTAGTTAATCTATACATTGGCCAGATACTTGAGTTAACTGTTGGCCTGATGCAGTCATGTTTATTACAACGGAAAGAAAAAGTTGAAGGGAACGTGTCACAAGGATTTTTGTTATCACAATGATATCCTTCTTTATTAGCGGACACTCACCATTATACAGAAATAATTCTTTGAACCCAGTATTTAATCGACTAGTAACAAGTTATGGGGGTGGAGAATAGTCACTCTGTCATGTCCTCTTTTGTATTAATTTAAGTCCCATAGTCTAGGTATTATCATCATCATCATAAATCAGGACCACGGCATCTGATGGTAGCTTACGATGAAGTCCTATTTGACATTATTTAAAACGGGAAGATTCAGGCCAGTATGACTAAGGTTATTTGTCTATGGGCTTCTATGCACCGCTGAATCTCCAAGAATGTTGTAGGACATTATTGTGATCTTGTCACTTTCCTGAATAACAGGTGGATCTAAGTTCTTATCACAGGTTCCCTTTAAGTTGCTGTCAGAAATTGCTGAAAATCTAACATGCCCAATCCCTTTAACCTTCACATCTGTGGGGGAAAATGGGTATGATATGGTATACATGAAAAAAGTTAATTGATTATTCCACTACAGGAGGATCCATCACAAAGTCCATTCTGTGTGCTTGACTATTTTCATCAAACAAATGACAAGTATTTCATTTTAGTTAACAGGAGGTGCCCTGTGATTGGTTGCTGTCCAACATTAGATATATCCTTGTTTATTATTACTTCCTTTCTTCTGTTTCCATGAGTAGAACCAAAAAACATATATCTCTAAAACCTTAAATCTATTACCATCAAACTGTATAAATAAAAGACATAAGACAGTTGTCATAAAAGGAGCATACATGAAAGGATAATTAGCATAATCCTTTTATTTTCCTTCATAGGAAATCATTGGTATCATGGGAAAGATGTTTGGCCTCCATATTTTTTATTCATTTCTGATTGATAACCAGAAAACCCGGTGTGTATTATTATCTTTATATGCTGATATCAAACACACCAAACCACATTTGTCTAATAGGAACCACATAAAACTGCCACAAGAAGGTAAACAAGCTTTTACCTTACACCACCTCTGTGATCAAAGATGGCAAAGTATCAATACTGAATACAAGCCTACCACAAATAGTATGATAAACAACATGGCCACACTGTCAGGTAGAGACTACACAGAAAATACACAAGAAAACAGGGAGACCGTGGAAAATCAGAAATCTCCCAAACGCTGGCAACATTTTGCTGTAAATTTACCTCAGATTTCCTGCTCTGCATTGTAGATAATACAATCTGCTAGACAACTGAGTATGTGAGTCGAAACTGTATATTTTATAATAGTACATTAGAGTAGAGTAGACACTACACTTATTACTAGACAAGTGGAAGGAGGACTCTGACCGTGAGGACGGCAGTTATTGTGCATTATAGGCGATCCTGAACAGTTGGGTTTTTAGGTTACCTTTGAAGGTTTGGAAAGTGGCGGACAGTATGAAACACTTTGGTAGAGAGTTCCAGAGTTGTGAGAAGAGTGGATGGTGATAGAGTGAAGCAGGAGGTCTAGTGAGGAACAAAGATTAGATGTCTGGTGGTATTGGCGGATTAGTTCATAGATACATAGAGGGGACAGGTTGTGCATGGCTTTGTCAGTGGTATCTCTGCTCTGGTAACCACAGGGAGAAAACAAAATAATCCAGCAAATTAATATTCAGAATAATATAACATATATAAAAACATTATAAAAATCCCCCCTAAGTATATAGGTTTCCAGAGCACTGCCCCCACAGTATATAGGTAGCCAGCACACTGCAGCCCCCATGCTCCCCCCAGTATATAGGTGGCCAGCACACTGTACCCTCCCTCCCCCACAGTATATAGGTAGTTAGAAAACTGCAGATTCTCCTTCCCTCACAGCATATAGTTACCCAGCACACTGCTGCCCCCCACAGTATATAGGTAGCCAGCACACTGCAGCCCCCCTGTATATAGGTAGCCAGCATACTGTCCCAGCACATAAAATAAAAATAGGTGCTCACCTTCGAGTGCTCCCCGTGGCTCCACTTCTATCTTCAGCAGTTTCGTACACTCTGCGTCATAGCATGCATGTTGGCCGAATAGAAGCAAATGAACTTTCACAGGTTTTTGAAAAGTATGCAGGCACGGGGCAGGAATGCTCAAGAGCTGGGCCATGCCCCCCCCCCCCCCTTTCACCATCGCAGCATAAGCATCTTGTTGTATACATTGGGCGGCAGGAACACCCTGTGCTCGCCCCCTTTCCTGGCAGCTGTGCCCCTCCTTGCCCACATGACCTGGAGGAGTCATAGTCCCAAAAATAGCCACAATTTCTTGCAGTCCACAAGAAATTGCAATTATTTCAGTGCCTCTATGCCAGAAAAGGACATAGAAGCAGTTATAAATCCCTCCTTATGTTTGTTTCTTCTTCTTAGGCCTCCCCTGACCATTCTTCAAAGGGGTTGACCACTTTAAATATGAGTTAAAATGATCAGCTCCTCTAAGTTTTATATCTTACCAGAGGCTTTATTCACATCATTACTGATCAGTAATGTTGTATTACTGTCACTCATAGCTACTTATGAGGATGCTCTAAAAATAGACAAAGGAGCAGAATTTCCTTTTGTTTGCAGTGTATGGCAAACATCATAGCAACATGTCATATTAATAAGCATAAATGGAGTTATTGCTTACATACACACTTAACCACGAAAAGCCATTGGTAATTTTATTAAATATCAGTGGAGACTATAAAAGGATACATAGAACGACTGGCCAAGAACATGTAATATGTGTTTATGTGAACAAAGAGTGTTAAAACTGGTTGTAAAGTGTAATGATAACCCTGACCTGGATGAACATGCACTTAACACGCCTGACTGATTGATAATCAATAGCAGTGACCTGCAAAACATTACATATATTATTTACCCATTCCTACAAGAGTACATAGCAACTCATCTCTGTTGGCTGTATCACGCTTGGTGAACCGGCCTTGCTCAGGCTCTGGGCATGTCATTTTTCATGTTGTCTTATGCTTCTTGTTTTTATACTTGCTAATGTTTTCTAAGAACGGTGTCTGTGTCTGGCAGACATGCAGTAAAGGATATTCTTACATGACATATTCCCTTACTGGTACCCTGGGTAAAAAGAACAATTTAGTAAATGTCGTGCAGCCTGAGTACACTGATTAATTTGAACCAGAGGAATGCAATCTAGGATTTGGGAAATCACTGATGCAGAGCATTAGCTTCAAAACAGCATATTTGTCATTTCTACACTTACTGTCACCAAGAATGACTTCTATAGATATGTAGGCAGGCAGAAAAAAAAGAACAATCACACTTCCAATTTCCTTTGATCAAATAGTGTTTGTAACTAATTACAATATATTCTATTTACGAGGAGAAGTTAATTAGTATTTTAGTATTTAAAGGGAATAGAGGAAATAGAAATCTGAGCCGTGTTAATAGACATGAAAGGTCACCAGCATGTCAATGGGAGTGCCAAAAGACATGGAATTATGTGACCATGTAGGCTAGCCAGCGCTGGGCATACCTGTGCAAGTGCCGGGTTCAGAGCTGCTGGGGGGGGGGGCACATAAGGCTGTACTTAAGGAATCCAAAGGGGGTGAGGGGGACTTTATATAAAATAACCATGAGGACTGTATATAATTGAACTATGAGGGGGTTTAGTTGCATCACACCAGCATAGTCATACAAATCAAACAGCTGACCCGTGCACCTTTTCTTAGTAGCCTTAAGGAAACCATATTCCCTAATCCTAAAAATGATGTACTATAATTATTGACCCTGATACTGCAATGGGACCTGGCACCTTGAAATTATACCTCCGTGCACAAGGATTTGTTTATTTATGCCACACAGAGCAAAACTGAAAAACAAAGAAAGCCTTAGTCAAATAGTTCCAGCTTTGGATTCATTTTCATGTAGCGAAGTGAAATTGGAAATCTGCTTACGCATTTGTTAGGGTAGCAGGTCATATGTGAAATCACTCCAAATAGCCTTTGGGCAAATAATGCTTGCTGTGCCTTTGAGTGAGTGATGACAGCAGTAGTCATGACTAGGTGCACATGGAACTAGGTGTTTCTCCACAGGAATGCACACTTTTTGTTGCCACATTATAAATTAATTAAATGCTGCTTTGTGCATTGTTGTGGTCTTGACTTGGTTTAAAGACAAACATGATCAAAGTGCAAAGATTTTTTTTCTTTAAAGTCTTCTATATCACAGTTTGGCCAGAACATACTGGAATCAAAGCTGTAAGTTTAAGAAATTGACAGATATTAGCAACTTTAAAGCAGTTTTTCACTCCTGTATTGCCCTGAATGCATACACTGGGGTTTATTTACTAAGGGTTGCAGATCGCACTTTCGTTGGATTTTCCGTCGTTTTAGGGATTTGCGTCGATGTGAAAGGTATTTATTTCACTGGTGATTGTGTCGCTCGCGATCGGATTATGGGCAGCTGCGCTGGCTTTCATGCGACGGAAATTGGGGGGCGTGCTTTCGGACGGTTCGACTGATACGGACTGATTTAACATTCAAATTATGTAGCACGACAATGCACTTACATACACCAGGAAGAAGAAGGTGAATGCACTTTTGGGGATCGTGTCAGGACAGGTAGTTAAATGTGGCCCTGTACTGCTGTTGATCAGCTACATTAACATGGGACATATCTATAATACAATAGAAAAATGCCTCCTTCAATCCATCACTCACAATGGAAGTAAGCGTGCCAGATAGTTGCATGAAAACGCATTGGGTTTTTTTTCCTTGGCTATTTGGCCATACATTATGTTGGTGTTGAAAAATTGTTATGCTGTAAAAATAGAATGAAATAAAATCATTTATACTTGAATTACTGTTGTCAGTGCTGGATTGAAGGAACCATTTTTCTATTGTATTTCGACACTTGCGACATCTGAGGACGCGGCTGGGACATTCCATATGCAATAAGGAGTGGTGAGCTTTAAACTTTATTTTTACTGTTGTTGATGCATAGCCATAATAGTCTGCACTGCTGCTGCTGCTGCTAAGACGACAGTGTGCAGGTCGACAGACTCATGTAAACAATGAAGAAGCTACAGCTGTGTCAAGAATCAGTTTGCAAATAATAGATGAATTATCAGAATAGACATTCCAAAAAACAAGTTATGAATGAGAATTAACAAAAGATCCAGAATGTCTTACTAAATCCTGTTGCCCATATGTGAGCTCCTCAGTCTATACTTGTGGCTATAGACTGATCACATTAGATACCTGTAGGCCAAGTAAATGTTTGGCCTAAATATTTCCCTCGGTACATTGGCATGGTCAAAGCAGCATGCTTTCTGAATGGAATCATTGAAGTTAGCCACTGTCAGATAACTCTAGGGTCAGATTATCTCACTGTGATGGTGAAATGTTAAAATTCTAAATATCTGACCTCATTCTGTCCTACCTTTTTCTGCATTCTGAAAATATTTTCCACATAAAATAATTAGTGATACCAAAATCGGTGGGTTTGGCAGACATCTATCTGATATGTATTGCAAGCTTTAGCCTTGCTAGTTCCATAGCAACCCATGGGACAAAGTGGTACCCACTCTACCCTGTAAGCTATCACCACATAAAATGGCATTCAACATTAACTGAATATTTCATTTTTTTGTTGTTTAAGAGGCACCAGAAGCTTTAAGAAAATAGCTTTCATTTGGGGGTGATTGTTATAGTAGTTTTCAGCATTGTAAAACCTAAGGCGTGTCAGTATGTCTTTGTGCAGTAAAGCATTGCACACCTGGGTGTAGTTACGCCCTTTACACCCTTCTGTGCCTAGGAGCTAAAATGTCTCACAATTTATATGATCCTTAAAACCCTTTTCACTCACAATCTTGTCAGAGTGTCAAAAGAAAACATCAGGAATATCTGCATGAAATATCATTTTATTGCAGGTTTTCAGCTGAATCAGTTTTTTAACATCCCTAAAGAATTCTACCACCTGGGCTCATTGGAATCAACTGGGCTCAATACATGCATATCTCAGTTTTTGCTTATAGGTGTATAACAGAACATTATTCATTTAGCTATAGTAGTTTTGCGAAAATTTTGAATAATAGGCGTATGTAAAGAAAATTAGGCTTCAGAAAAATAGCATATTTAGGTTTATAGAAAGGAAAAGGTCGCAGCATCCAATATGATGAAAAGCATGCTTAACAAAGAATCATGGTGAATCGAAACGTTGCAGTTTTTTCATGCCTATGTAAATAAAGGTTTATCACTGTTTTCATCATATTGGATGCTGTGGCCTTTTCCTTTCTATATTGGACTTTGAATCCTACACACCAGGACCCTGAGCTGCGTGCATCACCCAATTTAATAACTGGTAATTCTTTGGTTGCTGTCTCTTGTCTGCTTTTCCTGTTGATATTTAGGTTTGTATTCTCTTGGACATTATTGAGTGATTCTATATTATTTTGTATTTGAAGAGTCTGCAAGACCTGCAGCAGCTGCAGTTTAGGAGAAGACACTGGGTTGTGTATACAGTATCTGTACACTATATTGTTCTGTAGTGTGGAAGCCTTCGCACAAGAGTGCAGAACACACAATGATTAATGAACCTGGTTTTCCTATCTCTCATTATATTTGTCATCTATTTTCCACAGAGCATGCTCTGAACGTGCTCAACTAATTGAAAACATGAATATCTGACACAGGCAAAATAATCTAAATAGAGAGTAACTTAATATTTTTCAAACCATTTGCAGATGCAAGTACGATTTACAATATACTACAGATTTCCTCTTAAAAAAAGAATTCCACAATTATGTACCTAAACCTTATGTGCCTATAGCTGCATTCTCTCTAGATTTTGCAAGGGCTTTCAGAAAATAAATATTACCAAAATAAAATCATTTATCACACAAATGCCTTTGGCTGCCATGCGCTCAAGCAGGAAGCTAAGCTAAGCAGTAAAGGCGCGCATGCGTCGTAGGCATTTGTGTTATAATTCAACTGACAGCCAGGTGACGTAGGGAAAGGAGAAGTGAGCAAGCTGCGGGACTCGCACGTATGTATCCGCCCACCAGGCAGAGAATAAATGTTACATTTTATTAGCTGAAAAAAGGTTGTCCTTAGGCTATAAGGACTTTATGGGAACCTGCCCACAACTTAATTTTTTCAAACAGTGGTGACAGGTTCCCTTTAACTGATTGAAGCTGTAAAATAATGCAACATTCATAAAATAGGCAATCAATATCAAACTGGTGACTGCCTGACTCCTAGCATTGGGCTGTTAATCGTATTGTAAATAAATACATCATGTCACCTGGGTTCTAGAGAATAAGTATATATCCATATATCTTACACTAAATCAAGAATGGTAAACCAGTAACACGTATTCGTAGAATTAGACACTGTTGCTGTGGTATTCTGCTTTTATTTGTTATCCATGGCCTCATTCCTTCTAAAATCTACTTTTAAAAATATGCTAATGAGTATGTCATAGCCCCTCTGTCATCTGGCTTTACAGACTGCTACACTGTCTCACCCTCCCCACTGCTTCCTTAGTCCTTGTGCAGTGATTACTGTACACTTTCAGGGAAAGTTTGGGGAAGGTGCTGCTTACACATTTGATAAGCATAAGAAATGTTCAGCAGTGTTAATGCCCAGTTAAATTGTTAATTGCTGTGCAGGTGAACCAAGGATAAAGGAGCATGTCATGAGGGGAATATGTACATTTGGAACAATAATACATATTTTAGGTTCAAAATCAGAATTGTTTTGAGGCAAGTAAGGTTATAACCTAGCACTAAGTGCTATCATCTGGGATATTCAACTGTGTATTTTAATGGACATATGTTACTAGCCAGTATCAGTTAAGTATGCAGATAAATGAAGTGTTTAGTGATATATCCTGCTCTTGTGTGTGTAACCCTGTAATTGCTATTACAAAATAATACATTCATGTCAGAAATTGAAAACAGTTCTTGAGATTTTACAGTATAAATTTTTTGATCAACTGTAAGCGATGAAAAGCAATGCATCCAGGGGTGTAGCCCTATTATTAATCCAAGACACAGAAACTGCATGTAACACATACAAACCACTAGACAAAACAAATCACAAAGACAGTTTGTACTCAAGGCTGTTCCACTGAGGTCACTAAAAAAGCACAATTTTCTGTGGCAGCAGTTAGACAAAGGGCCTGTTCAGATGGACATATCGTTTTTAGAATGACCACTATTCTTCTCCTATGCATATGCTGTTGGGGGGTGGGGGGGTCCTCAACAAAATGCACAATGACATCAAAATGCAGTAGGGTGTGTGCAAACTGTTAATATTTTCTACATTATAGTTATACAACACAACAGAGCATATCCTATGGTATAAGAGGTTAGTTTTCACCTTTGAACAGTGAAAAAACAAAGCAACTTCAACCACAGCAAATGCAATGAGGTAATAGCACAACCACTGCTGACACATCAAACATAAAAAATGCATTAAATCATCTATAAATAAACAATAAACAATGGTCAATGGTTGTAAATGCGGTCTGAACTGAAGCGATCTCTGAATCATAGTATTAATCTCACTGCCACCTTTTAACTGGTCATGGACATAAACATCAAAAGCAGGATTATAAGGTCACTTAGACAATGCAACTGCCCGCCAGGATGATGACACTACAGCATGATAAGTAATAATATGTAATAATAATATGTATAATAAAACACTGTCATGTACAGTGTAATGTGCAAAATATAGCATTTTCTGGTTCTTGGGTTCTTATAAATTTGACTTGTATTTAGCTTGTAGGCAACACAGAAAATACAACTGCAGGAAGCCCCCGGGTTAATTACAAGATAGACTCTGTAGGTTTGTTCTTAAGTTGAATTTGTATTTAGGTCGGAACTGTATATTTTATAACTGTAACCCCAGATAGAATTGTTTTGGTCTCTGTGACAATTGGATTTTAAAAATGTTGGGTTGTCATAAGAATCAGAATTAGCACTAAGGGCCCTTCCACACTTGCATTGCAGATCACATCAGAGTGTGATCAGGGTGCGATCAGGGTTTGGTCAGTGAAAAACTGATATTTTTCATCAGAGTTCAATCAGTTTTCAGTCAGAGTTAGTTCAGTGTCTCAGTTTTTCACACGTGTTTCAATGTATTTTCAATCCAATTTCAATACGCTTTTCACGCGCAGATAACGCAAGTGAAATGGCCTCAGGACTGAGATCTATCTTTCCTATGGTAATTGATGCATGAAAAACGCATCGCACTTGCATGTGTCTCAGAGTGCAATGCGTTTTTTGATGCGTCTCCATAGATTTGTACGGTGCGTCTTTCACGTGCGTAGAGCATGCTGAGATTTAAAAGCGCGTTAAAAAAACATGCTTGTGTGCGTGAAGAAAAATGCAAGTCTTTAAAAGACCATTGATTGCAATGGGTCAGAGTGCATCAAAAGCATGCGCAGAACACACGCGTGAAAAACGCAAGTATAGAAGGGGCATAAAGCTTTATTGCAGACACCTTTGATAACTGTTATAGCTGATCATTGTAGCCTAAGGCTAAAGTACAGTAAATTACCAACATCCAGAGGTCTGTTTGTAACTAGGGGTCGTCTGTAAGTCGGGTGTTCTTAAGTAGGGGACCGCTTGTATATAGTTAGACCTCCATAGATATGAGGTATATGTATATTTCTTCACCTAAACCCTAACTTTAACTGTTCCTTAATAAAAAATAATGTGTTCCAGTCTTCCTTAAAAAAAACCATAGCTCACAAAGAGCAGTGCTTACATTTTTCGTGACTTGGTTCACATTGTATTAATTATGAAGCTACTCTCATTGCATATGACTGACCCTGTGTTCTTGTGAAAACCTTCAAGGTTAGGTCATTTTTTTATAAAAGTGCTTTGGCTTGAAACATAAAAGATGTATTAGAAAATTACAGTGTTTTCATTTAGCAAAGTGATTCTTACTAAGAGTATATACCATTTTACAAGTTTTGGAGAAAAGCTCATGCATGTTGGAAACAAAGATTCTGTTTAGGCTTTCAGCATAATTCATACTGTCATCTGTGTTCCTAATCACTTTTTATGTCTTTAGAAACCAAGTTAGAAAACATTTTAGAGACTGTGGAAAAATAAGTATATTCATGATAAAATAGTGATCTCTCATCTAAAATCATGTACATATCCAGGTCCTAAGAACTCCATTTCTTTATGTCCCTTTGTTGCCAAATTTTTAATACATTTTTTTAAGTCTGCTCAACACATTCTCGCGACAGTCCTAATTTTTAACATCCCCATTCCACAATTTGGACATAAGATGTTAGCAAACCTCTGCCTTCTGTGTACTTGTGGTGGGTAGGCTACCATCCCTCACCCCGTACTACCCAAGTCTTCACCCAGTGACAGGTAATTAGATTTCAGGAGATTTCAGTTCCAAACCATCAAAATGGCTTGACTATTAAAGTTGCAGCAATCTAGAGTATGTAGCATGTAGAGCAGCTATTCATATACATTATTATAGTACAACACCTACTGACATTGAGTAATACAGGTCTAATTTACTAAAGACTAGAGGGCAATACAAATGCTGATTTAATGATGGATAATGGAGAGCACACACACTTAATTTAGTAGTGGGTAGCAGAATGACATACACAGCTACCTATAAAACATGTCATCAGCTTTAGGATCTCTATTTTAAATAGATTTTGCATGGGAAAAAATAGAAAAAAATTTGATTCAAATAAATGAAGATATCTCTAATCTATTGTTGCTCTGGTTCCAAAGTTGCTCAAGCCCCATCTGATCTTCACAATCTGGTGTCTCTTGACACACAGAAGATGTCCTGAGACACCTGTTAATACAAATCATCTCAAAACATTTGCCTGTGTTGGGTGACAGAATCTTTATCATTGCTGAGAACCGCATGTTCATTGTAAACATATCAGTGCATCTTCAGAAAGGAGTTTCCTCATCAGTAATGGAAGGATTGTTTCCACTCCCAGCCATAACTCACATAATGCTGACTCTTTTTATCTGTTACCAATGTTTTTTTCCATCATTAGTTAACTGATATCATGATTTCTAGATTAAATTAGATTGTTGTGTGTTTATCTTTAGACAAAACATGATGATATAGTGGGACTTTATCACCACTCTTAAAAGAAACCTGCCATTTGATTCGATGCATTATGAACCAAACATAGCTGTAGAATGCTGTAGTTACACTGATGCAGAATCATATCTTTTTTAATCCCTGTGCTTAGTGGTTGTGCTAAAAAAAAACTATGATAATGAAGATGTCTTGCTTTTCTGCATGGGCTGGCGCTTCTCCTTGCACATTAGTTATGCACTGCTCCAGAGGATGATTTAATCACTGTTATCCCCAGCTGCTGTGTATGAGTGATCTAGCTCAGATTGATTAGTCCTGTTTTGGCTGTTCAGAAAGCTTGTGTGTAATGTGGGTCCAGCTTTCCCAAGGTCTTGAATTTTATAATTGTTTTCTCAGCAAAACCACTCAGCACAGGGATTAAACAACATATATTGCGGCATCAGTGTGGCTACAGCATTCTCAAGGTATGTTTGCTTCATAATGCATGAAATCAAATGGTAGATTTTCTTTAAAGGAAATCTACTATCATAATAAAGCATGATAAACCAGCATGATTTTATTTTTTAATATTTTTATTTGAATTTTGCTGAATCATACAACATACAAACATATTTAACCCCCACCACTCCCTCCCCTCCACCCAAAGGTGAGCGTGAAGTCCAAGTCCAGGAACAATTAACTCAACTAGCCGTTAGGGAGTCACCTTGAAGTGTGGGATTTTAACCAAGTAGGTGTCAACAGTCCCTAAAGTAACACATCCAAGTCAGCACTAATGAAAAGGCACAAAATTCTGTCCCTTACCAATGTTAGCGGTTCTAATCCCCGTGTTTGAAGCCCTTAAAATATTTTGAGAGCACTCCTTTTTTGAAATACAAATTTGTCTAGTCAAATAAAAAGATTAACTCGACTGATACACTCTGCCACAGCTGGAGGCTCAGGGTCCTTCCAATGAGATGCAATCAGCTTCTTAGACAAGTAGAGGAGATGCAAGATAGCCGGCTGGTGACTCTCAAATACAGGCAGGTCAGAGACATAACCTAAGATACATACAATAGGTGTACATGGAACAGAAACATGATAAAACTTGTGTATTAATTCTAGGAAAGACTGCCAGTATTAACTTTGGCTACTCCCTCAATAGCCCATGTGGTATAGTCGAACCAGGGAAAAATAAACTCAACAAAGTAGGAAAAGGTGAGAGAGCATTTCACTATCTAAGACCTTAGGAGAGGATTCCATGTTAAAATGCCACACCATATTGGAGATAGCCCCCACATCTGATTTTCCTTTTGGATTTCACTAACAGAAGAGAGATATCTTCAGTATGCAATTGAGCGAAGGACTTCATAGTGCCCCCTTCAAATAATTGAGCCATTGTTAAGATAACTCTAGATACCCATTGACTAAACTTTGGGAGTTTGTTCAATTTAGGGTACAACACCTTAGGCCAGATTAGGGTCTGCATAATGTACCCATCTGTGGCTAATATGCCTCTTACAACCCAAATTTGTCAATAACACAAATTGTCACTAATGTCCTATATGCAGTATGAAATAGTCCTGTCTCTAAGCCACCCAACAGATTATTGGATCCCACCAGATGTCTAATAATATGATGAGAGGATAAACCTTCAGAGGACTCACCTCAGCCTTGTAGATGTAGCAGTTAATCAGAGAAATACTATAGCCAGGGGTTTGGTAAGGCTAATCTGCCATCTTGGACCTCTGTAGAGTCTCTAATTTGATGCAGGGAGGCCATTTATTTTGTGAGACACTTTGATTGGGAGCCACACTGGAGCATTATGAAAGGAGAAGAGAAGTTGTGGCATAAGAGTCATTATAATTGAATTGGCTCTCCCTGTCACCGACAATGGAAGCTTGCATCAACCTTTAACCTTTTGCTGGAACGTGGACATGAGAGCATCAATATTAAGAGAGACATACTCTTCTGTCACCGATGATACCTGAACCCCCAAGTATTTAAAGGAGAACACCAAGGGAAGGCGATATTCTGAAACCTGATAATGGTAGGATAGTGGATTTGGACCAATTAATAGACTCACATAAGAGACCATATGATCTGATAATGAAGAAGGCACTACTACCCTGTTTCCCTGAAAATAAGACATCCCTTGGAAATAAGGCCTAGTGCAATTTTATTTGAGCTTAGAAATATAAGGCCTCCTCTGAAAATAATGCCTAAAAGCAGACATTGCTACAGATCCCCCCCACAATACATTAATATTAGTAGATCATTTAGAGACTGCAAGAGGTTGTGACATGGGTGAAGAATTCATGGGATAAAATCACTGACTGTTGCGCTACCATAGGTAGTTGTACATGGAAATAGAGTCACAAGACTTTCTTGATGGAATTCAGATGTTTATGTAGTTTAACAGTAAATGTAAACTCTTGTCTGTGCAATAAATAAGACATCCCCTAAAAATAAGACATGGTGTCTCTTTAGGAGCAAAAATTAATGTAAGACACTAGGGTCATTTACTAAGGGCCCGATTTGTGTTTTCACAACGTGTTTCCCGAAGATTTCCGATTTGCGCCGTTTTCCCCTGAATTGCCCCGGGATTTTGGCGCATTGGCACTGGCATGCACACGATGGAAATCGGGGGGCGTGGCCGAACGAAAACCTGACGGATTCGGAAAGACTGTCGCGGAGCTTGCACTTACCTTCACTCAGCCCGGCTCGGTGTATTCCAGTGCATTCTGGGGAACTTCCTTAATGCCTTAATGAATCCCGGCCGGACCCGAATCCACCGCAGAGAACACGCCGCTGGATCGCGAATGGACCGGGTAAGTAAATCTGCCCCACTGTCTTATTTTTGGGGAAGCACTGTAAGTCGCCCCAGTTGTCAAGGAAAAGGAAAATATCCGCATAGAGAGCTACTTTCTCATGTAGAGATCCATATTGAAATCCCTGAACTCCGGCAGATATCCTCAATGCTGACGCCAGGGGTTTTATCGCTATCAGAAACAACAGCAGCGAAAGCGGGCACCCCTGTTGCATCCTCCTGTCTAAGGGAGAGGAGAGTACAGAGTTAATCTGAACCCTGAAAGCTGAGAGTAGTGAGTAGAGCAGTTGTACCCATGCCAAAAATCTAGAACCAAACCCATTCTACAGAGCACTTCTCACAAATAAGGCCATTCTACGCTATCAAATGCTTCTGACCTCAGCATCTGGCAGCTTGCCAATACACAATCTACTTGTGTAGTGGTGCCACCTTCTTTGTAGATTTTTCAAAGAAAGCTATGTTAACCTTTTTTGGGGGTATCAGAAGTATAATGGTTTCCCATTGATGCATAGGAAAAAACGTCATCTTCCTGTGCACTTAAATCAGCACGCAGATTTGTACAAAGCTTCTTCATACAAGTAAGATAAGGCTTCTTGTCAAAAGTAATTAGCCTGGATATGTTTCATATTATATGCTTCTCTCTCCCTCTTTTTATACTAAAACTGTACTTAAAAAAGTAGTAAATTGTACCACCCATGTGTTTGGCACAGTAAAAATGTGGGCAGAATATAGACAGACTTTGGTATCCCCTAAATAAACAAGTGTGTAAGTTCAACAAGGAAAGAAGTTAAATATTTAAAGTGTATTCCTGTGGGATCTTAAGAATTATGCAGCCTAAGCAGAATATTCAGGGAGTTAATAGTGTGGTTGTTGTAATAAGTAACGTCTGTCTATGACACATTCCCATTGTCTATTGACCTAAGGATGAACAAAAGTTTATCTGTTCATAGGTTGATATTCAGTATGTCCAAATGAGAAGCTAGTGGTATTTATTGCAAAGGATTAGTCAATGTTCAATGACTCAATCAAAACAGCTGTAAACCAGACCATTGGTGACATGTTTCTATCCAGAGATAGTTGGGTTTATGCATACGGAATCCAAAAGTACTCTATGTATATGGACAATTGAACTGATTACAATTCCTGGGACATTCCTTGGCTTACTGGACTGCAGTCTATAAAGTGTAATCTAAAAGACAATCAAATTATGAGAAATGTTTTCAAGTATATTTTTCTGTTAAAAATGTTTTCACCTCTTCTAATATTCCTGCATGTAAACAACACGCTAGCCAACAATAGGTGTTTTTGGGGGTCAAAAAGAAAACTTTAAAAACAATGGATGGATTTTATGGGAAACTGGTTTTTACCATTAAAACCTAATGACAGTTTCCCCCAGAAGTCTTCTTACTGTTTTCCATTCATTTTTTTATTTAAAAAATCCATCTCTTATATCTTTATTAAAGCCATTAAAAAAATAAAAAGTTTCACAAAAAATGACACCTCACACAGCTCCATACACTAAAGCATGAAAAAGTTATTAGCGTCAGAAGATGGCAAAACAATTTTTGTTGTACACATTTATTAAAAATGTATTAAAACACAATAAAACCTATATATATTTGGTATCACCAAATGCCAAATAAAAGTATAAAGCAGCGGTGTTGTTTGGAGCACACAGTGTAAGTCGTAAAAAATGAGCCCACAAGAATGACACAAATGCGTTTTTTTGCAAATTTCACCCCATTTGGAATTTATTTCCAGCTTTCCAGTACATAGCATAGAATACAAAAATCACGTCACTGAGAAGTAAAATTTGTTTTACAGAAAATAAGCCCTCACACAGCTCTGTACACGGAACACCGAAAAAGTTATGGATCTTAGAAAGATGGAGAGCGAAAAATGAACGCCCCCCCCCCACAAAAGCTATACTTATAGATGTGTGTAACCCGGGGACCTTACTCCAGCAATGTATCTTATAAACTTCCTGCCAATAAAGCCCTTTAAGATGGTCCAGTCACAAGAGAGTAATTGGGATGTTTGAAAAAAACCACAATAATAAAACAGCAGACAAGTATAACAGTCTTTGTGACATCCTGAGTTCTTGAGGACATGATCGATCAGTGTGGTAGTTTTAGTCATTTTATAGTACATTTAGCACAAGGACTTGTGGTTCTGGAAAAAACTGTAGCTTCTTTTTAAACACTTTTATAGATGTATTAACGTTAAACTCTTTGTAAGGATTCCACATTGGATTACACCACTTGGAATATGTACTTGAAAATAATATTTTAAAACGTGTCTCAAATCTATAAGCTGATCCCAGTGTTGGTCAAGGAGACCGATTTAGTAAGGGGTGGCAGGAGAAGAATGAGACAGAAGAGCCAGAAACAGAAAGAGTGGACCGGGGGCTGGGCATGGCATTTCTGCTTCTCACATGTTATACTGGATTCATTTTTTTTTCAAGTAAACATGAGTACAATTAAAAAAAAGATTTGGCACTGTATGCAAAGTCAAAAAAATCTTTATTTATGATATACATACAATCCAATATTTTAAGTGTGTAACGTTTTGATCCACTATGGGACCTTCTTCAGGCATGGATTGCGAGGAAGCATAAGGAAAAACCAGAGGATAAGAGGTTATACCGCTGTAGCGCAGACTGAAGGAGAAGTGCCACTGCCGCCAATAGAAAAGGGCAATATTGCTTATCCAGTTTTACTCTGGTTTTTCCCATTCTTTTTCACATTGGTGTCTGGAGAGAAGATCCAAAGTGGATCAAAATGTACACACTTAAAATATTGGATGCTGCCATGCTCAAATAAAGAATTTTCTTCAAAACCGGAGTGGAATCTTTTCAATAATTGATTCTATTGGGTTGGTACCTATTAAATGAACCTCGAGAAGCACCCTGTGAGTGAAGTGTATTTCTTATTTACAATTGAAAAAGGACATCAAGGTTAAATATTTTAAAAAATTCCAATGTTGCGTAGTTTCACCAAAATCTAGACTAAAGTAAACAGAATAGCATGAATCAATACTTACGATGATGCATATCATCATTTTATTTATTATCTTCTAATAAGGTTTTAAAGGTTTTTTAATGTTATTTTCTACTGACTGTATCTCAGATCTTCATATATGCTCTAATTTAGATCAGATGGGAGGTACATGAGAGTCATGCGAAGAAAAGGTGGTAGTGTGTGACCAAATCAACCACACTTGCTTTCTCCTAAGTGATGTCACCAGATGCTTTGGTACATACAAAATATGCAGATCATTTTCTGTTGTAATGCAACATGAAAAAATTGACTACTAAAATGTTATATTAGATACTTATCAGTTATCTGTTGAGCATAGCTTTTTACAGGATGTTACCCTGGGGGGGGGATCCGTAATTTTTCGCTCTCCATCTTTCTAAAATCCATACTTTTCCGTGTTCCGTGTACAGAGTGGCTGGTGAGGGCTTATTTGTCTAGAACAATTTTACTTCTCAGTGACGTGATTTTTGTCCATGCCGTTGTACTGGGAAACGGAAAAATTCCAAATGGGGTGAAATTGCAAAAAAACGCATTGTGTCATTCTTGTGGGGCTCATTTTTTACAACTTACACTGTGTGCTCCAAACAACACCGCTGCTTATACTTTTATTTGGATTGGTGATACACACCTATATAGGTTTTTTATTGTGTTTTAAACATTTTTAATAAATGTGTACAACAAAATTGTTTTCCATCTTTGCTGCTACTAACTTTTTCATGCTTAGGACATTACCAACTTATTTATTTATATAATAAAGTAAAATAATAAAAAAGTGTATGAGAATAAATATATAATATACATTTAATTCCTGTGATGTAGATTTTAGTCTTCTGTTACAATAACTTTGTACCCAAATACTGCCCACTTATATAACAGTGGATTGTGATCTGGGTCTGTTAGAAAATAATAGTAACAAACTCAATGGTGAAAGCGTAAGACTGTTTAAAGTGCTGACCAGCCATGTGTACATACAGTATATGTGTGAAGAAGACGCATGTTTATTTTGTAGTATTGAAAACTGTTCTTCTGTACCTCTGGTTGTGGTACATTAGTTTCCTGGTTTGGTAACTTCTGTGTGAATGAGTGTGCATGACTTCTTATTCTACTTCTCTCATTAGGCCGCCCACCTAATGCTCTATTCTCTTCTGTCTAGTTTTACCACCTGGAAGCTGTGTACCAAAACCAGGGAATGTGCTGTTCTAATGTAAAACTATGTAATATATGTAATGTTTGATTGTGGAGATTTGTGTTCTGCTGGTCTGTGGAACTACAAGAGCCTGGTGTCTATTGAACCTGTTATGTTATATATGGACTTTTCAAAATAAACTCCTATGGGTTATTTTTGTCAGGCAAAGCCTGGTTGTCCATTGAGAAGCCTATGCCTCGCAATATGGAATATAAAAAAACTAATAACCTCACAAACAATATTTGTTGCATCACAAAATGCAGAATATTATGATACAAAAGCAATAAATTAGAATATGGGGTTCGTTATTCGAGACGAGCACTCGAGCATCGGGAAAAGTTCGTCTCGAATAACGAGTACCCGAGCATTTTAGTGTTCGCTCATCTCTAATAAAGACTTTTTCAACTTTGCAAACAGTGCCAAATCTTTTTTTTAATTGTACTCATGTTTACTTGAATGAATTCAGTATATCACGTGAGAAGCAGAAACGCCATGCCTGGCCCCAGTCCACACTTTTTGTTTCTGGCTCTTCTGTCTCATTCTTCTCCTGCCACCCCTTACTAAATCATCCCTTGACCAACACAAGGACTCAGATTACAGGTTTGGAGACACTGTTTTAAAAGATTAATTTTCAAGTAAAATATTCTCCAGGTGTGTAATCCAATGTGGAATCCTTACAAACAGTTTAATAATCTATTAACAGTGTTAAAAAGAAGCTACAGTTTTTTCCAGAACCACAAAGTCCTTGTGCTAAATGGTACTAATAAAATGACTAAAAATACCACTCTGATCGCATCATGTGCCTCAAGACTCAGGATGTCACAATGACTTGTTATACTGTCTGCTGTTTTATTTGTAGTTTTTTTTTCAAACATCCTCATTACTCTCTTGTGACTGGACCATCTTAAAGGGCTTTATGGCAGGAAGGTTATAAGATACATTGCTGGAGTAAGTGTCTCAGGGTCACACGTTTAATAAGCATAGCTTTTGTACATTACCAACTTATTTATTTATATAATAAAGTAAAATAATAAAAAAAGTGTATGAGAATAAATATATAATATACATGTAATTCCTGTGATGTAGATTTTAGTCTTCTGTTACAATAACTTTGTACCCAAATACTGCCCACTTATATAACAGTGGATTGTGATCTGGGTCTGTTAGAAAATAATAGTAACAAACTCAATGGTGAAAGCGTAAAACTGTTTAAAGTGCTGACCAGCCATGTGTACATACAGTATATGGCTGCATTCACACTACCGCCAGGGGGACGTATATATACGGCCGACGTATATACGGCCGATATACGTCCCCCATAGACGGCAATGGGACGACATGTCCTATTTTTTCACGGCATACGGCGCCGTGCGCCATATATCCCTATGGAGAGGGGCGGGGGTGAGCAGCGCTCTCCCCCTCCTCCTCTCCCTGCATGCTGCCGTGTGCCCGCCGTGCTACGGCGGGTACCAGTCGTGTGAATCCAGCCTATGTGTGAAGAAGATGCATATTTATTTTGTAGCATTGAAAACTGTTCTTCTGTAACTCTAGTTGTGGTACATTAGTTTCCTGGTTTGGTAACTTCTGTGTGAATGAGTGTGCATGACTTCTTATTCTACTTCTCTCATTATGCCGCCCACCTAATGCTCTATTCTCTTCTGTCTAGTATTACCACCTGGGAGCTGTGTACCAAAACCAGGGAATGTGCTGTTCCAATGTAAAACTATGTAATATATGTAATGTTTGATTGTGGAGATCTGTGTTCTGCTGGTCTGTGGAACTACAAGAGCCTGGTGTCTATTGAACCTATTATGTTATATATGGACTTTTCAAAATAAACTCCTATGGGTTATTTTTGTCAGGCAAAGCCTAGTTGTCCATTGAGATGCCTATGCCTCACAATATGGAATATAAAAAAACAAATTACTTCACAAACAATATTTGTTGCATCACAAAATGCAGAACATTATGATACAAAAGCAATAAATTAGAATAGATGTTGAGTATATGACCACATCAGTTTATAAGTAGGCAATGGGTAGTTGGTAAAAGAAGTTATTCTCCTAATCACTTTTGAAGACCTATATTTGAGATGTTTCTGTTAGGAGGGTGTGTAATAACCCAAAGCACAGTTTAACATGGGAAAGGTGCAGCATGGGAGAAATCTTGGAGAAAGGAGTCAAAGGTTGGGATGAGACAATGAGTAACCTTAAATCATTGAACTGTGGATGAAATGAAAACTAACTTTGTAAAGTTTTGAAGAGAAATAATAATAACTAATATACAGCAGTATTTTTGATAAAACTGGCTGCTTCTTTTACGATTGACTTAAATTGAGCTGGTTTATTGATCAGGAGACACAAGGTGATTAGTGCGGTGATAGTCAATAGTAAAGGTAAAAATCCATACCCTCATTACTGACTAGAACAGGCTTCAAATTGACTCTTGATTTGTATGGATCACTGGATGAAGATACATAAAAGGATTATTAAATTATACAGGAACTGGAAAAATAATGCAAATCACCTGAAACATAGTAATGATTGACTCTGTAAAGCTTAGCTACATAAATAATAAACTGCAAGCTGTGACAGATATAGATTTGACATAACATGAAAGAGCATGAACAATGTATAATAGATAATCAGCGTAAACTACGAAAATTTCACATTTTAATAGCATATCCAACGTTTCATCAAACTTCGCAGAAATCAGTAGTCGTGTGTACGTGTGTAATAACATTGTTTCTGGCTTTTATGTGACTTGTAATCCTCATTTACCTGCAGCTTTCTTGCGCTGTGTCTGCCTGTAAAGTTGCTGCTGGCTCAAAGCTACTAGGGGGAGACATAGCTGGTGTGACACAGTGGGGGTAATTTACTAAGGACCCGATTCGCGTTTTGCCGACGAGTTACCCGAATATTTCCGATTTGCGCCAATTTTCCCTGAATTGCCCCGGGATTTTGGCGCACGTGATCGGATTGTGCCGCATCGGCGCTGGCATGCACACGACGAATCGGGCGTGGCCGCTACGCAAAACCCATGGATCAGAAAAACCCCCGTATTTTAAAAAAAGTTCACGATACTCGCGGCTACTTCACGTCCAGGAATAGGCGGTGCACTTGATGTGCATTTCGGCGTGCCTGGGGGAACTTCATCCGCAGCAGCGCCAACCCCCGTTGACGTCGGAAGGACTACCTTATTGATCCTGGCCGGACCCGAATCCTCCATCCAGAGAACGCGCCGCTGGATCACGAATGGGAGGTAAGTATCTGCCCCAGTGTGTGTCCCCACTTTAGACCAAATGACAGCACTGTTGATGTTCCTTTGTCATAGCAAATAGTTGTAGTAACAAAGTAATGAAAAAACAAAAGTTTCATTCAAGAACTGCCTAGGAGCACTTTCCCATCATTTCTTGGCGGGTGGTAGTTCTCATCGTCACTGTACTTGCATATCTTAGCATGCATGCAGGCAACTCGGAAACAATGGAAAAGTACACAACTGTATGATGTCAATCATTTGGGAAATAGGGATAGATTTATCATAAGTGTCTGCGAAACGAACGTGGTCAAGTTTGCGTCCGATGGTCGAACCGGAAGTGCACATCTCAGCCTGTGAGTGTGGCATCCATCAGCGTTCGTGTCTACCTAATCGAAAGCGTCCGACTCCTGCATTCGCACGAAGCACAGTTGTTGACCGGTAGCACGCATGGGCTGTAATTAAGAGCACCCCTTGCCAAGCAACCAGGCCCCACGTAAATTGACATGAACCACCATACACACGGGTAGCTTGCAGTGTGATGCGCGATAGGTCGTTGCCAGCACTGCTGGTTAAACGCATCCATCCGAGCTGCGCAGTGGTGAAAATGGAACAGCGTTCCATTCTGAATCCAGGAAGCTGGTCAGTGTCTCCTGTGTCGTACCTCGAACAGGTTTGCTGCAGGCTGGGGACGGTTGACCACAGTGTTCAGGGCTAACACCGGACCGGCGACAGCGCAAGCGAGGCAGGGGGTAGCGGCGGGCGACCTATGTCCAGTCGGCCGGGGGAATATTCAGCCAGGCCGGGGGGCGACGGGGGCGCAGCTGCGGGGAGGAGGACGGCGGAGCCAAGGCGGAGGGTACATCCATCTCCCAGCCCTGTCGTTGGTGCGGGGTTATGCAGTCTTCACGTGGTACTATGTCTCTGTGCATCCACTGGACCATTCTATCCTAACGGTCTGTACCTGTGCCGCCATCATGACCGGGTGTGTACTCCACTGTGCTGCGGGAATCTGTTGGTTGTCCCCAAGTCATTCATCTACTAGTTACCCCACTTTCTGGTCCTAGTCTTGGTGTCAGTTCGTTACTAGTGTGAACACTGGTCTATCCCTGTATCCGGTACCTGTCTGCTCGTGCATCTAGTATGGTAACTCAGGGACCCTAAGTTGGTTCCAGATAGCGGTTTATCTGCTTTAGGCAGGGCTATAGCCCGCAGGACGTTGCAGGGTGATCCCCACCACTTACCTAGACAGCTAGCAACCAAGCCTGGTTGGGGTTGCCTGGTTGCTGGACAGGTGCTGACTGACACACACCACTTTAGATACCACTTCTACATAAACATACATCCTTCACATATACACAACATCTATCAACACTTACAACACAATACACACATTATCTACACTTACACACATATACACAATTTATCTCTCTTACCACACTAACGCATACTATAAGAATATACATTCACATATCAACACACACACAGCATATATACACTCATACAGTATATACACAATCACAATATAAACCACACGCTCATATACAACATATATACATTAAAGATATGTTTTATACATTTTATGCGTATAATTTGCAGCATTATTATATATATAATATATTATAATATTATATTATATATATATAATGGTGCACATCCCCATTCTTTGTATCAGATATCTCAGCCATAGTTTTCAGTGCAATACTATGAACTGTATCAAATGTGTAGGCAGATTTTGTTAGAAACCTTTGCACAAATAACCTTGTTCCATATTTCCATATTGTGTACTCGGGTATCTTAATTGCAATGTACTCAATTCACATATTAGACATTAAATGATAATACTATAACTATACTATATTTTGTTTTATACTCTGATTACACTTACTTTTGATGTTTTAGATATTAGGGGAATTTTCATGACTGCCCCCATCGTCTGCTCACTTATCCCAAGAGGCTCAGCTCTAATATTTAGACGCCCGGATGAATGAATCACCTTAATGAATGAATGAGGATGTGGCATAATTACTTCTATGACCTGTTATGGCTATAGTAAATGCCCCGCCCACTCCCAACCCTTGTTGTTAATCACAGAGCCACAGGTATGGTATGACTGACTGCATGTTGGTCAAGCTATCACTATGCCCACCACTGTGTCGAGTGGTTTGTGCAGACAAGCCTCACCTCGTTAACTTACCCTTGTATGGAATGCCTATTTATTTGTGCCCTCATTGTTTACTCAGATTCTTTGTATGGGTATGAAATTCTGTCTTGATCAGCTCTGTCTTCCCCTTTACTTTATATACATTCTTATAGATTGCAGGCTTGGGTCAGCAAGCATCCAAATTCCTTCTTCCCAGTTTGTCCATATCACATTATCTTTTAGAAGTGTACAAAACTGTACTATGTAAGCTTGGGAACATGGTTATGCAATATATATATATTCCTAATAAAATACTTCTTGTCTGGGTAGAAAGAAATCCTCACATTTGTCCATGGTGTTCAATGGCCATTTCCATAGATGATTGACTTCCTTGAAGCTTGTTTTGCCAGCTTTGGAGCTGACAGCAATGTTTTCATTGGATAACTGATGAGAGCTCTAGAAAACAATACGGCTCTGTCATCATATTTTATTTGTAAAATGTATCCATCTCTACAAGTTCATATTTGGATCTATCTGTTAATATTATTAAATGTCATTAGATTTTGTTCTTTTTTAACTTGAGATGTACTTTTTATTTTTTTTCCTACTTTAATATATTTGTTTTTGTTTCTTTCCTACCTATTGATTAAAGTTGATCATTTGACTAAATAATGTCAAACTGTCGAATAATTCTCCTGCTTGTCTATTCCAAAAGATTCAAACCTACTAGAGTAGAGTCACTAGCGCACTGAAGTGTGCATTCCCAGGGATGCTTTACTTAAGAAAATATTTGTGTTTGGCCTTCTGAGTTTCCTGACATTAGTGTATGCATTCCATTGTTATACCTCCGGGTAAAATACTACTCCTCACCATTTGCAAAGTCAAATCTGAAATATACATGACTTCACAAAATTACTTAGGTAACTCCCACAGATACTACTGTTCAACGCCTGGACATTTTAACAATTGTGAAACCAATAATAATGGATAGTTTAAATTTGAGACCTAAGGGCCCGGTTTACAGTTTACCATCCAATGTTTGAATGGTGTAATTTTTCTTTTCTCTATTTTTTGTTTAAACCTAATATTCATTTGTGGAAACGTTATATTTCACCACTCATTTTTATTTTGCTAAAATATTGTGTATATGTTTTATATTACCTTTCTTCAATGAAAATTAATGCTCATTCCTACCATCCCGAAAAAAATGCAGTTTTTGGAAAGGTTTCTCTCTGCTTATATCATTTTTATATCAGAAGAAAGAGATTCAAACTCAAAAATTTTTCCCTGCACTCCCTTCTTTAAAGTTCGTTATATCGACATCCAGTACTCCAGATAGCCGTTGAGATTGGCTCACCCTCGTGTCGAGCTTATGCTGTAGTTTATAATGGTAGATGGATATAGAAATAGTGCAGAGAACTTTTTGGATAAAAACGAGTTAATTGTATTAGTCTACTCACAAACAATGGTGAGTGTTGCATTCATAAACTCAAGTTCTCTCGGACTCCAAACACATGCCTAAACTAGGTTCGCCTCTTCCGTCTCATCTTTTAGAGCAAACCTTTTGTTAATAGCTTTTCTGGAAAACTTAAGTCACTGGGATATTATCTTATATTATCTGTATTTGCTGAACTAACAACTATATTGTAGCATGTGGGTAGCAAGGATGCAAATTTAGGAGGAAAATGTTGCTGCCAAAGGCTCTCTCTGAGGGCACTCAATTGTATTTTCCAAAAGGTGGAAGCAGGCATTATTGCACATTTCATGTTAAGTGCTCTGTTATAGATTAAGTATTTTTCTCTATGAAGCCTCAGGCTAGACCACTCGCGATGATAATAGCTCCGATGTGGCCACAATAACATTAACCAAAAGAAGATATGGTGGAATTTTGTCTAAAATATGCAAATACAGGAAGCACAGTGAAATATAATCATCCCACACAAGACTCATCAGTGATTTTTGGGAAGTCTTGCTAGCCTATTTGGAACATGTGAAGTGTTAATAATATAGAAAAGTTTTTTTGATTGATCAAGATTTTTTAAGATTTTGGATTACATTCAGAGGCAATCTTTAGCTATTTTGCCCCAATGCAAGTTTGTGTAAGGTCCCTTAACCAGATATTATGTTTTATGTACTGATCTCCACATTTTGAGCAAAGATACGTTTTTAGATTCCTATGGTTCCCTAGGCTCAGTCTTTGCAGTCACCTCAAGTTACCATCATTAAAATCCCATGCCTGGTCCTTATCAAATAGTCAATTTTTTTTCATTTAATAGCACTTTTAACATGTATGTACAGTTGTGTAATAATAAAGCTGACATAGTGTTGGTAATCATATTCTTGAGGTTTTGTGTGTTTCACATAACACACATACAAGGGAAATTGACCACATATAACTCCACCCAGACCATAGTTCACTTCTCATTTTCCTTAGATTTGTTTTTATATCATTTTGCGTTTAGCCTATTATATTCTTTGTGCATAAACGACTGAGGAGAAAACATATATATTCATTAAGTTTTACCTGTGTTTAAACGGTTGAGCGAATTCTAATGAAAGACTGAACAATCAATTTTCTCTGGTTATATACTGGTTTACACTGGGTGGTGGTATGAACATATAGAAACATATAGTAAAGGATTATGGGATGCTGAATGTTTGCAGGCTTTTTGAGTTTTAAAGTGAATTATCAAGTTATACTGAACTAATTCCCGAAATTATGTATCACCTTCTCAACTTTCCTGCTCTAAACATGCGCTGGACTGGATTGTTTGTTACAACTGTGACTAGCTTCTTTTAAACCCTTACAGGCCTCAGCTTTTTCTGATTTTGCATTTCAGCTTTTTACTCTCCACCTTCAAAAAGCCATACCTTTTATTTTGAGGGCTTGTTATCTTCCTAACTAATGTACTTCTTAGTGTAGTATTTAATATCAGTTTGTTCCAATGACACCTTTTTATTCTTGAATTAAAAATCTTTATACAAAAACACATGCGGTTTTGTCTCGCATACCTCGGGATGTTATTGATGTGGTCAGTTGCAATTAAAGTCAGCTGCAGCAATCAGCTGAAGGCAGGTAAATAAGCTGTGCAATACTGCTGACACCAACCATGTATGGAGAGAGCTAAGCCTGGTGATCTTTCCATTTAGACCCTACCGCCGGTGATTAATGGTCCCATGGACCCTGGACTGTTTCACCATGATCAGGGCTCCCCCAGTGTCCAAAAAACATGTGCCCAGTATTAGACTTAAGTACTACTCTATATCCTATATCCTTAATCTTGTTACTGTTCAGACAAGTAATTTAGGATGAACTCACACGTCCTTATAACCATCATTTAGAAATCCAATCACATTCCCCTAACCGCATGAAACCGTTAACCCAACTCCCGTCAGACCAGATCTCCCATGACAGTGTAGGCGATGTGAAGTGCTACCCCTGGTGGCAAGGTGCTGGAAGAAGAGTCCGGAAGGTTAGTATAGATTGATTTTTAAAGACTCATGGTGGATCTTCATATGGGCCTGGGTACCACCTATATAAAGATCCGCCATGCGGTGCACCAATGACGTCTAATTGTTGTGTGCATAGGGTTATGTATTTCTAAATTTAATGCTACTAATCAAAACAGTTTTAAATTTTCTAAAAGACATCCACCCCTGCTAGTGTTTCAAACAGCAATTTATATTTCTGGCAGTTGTATAAAATACGTTCTCTTCAGATTCTGATCAGTTTATAATTTCTTATTGACAGCTAGCTCTCTGGTAAATGATAACTTTCCAGCAGGAAGTTAAATTTGGAGTAGAGCCGCGATCTTCCAGTAGAACAATTGTTTGATTTATAAAGTATAATCTAAGTTATGTCTCTACAAGCACACACATAGTGACAAAGCAAGGTGGTTTTATACTATAAGGACAGCATGAGCATCAGAAGCTACTATTGTATCATTACAACAGAAGCTGCCTAGATCCTGTGACAAGATAAAGCAGATGATCTTTTTTGGCTAATTCCAACAAGCTGGTTAGTAAAGATTTGGTGGTTGGATGGATTTTAATCTGGCCTTATACAGGCGTCCCCTACTTAGCCCCGACTTACAACACACACTACACACGACCCCTAGTGTAAAGACGACCCCTCTGCCACTTGTACCTCTGGTGAACTCTCTTGAATGCTTACTATAGTCCCAGAGTCCAATGATCAGCTGTCCATGTCGGTGCAGCTTATTGATAATCCATTATCCAAAAACAGCAAAAAATTTTAAACTCCACTGTCATCACCGTGGCAAAAAAAATTTTTTGTGTGGATCTACAATGATAAAATATAAAGTTTCGCTGTCTACAAATTCGACTTAAGAACATCTTATGGACCTATCTTGTCTAACCCGGGAACTGCTTGTATTTTCTTTCCTGTAAGTGAGTGGTGTGAAAACCTTGACTGGTTATATGAACGCTATATGTATCTAGAGCTGTGGGAGAATAGGATAGGCGATAACAGCAGGGTGGGTGTCCATCTCCTAGCTCCCAGGCTGGCAGTAGGCAGTACTTTTACACAGGGAATGTAAAACCCGGGAAGACGAGAGGTGATCAGGCGAAGTCAGCCCTGAGTGTCCTCCAGTCATTTACATTTTGTAAAAAGTTCTTTAGGAGCAAATATGCCCATTCTTTATGCAATAAAAACTGTTTTGATTAGTGCACAAAGAAACAAGCATGTGTGGACATCTACCAACAGTCAAACTGATGGTAGATATCCTTTAAAAGAACTTTTATACAAACTGACAACCATGTCATTGGTACCATTTACTGTTTATCTTTTTTGGTGTTGTTTATTAAGGCTCTGGCCTTCTGATGTACCTGCCGGTCACAGCCATGCTGTTGAACAAGTATAGCCAGGACATGCCTAGCATAGATTTGTGCTGTTAACCAGTTTTAAACAGTTCTCTGGCGTAGTGAGCGCACGTTCGGTGGTAGAAGTTCCTGATTGCCCACTCTAACACTGCCAGACCTCCACGCACCTTTGTAGTGAGCTGGCGTGATGGGGCATATTATCCCATTACTAGAGATGCGTTAATAATTACGATTATTTCAGGGCTTGTACCACAGAAAACTAGAGTACTAGATACATCTCCACCGATGTCTCTATGATAAACCCGTTTTTAGACACATTGGGGCTCATTTTACTAAGGTCGCGGAGCGCATTGCACCCAATTGCCCGGGATTTGGTGAACACGATCGGTTTGGCGCATTAGCGCCGGCTTCAAGCGGGCAGAAATCAGGGGCGCGTGCCTCAGACACCCACGGATTCGGACATGCGCAAGATTTAACTTTAGAATGTGTGTCGCAAGACATGCATTTACAAGCACCGGAAAGAGCAGGTGAATTCGGCGGACCTTGGTGCAGAAGCGACAGATGCAGGAAATCGGGCGCATGGATCTAGTGAATCGGGCCAGACCGAATCCTCGTCGGGCAACCACCGCGGGATCGCGACAGGACCGGGTAGTAATCTGCCCCAGTGTCGAATGACTTACTTTCTTTTCTTTTCCTAACCAAAGGTGAGCCTCCATTACCTTAGACTGTGAAAACCCTTTGGTAGCCAAGGAGCTTCACTGAACTGTGCTTTATATTTAATCCCGGGTCTCACCGTTGGGGTTTGCAGAGCATCATAGACAGAGGCCTTTCTTTCCAGACTTTCTCACTCAGAGAGGTTGATGAATTCATGTATCAACCCCTAAGATTTCCCTTGTTACGTTATTGGGCTGTGGTCTCTATATTTGGATCTCATTGAAATGCCTAATAATTTTCCTTTGTCTTTGTCAATGGGAAAACAACTAGACTTTTTATTACATTATATTTTTGCTATTCGTCAAAAGGTTATGCCTTATTGAGCGCTTCCTACTATATAAGGTCTGCGAAGTAACTTAGTACATGCTTTAGTTTCTCATGACTGGTAAATTTCTTGTGTTTAAAATATGTAAATAGTGATGATTAAATCTCTCATGTAGTCACAGCCACTTGTCATCAAACAGGATTGCATGACATATATAATCATGATTATGAAGAAAGCTTTATGGACCAATCAATGTTCACATCAATCTGTATATGTATGGATCATTTTCATTATCTGCTGCTATTGTAACATTATTATGACTGCTCCCAAATACAAAGATTATCTAGAATGGTTAACAGAGCAGAGCATGGAACTAGACTTCGGGACATTCCTCAATCATATTAGTGGGAATGGGTTCACACCGTGTCCAGTAATTTGATGTAGGTAGATGGAATGACAAGTCATTACTAACTAGATAATATTTAGCTTGTAAGACTTTTCCTTACCATGTGTGTCTCCTAGCATCAAGGTTTAAGTCGACTAGTAAAAGTTGTAGATTATATATAATAGGAAACAATATAGCCTGCTGCCATAAATGTGTATGTAGATGGGAAGTGCAAATTGTCTGATTCATGCGGAAAAGTAAATTTTAGCTTGATCGATTAACCTGTTTCAGAAATATCTACCACATCAAAAGCACAGAATCATAGGAAGAATATGGAAATGTAAAAAAATTTTCTTAAAGGCTCTTCAACTACCAGCAAATACAATGAAATGATGTATTGTACAATGTAGAGTGAGTAATATCTCAATAATACAATGATGTCCCTTAAAGATGTCTACCACCAATCCCTATATTTATAACTCGGATCCCAGAGTTTAAAGCTCACATTAGTAATGTCACTGACAGCTAAACCGTTTCAAGCAGCAAATCACTCTAAGAACTGGATTAAAACGCTGTGTCAATATGATAATACAGTTTTTATTTGGTACATACTATAGAATAATGGCAATGTAAAAGACTGTAAGCCAACAAGGTAACCATACAAACAAGAGCATTGTATATTTTAACCCCTTAATGACGTAGTTAACGTTTTCCTTGTGTCAATCATTATATGTCCTAACAGATAAGGATGTGGTTCACACTGTCAACAACAAAAGAAGGGCTGAAATAAGTTTTTGATGCATTTGTTTCATTCAGTCATTTATGGTCATGTTTTATGTACACAACAATTTTACACCCTTGTAAATCAATTTTGCTTTATTTCTCTTTATTATACTTTGGATACATACACACCTGCATGCATTTGCATGTCATTTTCCATAGTCTATTAGCCATGCATAGCGAACTACTGCTCAGTCACACACACACAATATAAAATTAAACAATGGCCAATCAAAATAAATTAGAAACAATGTATGCACGCTTGAGCTTTCAGAAATATGTACTCTACATTAGTCCCCATGGGATGCATTTTTTGTAAGGGCTATCCATACACTTTCAAAAATGAACCAAGTATATCAATAATACCTTTATTTGCCAAATGATGCGTCCAATTAGAGAAACATCGATGACTGTCTCCATAGAAAAATATAATTACATAACACTACATCATAGGGTAGACAGGCTTTTTTTTTGAAGGACATCACTATCTCTCACACTACCGCTCTGCTGTTATTTGATCCATTCTTCTTCCAGTCTCTTCTACAGTTTGTGACTTTTGTGGGTTCTGGCCTTATCATATCATTGTCACCGGAGGATTTTCCAGAGGTTTTCCATTGGGGTTTGGGCTCAGACTCTGGGCTGGCATTTCATTTTTCAATGTTTTCTGTTTCAAGAACTGCAGTAACCCTTATTGCTTGTGACAGGAGGCATTTGAGCTTCAAAAAATTGTAGTCTGATTAAGTGAAGACACACGGAATGAACCATGTGTTTGTGGAAGAAGGTTCTGAACCCACTTGCATGCACTCTGCCTTTTATCGCTGTAATGAGAGGTCCAACTCCTGCTGCAGAAAACATTTTCTCACCCATGACACTTTCTCTACCACCTTTCTTGATTTCTTTACACACACTTTAGGCTCAAGTCATTCCCAACTTGTTTGACAAACATAATGTTTCCCTCAATCCATATACAAAAAACGGGGCTTTCTCACTAAAATGACTGTGGACCACATATTTTCTGTCCACAACAACATTCTTCTTTAGTATGTGAGTTTAGCTTTTTTTGTTCCTTTCTTTCTGCCCAACGGCACTTTGTGTTTCGAGGGTGACCCTCTTTCTTGGGGAAACTTGAATGAGTTTTGTGATGTTTGTAAAGATCATTACAGTTCTAGAAAATCACATACTTGGAAACGCCCACTCTTTGCTTTGGCTGATAGGGTCACCACTTTGGCTTCATTTTACACAACCTGTGTCAGTTCAACTGGAAAGTAGGCTGACGTTAAATAGCGTTTTGGAAAATATGAAGGAAATTTAAGTACAATTCTTGCAGGTAGCTGAAAGTATTCTCTAATTTTAGTTTTACCAAACTGATTTATTGATCCGGGGGAACAAATATACAACAGTCTCATGGATTCATAGCCAGATAAGGTAGCAATGAGCAATAAAGT
Organism: Engystomops pustulosus; assembly: GCA_019512145.1. Taxonomy (NCBI): domain Eukaryota; kingdom Metazoa; phylum Chordata; class Amphibia; order Anura; family Leptodactylidae; genus Engystomops; species Engystomops pustulosus. The sequence continues at coordinate 126,071,674 of CM033644.1, forward strand.
AATACGTCATCCACTATATAGCATACCGTGGGATAGGTTTTTGCCATACTTGATCTTAAACCAATCCTTAACCTGTTGCGCGATCGCATATATAGATTTTGAGCCCCACTTGGGGTCATCTTCCCATTTGTACAAGCTCAGAACATGAAATTGGATGTACTCTATAAAATATAATTCTGTTTTTAAACAGTGTGGGTCCTGGTGATCTATTGTAATATACTTATGTAGCATGCTAGTACAATCTTGTAAAACTCCTGCAGTACTCTGAGAAACGAACTTACCCAAGTGCCTCCCCTTGAGTCCATACTCTTCTTCTAGATTGCAGATTCACTCATCACAGAAGAGAATTCTTTGGAGTGGTCTCAATGAAGAGATAGAAAGCACTTCAGGCTAAATTTACCATCCACGTATACTTGCAAGAGCTGCAACCTTGGATTCATTTCTTCCAGTCTCTTGTTACTATACATACCATGATTTGGGGGAGGGGGGAGGAGGTTTTTTTTTTTTTTTTTTTGTTTTTTTTTTTTTTTTGGGCTTTTCAGCTTCTAACTCATCAGCAGTGTTTGCATAGGGTCAAACCCGAGAACAGATACTGTTTGAAACCTCCTAGCTCCATGGCCCCTGTGGCAATTATAGGAGAGTACTCCATTGTAGCCATGTTGCCTCTGACTTCTCATAGTCGGAGTATGGATGTAAATAAACCTGCAAATAGAGACCAAAATGTTCCTATTTATCAGGTCTTCTTGGCGCCACGTCGCTTATTGCTAGCACTAGCAATTATTGCCCCAATAGGGCCACCTTCACGCCAGTGGGCCGTGAAGAGGGCGTGAGGGAGCCGCGACTGGCTTAGCGAAAGTATGTGGCCGCCTGGAGTGGGGCAGCGCAGAGCGTTTTGTCCCACCATGTGAAAAGTCACGCTGATCTCACGACCGCACAAGCACCGCGATGATACTTTTTCCCAGTGGCTTATTATTGGAGTATTGCCTTGCTTGCACTATCCTGTAATTGCCTTGAGTTCCTCAAAGAGTCATTTATCTTACTCAGGACATTTGTGCGTGTCTTTCTTTGTTTTTTTATCTGCATTTGTCTTGTTGATTTATCTTGAAGATGGTATATAAGGTGGCTGAGTCGTGGGGTTTTTTTTTGTTGAACTTTTTATTAAAAATTGCACAAAGTCCCAAACTCTTCTGCTACCCCTTCAAGTTTTTCCCTACTCCTGATCGACTGTAGTTTATTTTTAGTTTTAAAAAGTCCCAAGCTAGAGCAAGAAAAAAAAGTACTCCTGACATAATGACCCTCAAAGCAATCCAAACTTGACTTCGCTATCATACATTGTTTATCATTATAATCATATGCCAAAAGTTTGACTTTTTTTACCTTGTTATAGTTATCAATTAACTGTGTTATATTTGTCTTCATTTAGATGTACACTTTTATTTATTTATCGATTTGTGCTACATAGGACATAACTTGTTCTGTCTGGAATTAGAGGACATTCCATGCAAATCCTTTCCTTGGGCTCCACTCCAATAACAGAATTTAATCTATATACTGTAACTTTACCTGAAAAAAAGGAAAATTGCCATGCTCACCAGAAAAATCTCTTTTACTTGAAAATTTCTAAGCTCTATGTGACTGGAGAGATTTCCATAGTAACCACTTGCCGTTGTGTGGGGAAGTTGCGCTTCCTCTGCCCTTTTGCATTTTGTGTGTACATGGGACTGTTGGCTTTGTAAGATGTATAAGCATCAATTTTTTTTAATTTACTGATCAATTATTTTTCTCTACTTTTCTGTCCATCACGAGTGGGGGCTACCATCTTGCCTGTGATTCTCTACATAAAACAACCTTCTCTACAAATGTAAATTTCAACATTTTTCATCTCCCTATTGACCAGCTAATATGGTTTTCAAATATTTATACAACCGTGGTCCTAATGAAAGTTCAACCTATAAAGGATCCCTTCTATGCAGACAATATTTTCCTAATGGTCCCAGTGAATCAATATTAGTGCATAATTGCTAGCAGCTGAGTGCATGCCTTTCATGAAAGTGAGATAGATTCCAATAGGAATCCATCTTGTATAACTGAGCTAACGATTCTCGCATGTATGTAGTAGTTTACACCCAGGCAGAAGTAGTGCGTAAAAACCATTTAATTGATGACATAGATGATTTCATCATGATAATGCAGCTATTATGTAATAATGTCTCTCTCATTATCCCAGTGAACGGACAATAGTTTTACATTACCAATAAAAGGAATCCACCATCATGATAATATGCCGTATTTCTAGACTTATCATTTCTTCCAATTATAATCTTGCCAATTAAATCCAAATTAAGAATTAAAATCTAAGTGGGCCTCAAGATAAAATTAGGAATAGACACAGATGTAATTCCCCTCTTGCGTCTATTCACAGTGACTAGCTTGGACATTACATTGTGTCTGCGAAAATTCCCTCTTTTATTCTTTTTGGACTATACCATACCATTTATTATTAAAAGACTCTTGTCTTCGCTGTAATTATGTGAATTAATTAAACTTACTAGACAAAAACATCATCATGAAAACAAGCAACAAAACACTTTTGCACTATAAAGTACGGCACTGGATTTGTAAAATTTTTTGTTTATCCCTCCTGCATCTAAATAATAGGCGTAAACAGAACTGCCTACATCGTTATAGAGTGTGTCTGCATTTTTAATATTTGTCTATCATCTATTTACTATCATCCACATATATATACGACACAAAATGTATTTCCTAATGTTATACTCCCCTTGTCTTAATCGTGAACAGATGTTGAGACAGTCTTAACACGTGTTCATCGGCAGTTATATCCTCAATCTAATCTAAAAGGCTCATGAGATAATTGCCATGGCTGGTAATTCCTAGAGCCACTCTACAGTATTGTACAGAATGGCACACATAAAGCATACCTTGGCTGTATCAGAAGAGGTCTTCATATGCCCCTAGTTAATATCCTTAATTAACAGGGGTATAGTGTCTGCTGGGCCCAATTGCAACAAACGTACCCGGACAGTGAATGCATTTTTCAGGCCGAATATTTAGCAAATGTTGCACTCCTTACTGTTTCTAAAAAAAAATTTGATTTGACAGCAGATATGACTTTAGAGTTCCCATTATGGTAACAATGGCAAAGTCAAGCTTTAGAAATGTATTTCACTAGAGCACCCACAATAGGCTTTTGGAATATTCAAAAGCAATCCTTATCTACTATTTTCCGTTATAGGCTGTACCCATTGATGAGTAACTGTCTTTACAACAAGAACATCAGGGTGTTGGCCTATCCTCATATGATGTAGGTTAGTTCATTTCCTTTCTTCCTTCATCATATTTTTTTCTCTAATCATCCTTCTCTTTCCCTCTGCTTTCCTGTACTCTTCCTTTCTCTACTATATCCTTCGCTTCTGTTCCTCTGTCACTCTTTATCCTTTCTCTCTTCCTCCTCCTTCACCTCACGTAATTTGTCCTCCCCTTTAATCCTCCCTCTGCTACCAACCCCTTGATTTATTTTCTATACTCTTATTCTCCTTTTCCTTACCTGTTCCTCCCTCTTTCTTCTTTTCTCTCTCCTCTCCCTTTCTCTTACTCTTTCTTCACTTACCTCATTCCTTTGCCTCTTTTCCTTCACAACTCTTGCCCCCTACCTCTTCTCCCCGTTTCATCCTTCTATTCCCGTCGTACCTTCCTTTCCCTCCTCTTCTCTCTTTTCCCTCTCATTCTTTTTTTAAAATCTTCTTTCTTTCATCTCTTTCTCCTTCCTACCTCCTTAATCCACTTCTACCTTCCCTTCTATCCTTCCCCCCCTTCCCTTCTGATTCCTTTTCCTCTATCCTTCGTCCCTTAAGTCTATTCTCCTCCCATCTCCCCCTTCTTCTATTTTTTTTTTATTTTTTTTCCCCCTTACTCCCGCCCTCTTTCCTTTTCTCTTCTCTTTCTCTCTCTCTCTCCCTTTCTTACTTCTTCTTCGTTACCTCCTTCTCTTTCCTCTGTTTTATCTATTCCTCACCTCCCCATTCTTCATCTCTCCTCCCCTTATAATCATTATCTCTTTTCTTTTTATCCCCCTCTCCGGTCCCCTTTCTTTTGCTTCTCTTTGTCTAAATTTGTATAATTTAGATCATTTTTTTAAAATCATGAAAATCATGTTGTATCTAAAAGAATGACTGAAGACTCATGAGAGAAAAAAAGTTCTCTCCATGATTCGCCTCATATACAGGCTATTTGGCTATTCCTAGAAGACGTCTACACATTACTGACGAACGGGTGTCTCCCAAATGTAAGATTTTTGCACTTGCCACCTAATCACAATGTTAAGCTAAGCTTTATTTGCCCAAAGCATTGTAGGATTAATCTGAACACTGCTAAAAGACTTGAAATATATGTACACACCATACCTTCTTATTATTCCGTTGGGCAGTCTTTCAGTTTTTTGTATGTCAAGTGATATTTTGCTATGTTTTTGGCATCATTATTATGTCTCTATTCCCTGCATTGCGGGCAATGTTTTTCCATAATGCTTTGCTTCATCATGAGATGATTGTCATTACATAATAACATTGCGTTTTAAATGTTATTCATACATTTTTCCTTATTTTTGTTTGGTTAAGTGAAAGAAACAATACAATCTAGTGTTGGAGTTAAATTTCACATAGTTTATCTGGTTATGCAAGAATATAGATTGTAAGGAATGTTTTAATCGACCATATAGAAACCTCAGCACTTAAATATTTTTTTTTTTTTTTTTTGGAAATGCTTTATTACAGTTCCTAGATCATTGCTTTTCTGAAAAAGATCATTCTTTTTTGGCAGGTTTTGTTCTGAACTATAGACCCTGTATATGCGATATAATCATAAGCATTGCTTGGTAAATTTAAATCACACAATAATATGTATTTGAAATCACAATCTACCCAAACCATCCAATACAGTTTTGTTAGGGTCTCCTATTACCACCTTTGCGAAGAAATCATTGTACAGATAAATTTTAACTGTGAGTTAATACTATGCTGTGGTCCACATCCTGAAATGTGATCCCTTTACTTTCCCTGTGATATCATCTGTGACGTTGGCTCAAGTATAAACATTTTTTAGGCTTTTAAGTGGAAAATAAAATGCTTTTTAAGTAAAACGCAGATGAAATGTTTATGTTAGGCATAATACGTTTCTTTTTTGATTTTTCTGATGGTTAATCAGTAGTACCTAACAACAATACTTTCACTACTTTGGAATTTAAAACGTTTGGGTTCAATGTTTCTTAGTATTAAAATTTAAGTTTAATTTCTGTTTACAGAAAGTATACTCCTATAGTCATCCCAAAATTGAGGTCTATTCAATAGGCACTTGTGTTTCTTAATCACATAGTTTTAAGAATATGTCACATCCATTTCATTGCCTCACATTTAATCCAAAACAAGCTCACATGTGCAGTTTTTCCTGTGCAGTTGTGCTGGTGCGCAGATAACCAGATTCAAGTATTGTGGGAGCCCCATGCCTACACTACCAGAGCGCACCACCTTTTTTAGTGCAGCCTTGAATATAGATCCTTCCAACACCATTCGTCCGGACACGCAGGATAAATAATGGCGGGGCATGGTCCAACTCTGAACAGAACGCCCTTTCAGTGCAAAATTGTGAGTCATTTGCAACCAAAAATAATTAGCAAAGTCAGACAAAAACTGGTAATGGGCTTTAAGAAATTTTGGGGCCACTATGGTGAAATATAGCCTTTAGCGACTAGCAGGTACCAATGTGAGGCACATTGATTCTACTTTAGGGCAAAACTTAGTAATCCTGGATCACTGGGAACCAAAAGTTACCAGTACTGCCTATATGGTTTTAAAAAAATTGATATTGAGATTGAACCCACATGCTACCTATCCATCATTACTCTACATTTCCCTTCCACTAAAAGGAATTTTTTCACTATTATGTGTGTATAAAAAAATGCAGATCTGTAAATACATGTCTGTAGCGACTCGTGTAGGTGTCTCTGCATAAATATAGATATAGTGGGTGCATGGGTCGGCAACCCCGCTTAGGATATACCAACAAAATAACAAACATAGATTTCTCACCATTTCCTCTTGTACTTATGAGATATGCCTGGGCTAACATCTCGCACACACGTAAGCCTCCTTTAAAGTGATGACAACTGTCATGTCTTTTATGGTTGCAGCAACCAACCTCTGGTCCTAAAACATATCATTTCTTAACGAGGGGTTACTGGTTATAATACAATTTTGGGATAAAAAGGGTTTGAAGTTGTAGTGTAGTTGTAGTATGGATATTTAGGATGTGTTGACAGATTCGGCCCTAGTATAGGAACAACAGTCGAATGGCACTCCACCACAGTTCTTTCCTTATTTCATTCCGTTTTCTTGATAATTACCTCACAAAAACATGGCATGTAGAATACATTCAAAGCGGGAGGGATGAACCAGGGACTTCACAAATATACAGGGTACATAACTAGTTATATACATTTACCCTGTATTATTTTGAGTCCCTGTGTTTCATTCCTCCTTTGCATGTATTCCCTTCGAGCCATGTTTTTTTGAGTATTATCATCAACCGGAATGAAATAAGGAAGAACAGCGGTGATTGCCATTCTCGTGTTGTTCCCCGATGTTAAAGAGTTACTGTTTTTTGTTGAAGAAGAGCAACCATCTGTTATCCACTGAGTCCGTACTATCCGAAAATGGACAATTGGGACATCTAATTACACGAATTGTGGCCATCCCCCTTCTTTGCCTCCATTATAGGCCCTAGTATTTTTGCATATTTCACATGTTAGCATGAATATTGTTCCATATTAGACATCTTTCCTGAGAGTACTTTTTAAATGGGTGTGGGCACAATCAAAAAACGGTTTCAATGTTTTCCTGAAGTAAATGTTAAGCTAACTTACCCCCTCGTCTCTGTGATCAGCTATGACCCCTGCCTGTACAAGCGCTGCATGAGCAGCACCTCTTTAGTTCTAGCTTCTGCCAGGTTGACGTATGCAATTCTCAGGAGAATGTAGAGCACCATACAAATGCATTTTCACACATTGCATACTTTTATTAGCTATATGATCCCATTGACACTGAGCAATCCACGTTCTACACCTTTCCTTCATAACGTACTGGAAAATGTGAACTCAGCAGGGATCCACGGTAAAAAATACTGCTGGAGAAATACGGGGACAGGATGAAATTAAAGGCCAGACTTTAAATATCACCTCCCCTCTAACTGAAGAAATGAATGCTTTAACAATAGTTTTGGAACAACACCACATAAGCTTACAAGACTCATGTGAACCGATGAACATGACACTCAAGATGAGGTCTTACTGCAAATGCTGTTTACATACTATAGACTGCTTTGGCATTTACATCATAACTATCCTTTTTTTTTTCCAAAGGTCATGTCCCCCCTTTCTTGCAAGGAACAATCCATGGACTCAAGCTGCAACCCACTATTACATGCTCCTGTGGTTTGGAAATATATAAGTCAGGACCAACATATTCCTTTGGTAAAATACCTTATTCCAGCTTTATTTTGTGTACATATCCCTCACTCATAACAGCAAAATCCTCACAGAATCTCCTGACGCTTTTCGGACCAACAAGGTTTTGATCTATGGCTAAAGACTGATAATCAAAACACCGTCAAGACGGACACTGACTATTTCAGTGTTTTTCACTGTATTATCTACACAAAGTATTTAATAATTATCCATTGTATTTTCTATTGTTCACATGTGGTATGGAATCCTAAGCAACCATGAACCGAAGAATAGCCCTATTGAGCATGTTGGCTCTTACCCGTTGCGCTTCCTCAGAAGAGCAAATAAGTTATATTGGCAATTATTTTGGAGTTCACACATATTGTAGCGAAATGCCCTGCCATGCTGGATCTCATTGGCAATACATAATCCAGAACATTCTAATTATATTAGAGTACAAGTACATCATTCCTATCGCATATACATTCCTTCCCTCCAGGCACTTTTTTGACCATTTAATGTAGGGTAGGTTTGCCTGTGTAATATGACCATAGCCGTATCGGGAGTGGCGCTCTTGGAGCACCAGCGCTGGGCCCCCCCCGGATCATATTAGTGTTTAGGGGGCCCCCCAGCCTGGCTCTCCATGCTCCAATGATCGTTCCTTCTGTGGCCCCCGGCTTCCAACTAGACAGGAAGCTCCTGCCGTCACTATTAGTGCCGATGAGGCGTAAACGGTCCGCACATCACTTTTACTGGAGTGATGTGGCCAGATACAACCCAGGCGCACCATCACTCCATGAACTAAGAATTCGTCGGCCCGCATGATGACGTCATATGCTGCCACACACCCCGTCCTTCTGCCTGAGCGTGCATAAGAAACAAGACGCAGGAAGCCTGAGGTGAGGCATAAGTTTTTTTAATCAAACCGATGTCCAAGATGGTGGGGGCCAAAATTTAAAATAATGAATTGGGGGGGTGGGCTGAATATTAATAGTAATGTGGTGGGCGCATATCAACTATTAAGGGGGGCGCAGCATATTAACAAATTATTAGGGGGCAGCAGCATTAACCTATTATTTGGGGCAAGAGGCATGTCACTATATTTAGTTCCAGTGGCTCCTTTATGAATCTGGTGTAAAAATGCCATAGCTGCCAATGAGTGCATTGCATTGTATGAAGGAACGATCATACCATCTAGGGTTTGATTTGTAAAGCGTCTACGGAATTTGATGGCGCTATATAAAATCAGATTATTATTATTATAATACCCCCTTTCCTAGAACTGATTTAAATTTTCAATAAACATGTATAATTCGTCCCGGTCTTTCCAATGCAAGAGTTGTATTTCCCTCTGTTGTTTGTATGGGTTTTCCTCCCGTTTTCTCCCATACTCCAAACTACTGGTAGGATGATTAGATTTGAGCCCCATGGGACAGGTACTGATGTGACAATCTCTGGCAGCGCTGTGTAATCTGTGTGCGCTGTATACCTAAAAAAGAATTATTAATTAAATATTATGATAGAAGATCAATATGAAAGATGATGGAGATTTCTAGATGCAGACATAAAGTCATGACATATACTGTAGATAGATATGAGAGATAATACATAGAAGATAAATAGAAATTTTCTTGAAAAATAGTCCTGAAGGATGAGGCTGGAGAAAAGGGGGCTACAGGAGATTTAAAGAGAGGATAAATTAAAGAGGGTTTTTTGTATTTACAGGTTGCAAAGGGAATATTATATACAGTATGGGCACATTATCCTATGTGGGGTCATCCATGGGCGATTTCCTAAACTAATTCTTGCGGGGGAGCAATGGGCATGGTTTAGAAAAAGGAAGTTTCCGTTAATTAATTGTATACAGATACAGCACTCCCCCCCCCAAGATCCTATGTTCAACCCACCCCCAGTGGAAAATAATACATGAGATCTCAAGTATTTATACATACAGCCAGAACCTTTAATAGATATTATACCAAGCCAGATCGACCCCCAGTAGATATTAAATCCTGCCCAGCCCCCTAGAGATAGGATATACAGCCACACAACCACCTGTATATTAAATTACAGCGACCAACCACCCACCAAGATAGTACATACCAACCAACCACCATTATATTAAGTACAGGGACCAACCCCATTTTAGTACATAATGGGCAGTACTTAATAATTAAGTGACTTATTTAAAGACATTGGAAACACTGGGGCCATTTATCATGCCTTTTATGCCAGTGTTTCGGGTATTGGAATAAAACTTTAACGCTCTTGCTCTTTCAAAGACATTCATCACCCTGCCCCCCCCCAATCGCAACGGCGGCTCTTTAATGCCACTGACGCTTTGCTGGCAGCGATCCCTGGGTTAACACCCGGATCATTGCTAGGCATCAATATGCCAATTGCAGCAAGACACTTCAAGCTATTGAGAGGACTCTGAGCCCTCTTCAGTCACCACAGCAACGCGTTGAGTACTCACTACATTAATTTGTCAGTAAGTGGGTTAGGACTCTACATCAAACATCAGATTAAATAAGGACACTTTCCACAGATCCAAGGTTCTGTGAGTGTGGGTAAATCTTCTTTTAATATCCTTGTTATCCATGACTCCTGCTTGGAAACTCACATTTTAAATAACCTGGTAATGAGTCTCAGGACTCAAGGTGGGTCTTTTCCATGCTGTAGCTTCACAGTCTGTTACACTGAGCAAACACTTCCCCCTTCAACATATAGAGCAGGTTGAAATGTTTAGTGTAAAAAACCCTTGATTACATGCAATCATTACGTCTTCGACCAAAATGCCTCAACGTGCATATATTTAAATTAGTCGTTCAATTAAGATTGTTTGGTATCATGCTATCGGGATAGGGCTTAGTCCCTTAGCGGCCCCTTGGGTCCCTTAATACAGCACCAAATTGTTACATCGGGGTGCTGCAAAAAGGAGAATGGATACAGCTGAAGATGTATTTGGTGTTTTTAGTTCAACCTCCTTCTGGAGATAGGAGTATAGAATATACTTGTCCTGATGAGGCGTAATAACAGGGACACACTACAGTATGTAACCGCTATCAAGACTTGGCGGGGGGAAAAAAGATAAAAAGGCCGGTTAACTCTACCGTCGAGTGGCATTATACGAGAGTGATCTCAATCAGATGCGCGCCTTCACTCCGTAACGGTGCTCTTAGAAGAGTGCCTGTCACAGAGCCTTCCCGTAAGCGATTTGCATCGCTTTGACACAGAAAGATTTTTAAGACACATGTTGTGCGCAATGCGCGGACAGCCTCGTACTATTGCGCTATAGATACACTACACATGTGCGTGATTGTATAAGGGTCACTAGCGCACGCGCTACAAAAGACCTAGTCCAAGACATTACCAGACATAGGTGCAAGCTAGACACACAATCTGGAGAGAGAGTAATTGTCTCGTTCTAGTCCCTACGCACAGAGTGTAGAGGGACATAACTAGACACCTGTTGTCCCGCCATGTGCTCCTCTCTAGCAAAGTCAAACTATCAGTGGTGAGATGACAATCGGTCTACGTCTAACACACAAGAGCTGCCGTCATCATGAGATATACTACTATTAATCCATCTCCAATAGGATTGGCGCTCATAGCTGGTTTTATCTTAGTGTATTGGGTATGACGGGGTCACACCACTTCGTGTGAATCTCACAGGCATACAAGTTACTGTCTACATCGCCATTACAAGCGACAGCCTCCGCGTTGTCTGAAAATCAACACACATGTATGTCGATGTCACAATGGCGGTTAAACAAATATGTGCAGGGGGGAGCAACACAGCGGATGCCTACAGGCAAGAGCGGAATCGGATCATTTGGTACCAAGACTCTGGAGAGTGCAGAGCAGCAGTTGCAGTCATGACACAGCTGGCGGAGGAGATCAACAGCAAAGGACTAATACGCCGGGCCAGAAGAGTTGATACACACAGACGACGGGTACACATATATACGAGCACGAAAGGTATTACACACTGTGGTTGAAAGGTCCACACAAGGTGTTACACCGGGGACCAAGGATCGAGCGCACAATGCTACAACCCATGTGGTGTACATTAAACTACACTCTCTAAACGATTATACTATACTAGATGACACACGGGCAGAGCATCGTGGTCGTCGAATAGCTTTCACTGAGCGTGCAGTACCAAAGGGCTGTCTTTGTGACACGAACATTTCACACCCTCTGGCGCTATATGTTGGACGGGGATGTGCTTCTTTGGCACGTGCGGGTACGCATGGCACTGGGAGAGCTACAGCGCTGGGTGAAGACCGCCCCCGTGAGTGCTGGCACGACGCATGGACCATGTTGTTAAATGTTGATGGGCCTAGCAGGAGGTCATGAGAACCAGGAAATGACAAAAATAGCCACACGCACAGAACCGGGAGCTGGCGAGATCAGGTGTGTCCCGGGAGGTAAGCGGAGAGCTATTTCGTGGGGGTCGGTGGTGGGGGAGAAAGGGCCGGAACACGCCGTACTCTGGACGTCAGAAATGGGTGACGACACACACACAGCTGAGGGCTCGGGGGACGGACGAAGGGCGCAGCGGAGGCCTCGCCAGAGCCGGGACTAAGCGTTACTGCAATTGAGGCAGAGGCGCATGCGCACATGGCACGGACGGTGGTGGAGCTCGCCAGCGACCGCGCCAGCAAATAGCGTCAGGGGCTTAAACGACCGCCGGGGGCGGGGGGGCTCGTGGGTGGATAATTCGGGGCGAAAGACTGATCGAGTGATTAGATGTAGGGGCCATCTACCCCCCGACAACCATGCGCCAACACGGTGACATCACAACGAAATGGCCCATGGGCTCCTGTGTCTGTAATAAGTTTCACTTCACAGTATATACGGCACGATACCAGTACATATGGAACGGGAAATATTGGTGGTAGTAGAGTCCCACACACTGTACCATAACACTCATTATAACACGGTGCGTTGCCGCTTTGTGGATAATACACAGCTAGGGGCGGTTGTCCTCCTGTATGAGGTAAATACATTGGGGAGTGTGGTTGTGGTGGTGCTGTATAACATATTTATGTCGTGTTGCGTTCGTAGGTACATCTACGGGGGGGGGTCGGGCGTTGTTAATATCTATGAAAGTTCTGCTGTATGTCTTAACTACTGTGAGATCCCATGTTCTATTTCCACTGGGGGGTCCTGGTTGAATATAAGTAAGCTATGGGGGGGGGAGCTGTATAACATTAATTTAACGGCAACTTCCTTTTTCTAAACCATGCCCATTGCTCCCCCCCGCAGAATAGTAGGAAATCGACCATGAATGACCCCGCCACATAGTATAATGTGCCAAGTTTTTTGGGGTGTTGTTTTTTTTTTTTTGGGTTTTTTTTTTTTATACTGTATATAATATTCCTTTTGCAACTCTGTAATATACAAAAACCCTCCTTTAATGTAATCCTCTCTTTACCTCTCCTTTAGCCCCCCTGTTCTCCGCCTCCTCCTCATTACTATTTTTCAGAAATCTTCTATTTCTCTTCTACGGTAATGTATCTCTCATATCTATCTACAGTCTAATTATTGACTTTATAGTTCTGCATCTAGAAATCTCTCCATCATCTTTCATATTTATCTTCTATCATAATATTATAATTAATAATTCTTAGTTTACAGGCACCAGATTACACAGCGCTGCCACAGAGCTTGTCACATCAGTCCCTTCCCCATGGGGCCTCACAATCTAATCATCCTACAGTAATGTTTGGGAGTATGTTAGAAAACTGAGGAAACCCATACAAACCACAGAGGGAACATACAAACTCCTTTGCATTTTGAAAGACCGGACGATATATAACATGTTTATTAATTAATATCAAGTTCTGGGAAAGGGGGTACTTATCATAATAATAATCTTTATTTATCTACGCCATCAAATTCCGTAGCGCTTTACAACTCAACCTAGATGGTCTGATCGTTCCTATCATCTGCATGCTACTGCCTTGCAGCATATGGCATTTTTACACAGTATTATTACAATGAGCCACTGGCCTAAATATTCGTTGACATGCTCTTCCCCCAAATAATTATTGAATCTTGCTCTGCCCCCTAATAATTTGTTAATAGGCTGCTCCCCCTTAATTAGTTGATATGCTGCCCCCACAATTACCTATTTTAATATTCCGCCCACCCCCCAATTAATTATGTAAATATTTAAGCCCCACCATCTTTTACGCGGTTTTGATTTAAAAAAACTTCTGCTCAACCTCAGGCTCCTGCGTCTTGGTTTCTTATTGCACGCTCGCAGGAAGGGTGTGTGGCAGCATTATGACCATCATGCTGCCGCTCATCTTAGTTCATGGAGTGAGTGCGCCTGGGTTGTCTTTCTGTCCACATCACTCCAGTAAAATGCTTTTGCGGCCCGTTTTCCCGCCCTCATCGACACTATATATTGGACGGCCGGAGCTTCTGTCCTAGTTGGAAGCCGGGGGCCCCAGAAGGACCTGATCATTGGCGCTATTGGAGAGCCGGCGGGGGGCCCAAACAATAAATATGGATCCGGGGCCCACGCTGTGCTCCAAGAGCGCCAATACCGATCCGGCTTCTGCGCATCAGATACCAGTCAATATACCTACCCTTACATTAAATGGTCAAGAAGCTGCCCTGGAGGGAATGTATTCGATGGAATGATGTAGCTATTTACTCTACTATTAATAGAATGTTCTTGATTATGTATTGCACTGAGATCCAGCCTGCAGCATTTCTGTACGAATTATGTTTGTGAACTTACAATATTGCAATATAAATTATTTTCTCTTCTGAGAAGCGCAACGTGTAAGAGCCAAACAGCTCAATAGGGCCTCTTCTTCTGTTCATTGTGTTTCTCTAGGTCCATACACACATGGGAACAATAGAAACTACAATTGGATATATTTATAAATACTTTTGTGTAGATATACAGTAAAACACTGAAAAGTCCGTGGCCGTCTGACGTGTTTCTGACTTATTCAGTCTTTAGCCATATACTCAAAACCTTGTTGGTCGAAACGCTTCAGGGATATCTGTGATGATTTTTGCTGTCGATTTGAGTGTATGTAACAAAATAAGCTGGAATAGTTATTTACCAAAGGAATATGTTGGTCCTGAATTCTATTTTTTTCCTAACCACGGAGCATGTATAGTGGTTGCACTTAGTCATGGATGTTCCTTGCTACTAACGGGGACATGACTGGAAGGATAGTTAGGATGTAAATCCCAAGCAGTATATAGTATGTACAACAGCATTGCAGTAATGACTCTCCCTCTTGAGTGTCCTGTTCTCTGTTTCACATGAGTCTGTAAGCTTTATGTTGTGTTGTTGTCCAACTATTGTAAAGGCATTCTTCTTCATTAGATGGAGGTGGATATAAAGTCGGGCCTTTAATTTCTCCTGTCCCGTATTTTCCTCCGCAGTATTTTCCCTTGGATCCCTGCTGAGTTCACACTTTCCAGTTACTTTAGGAAGGAAAGTGTAAATAACTTGTGGATTGCTCAGTGTCAATGGGATAATATAGCTAATAAAGTATGCAATGTTGTGAATGTCTTTTATGGTGGCTCTCCATTCCTCCTGAGATTGCATACGTCAACGCTGGCAGAAGCTAGAACTAAAGAGTGTGGCTAAGTCAATGCACGCTCGTTACAGGCAGTGGGTCATAGCTGATCACGAGACTGAAGTGGTACGTCTAGCTTAACCCATTTACTCTCAGAAAATCAATTGAAACCGTTTATTGCATTGTGCCACACATTTAAAAAGATTACCTCAGAAAGACTGTCCTATATGGGACATATTCTAATGCTAACATGTGAACTATGCAAACATACTAGGGCCTAATAATGGAGGTCAAAAAGAAGGTGGATGGCCCACTTCTATAATTGATGTCCATTTTTTTGTCCATGTTCGGCTATTCAGACTCAGTGGATCAACAGAATGGTTGCTTATTAACAAACGTAAACTCTTTAACATAGGAACAACACTAGATGGCCCTCACCACTGTTCTTCCTCATTTTCCTTCCGGTTTTATTGATAATACTCACAAAAAACAGCTCTAGAAACATGCAAAGGAGGATGCACAGGACTCACAAATATACAGGGTACATGTAATCTTTATGACCCTGTATCTTTGTGAGTCCCTGTGTTCAGCACCTCCCTTTGCATGTAATTCCTACATTCATGGTTTTTTGTGAGTATTATCAATAAACCGAATGAAATAAGGACGAACGGTGGTGAAGTGCCATTACTACTGTTGTCCTATACTATGCCGAATCGTCAAACATCCTAATTCCATCCTACACTACACTACACTTCAAAACCCTTTTTTATCCCAAAATAGTAATTATACCAGTAACCCCTTTAGAGGAAAATGATAGTTTTTAGACCATATGGTTGGTGCAACCATAAAAGACCTGTACAGCTTGTCAGCACTTTCAATGATGCCTTACTTGTGTGCGAGATGTTTAGCAAGGCATTCTCAAGTACAAGAGGAAATGGTTACGAATCTATTTTTGTTATTTTGTTGAGATCCTAAGAGGGGTTGCCGACCCCTGCCCCCCACATATCTATATTTTGCAGAGACAACATACACATCGCACAGACATGATACAGATCTGCATTTTATGACACACATAATAGTAAAATTCCTTTTCGTGGAAGGGAAATGTAGAGTATGATGGATAGGTAGCATGGGGCGTCAATCTCAATATCAATGTTTAAAACACTATAGGCAGTACTGGTACTTTGGCTTCCCAGTGATCCAGATTACTAAGTTTTTGCCTAAAGTAGATCATGTGCCTTCAACTGGTACCTGCTATAGGCTAAAGGGATATATTTCACATTTGCCCACATTTTTAAAGCCCCTTCACCAGCTTTTTGTCTATTTGCTAATTATTTTTGGTGCAACTGCTCACATTCCTCACTGAAAGGGGCGTTCTGTTGGCAGAGTTGGACCATGCGCCCATATTTATCATGCAGTGTCCGACAGAATTGGTTGCAGGATCTCTATTAAAAGGTGCACTAAAAAAGTTGGTGCGCTCGGTCCATGATTGCATGGGGCTCCACAACATGAATCTTGTTAATCTGGCGCAGCCAGCACACTGCACAGGAAACTGCACATAGTGAAGCTGTTTTGATAAATGTGAGCAATGTAACATGATGTACATATTCTTAAACTATTTTGATTAAGAACCACAATTGCCTAGGAATAGACCTCACTTTCTGTGGTGACTATAGAGTTACCGCTTCTCTGTACACAGAAATTAAAACTTAAAATCTTTTTAAATACTAGTAACATTAACCCAAAACGTCCTTTAATTTCCAAAGTAGTGAAAGTAGTTTTTGTTTTAGGCGTACTACTGATTAATCCTCAGAAATCAAAAAAGAACCTATTAATGCGTAACAGAAACGAAACATTTCCATCTGCGTTTCCCGTTAAAAATCATTTAGTTTCCACTTAAACGCAAACATGTTTTATACTTGAGCCAAACTTCACAGACGATATCACATGGAAAGTAAGGGATCACATTTCCTGGAATGTGGACCACAGCATAGTATACCTCACAGTAAAATATTATCTGAGCACAATGATTTTCTTAGCAACAGTGTCATAGGAGAACCCATAACAAAAACTTTATTGTATGGTTTTTGTGTATGATGTTTTTCAATTAAATATTATTTTGTGTAATTTCAGCAATGCTATGATTTATATAAGCCTTTTATACAGTGTATTATAGTTCAGAAACCTGCACAAGATTATCTTTTCGCAGAAAGCAATGATATGAACTGTAATAAGCTTTCCACAACAAACAAAATATTTAAGTGCCTGAGGGTTCTATATGGTCGATTAAACATTCCTTCAATCTATATTCTTGGCATAACCCAGATAAACTTATGTAAATTTAACTTCCACCCAGATTGTAATGTTTTTCACCTCACCAAACAATAAATAAGGAAAAATGTATGAATAAATTAACCAAGCAATGTTATCTAGGTATGACATCATCTCATATGATTGCAAAGCATTATGAAAATCATTGCCGCAATGCAGTGGAATATTATAGACATCATAATGATGCCAAAAACATATCAAACATATTCACTTTTACATACAAAACTGAAAGACTGCATGGCATATAGAAGGTTTGTGTGTACATATATGTCAGTCTTTTTAAGCAGTGTTCAGATTAATCCTACAATGCTTTGGCAAATAAAGCTTGGGGGGAGGGGTTGGACTGCAAGCTTAACCTTGTGTTAGGTGCAGTGCAAAATCTCTACATTTGGAAACACCCGTTAGTCATAATTTGTAGCGTCTTCTAGATATGCCATAAGCCTTGTATATGAGGCTAAATCATGGAAGACCTTTTTTTCCTCTCATGAGTCTTCAGTCCATCTTTTAGATACATACATGTATTTCTATGCATTTAAAAGTGATCTACTCTACTACAAATCTTAGAAACGAGACCAAAAGAAGGGACGAGAGGGGATAAAAAGCAAAGAAATAATATTATAAGGAGGAGGAAAGAGGAAGAATGGGGAGTGTTAGAAGAGATAAACAGAGGAAGAGAATGAGGTAAAAAAATAAAAGTAAGAAAGGTGAGAGAGAGATAAAAGAGAGGGCGGGAGTAAGGGAAGATAAAAAAAAATAAAGACAGGGGGGAATATAGACTAGATGAAAGTTAGATTACCACGTCCTCCTCCGTGCAACGGTTACTTATATCGGGTCCTCGTCTCCTTTTCTTCCGGCTGTAGAAGTCTCACCTCTCTTCACATCATATCACAGACATCTCTTCCCCCTCGCATCACGCTGCTGTACCCGTCCTATACCCTCCGTTTGACTCTCACGTATGACCTTGATTAATCTAGTCGTGTTCAATCAGTTAGACCATAGTCAAGTAATTAGTTTAAAGCACTCATTCCGCTAAGTGGAGAGTTACGATACCCATTCCAGAATTACTAGGGCGGACGTCAGGCCCAGGACTACATAATAGTCTAGAAACATACTCAAGTGTCAGGGATTGTATTTACAGGGCGGACAATTAGTGAGGTAAGGAATGGAGGAGATAGGAAAGGAGATAAAGAGTGACCAGGTGGCACCAGGCAGCTCATTATTCGTCTATACTAATGAAGATTACAGGAAGCAGAACGTGTAAGAGGAAGGATGATATATAGAAAAAAATATGATGAAGGAAGAAAGGAAATGACTAACCCTACATCATATGAGTAATAGGCCAACACCCTGCTGTTCTTGTTGTATAAGATCAGTTACTCCTCAATTCTGGTACCGCCTATTTAAACCGGAAAAAAAAAAAAAAATAGTAAAGATAGGATTGCTTGTGAATATTCCAAAGCCATATTGTTGGGTGCTCTAGTGACATGACATTCTAAAGCTATATTTTCCATTGTTACAATTTTTGAACTCTAAAGTCAATCTTGCTTGCAAATCAAATTTTTTAGAAACAGTATGAGTGCACATTCTTGTAATTTTCAGCCTGAAACTGCATCAAATGTCCCGGGTACGTTTGTCTGCAATTGGGCCCATCAGAACTATCCCCTGTTAATTAGGCATATTAACTAAGGGGGCATAAATGAAGACCTTTTGGATACACAATGTATGCTTTTATGTGTGCCATTCTGTATCTATACGTAAGACGTGCTCTAAAGGGAATTACCAGCCATTGCAATTATCTATGACCTTTTTAGATAGATTGAGGATACTAACTGCAGATGAACACTCTGTTAAGACTGTCTCAACATCTTTCACGATAAGACCAGGAGTATAACATTAGACCTACATTTTGTGTCGATATAAATTTGGATGATAGATAAATAGATGGATTACAAATATGTAAAATGCAGACACACTCTATCCTATTTAGCATTTTCTGTTACGCCTATTAGTTAATCAGGATAACAAAAATTTTACAAATCCATATTTGCATACATTTTATATGCCAAATTGGTTTGTTGCATTGTTTTTCATGATGAATGTTTTTGTCCTAGTATTTCATTGTATATTCACATAATTACAGCGAAGACAAAGTCTTTAATCATAATGGTATGTAATATCCAACAAGAATAAAAGAGGGACAGTTTCGCAGACAACAAGTAATGTCCAGCTGTCACTTGTGAATAACGGCAAGGAATTACATCTTGTTCTTTCCTAAGTTATTTCGTGGGCGACTTAGATTTTAATTCTAATTTGGATTTAATTGGGCAAGATGCTAATTTGGAAAGAACTGATAATCTCGAATACGTGCATATTGATCAGATTGTGGATCATTTTATTTGTAACTTAAACATGTCCTTTCACTGAGAATAATGAGAGATACAATTCTACATAATATCCTGTAATGAATGATGAATCCTCTATGGCATCCAATAACTTGGTTTACACGCACACTTCTGCTCTGTAACTACTAAATAAAGGAGAATTATCTCAGTTATACATAGATGATTCCTATTGAATCTATCTCCCTCTTCATGAACCGGCATGCACATCAGCTTGTAGCAAATTATGCACCTATATTTGATTTCACTGGACCATTAGAAAATATTGTCTGCACTAGAATGGGCTCTTATATGGTTAACTTTCATTTAGACACGGTTGTACTAAAACTATTTGAAACTAATCTTGAGCTGGTCAATAGGGAGATGAAAATGTTTAACATTCTACATTTTGTAGAGCAAGTGTTTTATGTAGGAGAATCACAGCAAGATGGTAAGCCCCACTAGTGATGGACAGAAAATAGAAGAAAAATACTTGATCAGTAAATTAAAAAAAATTGATGCTTATACATCTTACAAAGCAAACAGTCCATGTACACACAAAATCAAAAGTGCAAGAGGATCGCAACTTTCCCACAAAACGGCCAGTTGTATACTATGGAAATCTCTCCAGTCACATAGGAGATTTCATAAATCAAGGTAAAGAAGATTTTTCTGGTGAGCATGGCCAATTTTCCTTTTTTCATGTAAGTTACATTATAGATTAAATCTGTTATTGGATCTGAGCACTCAAGGAAAGGGGATTTTCATTGCTGTCCTCTAATTCCAGACAGCAACAAGTGTATGCCTATGTAGCACAAATATATAAATGAAATAAAAGTTTACAGTTCTTAAATGAATACACATATAACACAGTACTTGATAACTATTAACAAGTACCAAGTCACTTTTGGCATAGATTTGTAATTAAAACAATGTATGATTCGCGAAGTCAAGTTTGGATTCTTTGAGGGTCCATTTATGTCAGGAGTTACTTTTTCTTTCTCTTATGCTTGGGCTTTTAAAATAAAATAACTCCAGATCCTGATCAGGAGTAGGAAAAACTTTGAAGGGTAGCCAGAAGAGTTTTTGACTTTGTTGGCAACTTTTAATAAAAAGTTGGCAAAAAACCCACGACTCACCACCTGATATACCATCTTCTAATATAAATCAAACAAGTCCAAAATGCAGATAAAAAAACAAAGAAAGACAAGCACAAATGTCCTGAGTAAAGATAAATGACCTCCTTGAGACTCAAGGCACATTCAGTATCGTGCAAGCAAGGCAACAACTCCAATATAAAGCCACTGGAAAAATGTACATAGCGGTGCTTGTGGCGGCTCTTGATGTATCCGCACTTTTCACATGTGGACCATAACGCTCTGCGCTTGCCCACTCAGCCGCCACATCCTTCGCTAAGCCAGTCGGCCTCCCTTCACGCCTCCTTCACGTCCACTGGCGTGAAGGTGGCCTATTGGGGCAAATAATTGCTAGTGCTAGCAATAAGCTGACGTGCGCAGAAGACCTGATAAATATGACACATTGTCTCTCTTTGCAGGTTTATTTACATCCCTACTCCTAATCTTAGAAGTCAATGCACTGGCTACAATAGTGAGTTACTCCCTAATAATTGCCATGGCCATGGAATAGCAGTGTTTAAACATTATCTGTTATCTGTTTTGACCCCTGCAAAACTGCTTATGGAGTTAGAAGCTAAAAGTTCATGTTATAGTAACAAGATTGACTGTGAAGAAATTGTAATATGGAAGAGACAAGGTAGGTAGGAGAACAGATTTTGGCGCACGTGATCGGATTGTGCCGCATCGGCGCTGGCATGCACGCGACGGAAATCGGGGGCGTGGCCGTACGAAAACCCGACGGATTCAGAAAAACCGCCGTATTTTAAAAAAAGTGTCACGATACTCGCGCTTACTTTCACCAGGAATAGGCCGGTGAACTTGAGTGCATTTCGGCGTGCCTGGGGGAACTTCAGCGCAGCAGCGCCACCCCGTGGACGTCGGAGGGACTACCTTAGTGAATCCTGGCCGGACCCGAATCCTCCGCAGAGAACGCGCCGCTGGATCGCGAATGGACCGGGTAAGTAAATCTGCCCCAGTGTGTGTCCCCACTTTAGGACCAAATGACAGCCTGTTATGTTTCCTTTGTCTAGCAAATAGTTGTATAACAAAGTAATGAAAAAACAAAAGTTTCATTCAAGAAACTGCCTAGGAGCCTTTCCCGCCTCCTTTCTTGGCGCGGGTGCCGCTATGTTCTCATCGTCTCTACTTGGTACTTCGCTATATCTTAGCATGCATGCAAACAACTCGGAAACAATGGAAAAGTACACAACTGTATGATTTCATCAGTTGGAAATAGGGAGAGATTTATCATAAGTGTCTGCGAACGAACCGGTGTCAAGTTTCTGCGTCCCGCCGTGGTCTCGCAACCGGGGCACAGTGTGTCACATCTCGGGCCTGCTGGAGACTGGTGGGGACCACGCGTCCTCCGGTGTCACCCTTCGGCGCGTCCCACTCGCCCTGCTCGGACGTGAACGTCACAGTTCGTTGCCGGTGTCACAGCTGCTGTCAATGACGACTCCCGGTTGGCCGCAACCACAGTATGTGTGGCACAGACAACGGGTAGCTGTCAGGTGTGCGCAAGTGCGTGTGCCAAGCACGCTGCGTGTGCCGCAGTCCATGAGCCGCGACAAACCAAGGTGGTGAACACACAGGGGCAACAGCAGTCCATAAAACCAAGGAATGCTCTCACTGTCTCCTGTGTCGCGCGACCTCGCAGACAGGCGCTGACAGGCTGGGGACGCGTTGACCCACACGTGGTTCAGCGGGCTAACACCGTGCACCGGCGAACAGGCGCAAGGGGACGGAGGAGCAGGGGGCAGCGGCGGGGCGGGAAACGACAGCCAGAGGCGGCCGGGGAGGGGGAAACACGCCAGGGCGGAGCCGGGAAGGGGGGGGGCGGGGGAACGCGGGGGGGCCGGCAGCTGCGGGGGAGGAGGGACGGCTGGAGCCAAGCCAGTGGCTGGAGAGGTACCATCGGCCATCCCCAGCCCTTGCGGGTGCGGGGTTAGGCAGTCCGAGGTGAGCTATGCTCTGGCATTGCCACTGGACCATTCTATCCTAGTACGTCGACCTGGCCGCCATCGAGACCGGTGTGGACTCCACTGTGCTGCGAATCGTTGGTTGTCCCCAGACACATCTACTAGTTACCCCACTTTCTGGTCCAGTCTTGGGGTCAGTCGTTACTAGTGTGAACACTGGTCTATTCCTGTATTCCGGTTACCTGTCTGCTCGCCATCTAGTATGGTAACTCAGGGACCCTAAGTTGGTTCCAGATAGCGGGTTTATCTGCTTTAGGCAGGGCCTTAGCCCGCAGGACGTTGCAGGGTGATCCCCACCACTTACCTAGACAGCTAGCACCAAGCCTGGTTGGGGTTGCCTGGTTGCTGGACAGGTGCTGACTGACACACACCACATTTAGATACCACTATCTACATAAACATACAGTCCTTCACATATACACACATCTATCAACACTTACAACACATATACACACATTATCTACACTTACACACATATACACAAATTTATCTCTCTTACCACACTAACGCATACTATAAGAATATACATTCACATATGCAACACACACACAGCATATATACCTCATACAGTATATACACATCACAATATAAACCACACGCTCATATACAACATATATACATAAAGAATATGTTTTATACATTTTATGCGTATAATTTGCAGCTTATATATATATATAGATATATTATAATATATATATATATATATATATAATGGTGCACATCCTCCATTCTTTGTATCAGATATTCAGCCATAGTTTTCAGTGCAATACTATGAACGTATCAAATGTGTAGGCAGATTTTGTTAGAAACCTTTGCACAAATAACCTTGTTCCATATTTCCATATTGTGTACTCGGGTATCTTAATGAATTACTCATTCACAATATAGACATTAATGATCAACTACTGATGACAAATAACTTATATTTGTTTTTATATCTCTGATTCTACTCTACTTCTGATGTTTTAGATATTTAGGGGAATTTTCATGACTGCCCCCATCGTCTGTCCATTATCCCAAGGGCTCAGCTCTAATATTTAGACGCCCGGATGAATGAATCACCTTAATGAATGAATGAGGATGTGGCATAGATTACTTCTATGACCTGTTATGGCTATAGTAAATGCCCCGCCCACTCCCAACCCTTGTTGTTAATCACAGAGCCACAGTATGGTATGACTGACTGCATGTTGGTCAAGCTATCACTATGCCCACCACTGTGTTCGAGTGGTTTGTGCAGACAAGCCTCACCTCGTTAACTTACCCTTGTATGAATGCTATTTATTTGTGCCCTCATTGTTTACTCAGATTCTTTGTATGGGTATGAAATTCTTCTTGATCACGCTCCTGTCTTCCCTTTACTTTATATACATTCTTATAGATTGCAGGCTTGGGTCAGCAAGCATCCAAATTCCTTCTTCCCAGTTTGTCCATATCACATTATCTTTAGAAGTGTACAAAACTGTACTATGTAAGCTTGGGAACATGGTTAATGCAATATATATATATCCTAATAATAATACTTCTTGTCTGGGTAGAAAGAAATCCGTCACATTTGTCCATGGTGTCAATGGCCATTTCCATAGATGATTGACTTCCTTGAAGCTTGTTTTGCCAGCTTTGGAGCTGACAGCAATGTTTTCACTTGGGATAACTGATGAGAGCTCTAGAAAACAATACGCTCTGTCATCATATTTTATTTGTAAAATGTATCCATCTCTACAAGTTCTATTTGGATCTATCTGTTAATATTATTAAATGTCATTAGATTTTGTTCTTTTTTAACTTGAGATTACTTTTTATTTTTTTCCTACTTTAATATATTTGTTTTTGTTTCTTTCCTACCTATTGATTAAAGTTGATCATTTGACTAAATAATGTCAAACTGTCGAATAATTCTCCTGCTTTGTCTATTCCATAAAGATTCAAACCTACTAAGTAGAGTCACTAGCGCACTGAAGTGTGCATTCCCAGGGATGCTTTACTTAAGAAAATATTTGTGTTTGGCCCTTCTGAGTTTCCTGACTTAGTGTATGCATTCCATTGTTATACCTCGGGTAAAAATACTACTCCTCACCATTTGCAAAGTCAAATCTGAAATATACATGACTTCACAAAATACTTAGGTAACTCCCACAGATACTACTGTTCAACGCCTGGACATTTTAACAATTGTGAAAACCAATAATAATGGATAGTTTAAAATTCTGAGACCTACAGGGCCCGGTTACAGTTTTACCATCCAATGTTTAATGGTGTAATTTTTCTTTTCTCTATTTTTTGTTTAAACCTAATATTCATTTGTGGAAACGTATATATTTCACCACTCATTTTATTTTGCTAAAATATTGTGTATATGTTTTATATTACCTTTCTTCAATGAAAATTAATGCTCATTCCTACCATCCCGAAAAAAATGCAGTTTTTGGAAAGGTTTCTCTCTGCTTATATCATTTTTATATCAGAAGAAAGGATTCAAACTCAAAAATTTCTTCCCTGCACTCCCTTCTTTAAAGTTCGTTATTATGACATCCAGTACTCCAGATAGCCGTGAGATTGGCTCACCCTCGTGTCGAGCTTATGCTGTAGTTTATAATGGTAGATGGATATAGAAATAGTGCAGAGAACTTTTTGGATAAAAACGAGTTAATTGTATTAGTCTACTCACAAACAATGGTGAGTGTTGCATTCATAAACTCAAGTTCTCTCGGACTCCAAACACATTGCCTAAACTAGGTTTCCGCCTCTCCGTTCTCATCTTTTAGAGCAAACCTTTTGTTAATAGCTTTTCTGGAAAACTTAAGTCACTGGGATATTATCTTATATTATCTGTATTTGCTGAACTAACAACTATATTGTAGCATGTGGTAGCAAGGATGCAAATTTAGGAAGGAAAATGTTGCTGCCAAAGGTCTCTCTGAGGGCACTCAATTGTATTTTCCAAAAGGGGAAGCAGGCATTATTGCACATTTCATGTTAAGTGCTCTGTTATAGATTAAGTATTTTTCTCTATGAAGCCTCAGGCTAGACCACTCGCTGATGATAATAGCTCCGATGTGGCCCAATAACATTAACCAAAAGAAGATATGGTGGAATTTTGTCTAAAATATGCAAATACAGGAAGCACAGTGAAATATAATCATCCCACACAAGACTCATCAGTGATTTTTGGGAAGTCTTGCTAGCCTATTTGGAACATGTGAAGTGTTAATAATATAGAAAAGTTTTTTTGATTGATCAAGATTTTTTAAGATTTTGGATTACATTCAGAGGCAATCTTTAGCTATTTTGCCCCAATGCAAGTTTGTGTAAGGTCCCTTAACCAGATATTATGTTTTATGTACTGATCTCCACATTTTGAGCAAAGATACGTTTTTAGATTCCTATGGTTCCCTAGGCTCAGTCTTTGCAGTACCTCAAGTTACCATCATTAAAATCCCATGCCTGGTCCTTATCAAATAGTCAATTTTTTTTCATTTAAATAGCACTTTTAACATGTATGTACAGTTGTGTAATAATAAAGCTGACATAGTGTTGGTAATCATATTCTTGAGGTTTTGTGTGTTTCACATAACACACATACAAGGGAAATTGACCACATATAACTCCACCCAGACCATAGTTCACTTCTCATTTTCCTTAGATTTGTTTTTATATTCATTTTGCGTTTAGCCTATTATATTCTTTGTGCATAAACGACTGAGGAGAAAACATATATATTCATTAAGTTTTACCTGTGTTTAAACGGTTGAGCGAATTCTAATGAAAGACTGAACAATCAATTTTCTCTGTTATATACTGGTTTACACTGGGTGGTGGTATGAACATATAGAAACATATAGTAAAGGATTATGGGATGCTGAATGTTTGCAGGCTTTTTGAGTTTTAAAGTGAATTATCAAGTTATACTGAACTAATTCCCGAAATTATGTATCACCTTCTCAACTTTCCTGCTCTAAACATGCGCTGGACTGGATTGTTTGTTACAACTGTGACTAGCTTCTTTTAAACCCTTACAGGCCTCAGCTTTTTCTGATTTTGCATTTCAGCTTTTTACTCTCCACCTTCAAAAAGCCATACCTTTTATTTTGAGGGCTTGTTATCTTCCTAACTAATGTACTTCTTAGTGTAGTATTTAATATCAGTTTGTTCCAATGACACCTTTTTATTCTTGAATTAAAAATCTTTATACAAAAACACATGCGGTTTTGTCTCGCATACCTCGGGATGTTTATTGATGTGGTCAGTTGCAATTAAAGTCAGCTGCAGCAATCAGCTGAAGGCAGGTAAATAAGCTGTGCAATACTGCTGACACCAACCATGTATGGAGAGAGCTAAGCCTGGTGATCTTTCCATTTAGACCCTACCGCCGGTGATTAATGGTCCCATGGACCCTGGACTGTTTCACCATGATCAGGGCTCCCCCAGTGTCCAAAAAACATGTGCCCAGTATTAGACTTAAGTACTACTCTATATCCTATATCCTTAATCTTGTTACTGTTCAGACAAGTAATTTAGGATGAACTCACACGTCCTTATAACCATCATTTAGAAATCCAATCACATTCCCCTAACCGCATGAAACCGTTAACCCAACTCCCGTCAGACCAGATCTCCCAGACAGTGTAGGCGATGTGAAGTGCTACCCCTGGTGGCAAGGTGTGGAAGAAGAGTCCGGAAGGTTAGTATAGATTTATTTTTAAAGACTCATGGTGGATCTTCATATGGGCCTGGGTACCACCTATATAAAGATCCGCCATGCGGTGCACGAATGACGTCTAATTGTTGTGTGCATAGGGTTATGTATTTCTAATTTAATGCTACTAATCAAAACAGTTTTAAATTTTCTAAAAGACATCCACCCCTGCTAGTGTTTCAAACAGCAATTTATATTTCTGGCAGTTGTATAAAATACGTTCTCTTCAGATTCTGATCAGTTTATAATTTCTTATTGACAGCTAGCTCTCTGGTAAATGATAACTTTCCAGCAGGAAGTTAATTTGGAGTAGAGCCGCCTATCTTCCAGTAGAACAATTGTTTGATTTATAAAGTATAATCTAAGTTATGTCTCTACAAGCACACACATAGTGACAAAGCAAGTGGTTTTATACTATAAGGACAGCATGAGCATCAGAAGCTACTATTGTATCATTACAACAGAAGCTGCCTAGATCCTGTGACAAGATAAAGCAGATGATCTTTTTTGGCTAATTCCAACAAGCTGGTTAGTAAAGATTTGGTGGTTGGATGGATTTTAATCTGGCCTTATACAGGCGTCCCCTACTTAGCACCCGACTTACACACACACTACACACGACCCCTAGTTAAAACGACCCCTCTGCCACTTGTACCTCTGGTGAACTCTCTTGAATGCTTACTATAGTCCCAGAGTCCAATGATCAGCTGTCCATGTCGTGAGCAGCTTATTTGATAATCCATTATCCAAAAACAGCAAAAATTTTAAACTCTCCAACTGTCATCCGGGGCAAAAAAAATTTTTTGTGTGGATCACATGATAAAATATAAAGTTTCGCTCTCTACAAATTCGACTTAAGAACACTTATGGACCTACTTGTATAACCCGGGAACTGCTTGTATTTTCTTTCCTGTAGAGTGGGTGGTGTGAAAACCTTGACTGGTTATATGATACGCTATATGTATCTAGAGCTGTGGGAGAATAGGATAGGCGATAACAGCAGGGTGGGTGTCCATCTCCTAGCTCCCAGGCTGGCAGTAGGCAGTACTTTTACACAGGGAATGTAAAACCCGGGAAGACGAGAGGTGATCAGGCGAAGTCAGCCCTGAGTGTCCTCCAGTCATTTACATTTTGTAAAAAGTTCTTTAGGAGCAAATATGCCCATTCTTTATGCACTAAAAACTGTTTTGATTAGTGCACAAAGAAACAAGCATGTGTGGACATCTACCAACAGTCAAACTGATGGTAGATATCCTTTAAAAGAACTTTTATACAAACTGACAACCTGTCATTGGTACCATTTACTGTTTATCTTTTTTGGTGTTGTTTATTAAGGCTCTGGCCTTCTGATGTACCTGCCGGTCAAAGCCATGCTGTTGAACAAGTATAGCCAGGACATGCCTAGCATAGATTTGTGCTGTTAACCAGTTTTAAACAGTTCTCTGGCGTAGTGAGCGCACGTTCGGTGGTTGAAGTTCCTGTATTGCCCACTCTAACACTGCCAGACCTCCACGCACCTTTGTAGTGAGCTGGCGTGAGGGGCATATTATCCCATTACTAGAGATGCGTTAATAATTACGATTATTTCAGGGCTTGTACCACAGAAAACTAGAGTACTAGATACATCTCCACCGATGTCTCTATGATAAACCCGTTTTTAGACACATTGGGGCTCATTTTACTAAGGTCGCGGAGCGCATTGCACCCAATTGCCCGGGATTTGGTGAACACGATCGGTTTGGCGCATTAGCGCCGGCTTCAAGCGGGCAGAAATCAGGGGCGCGTGCCTCAGACACCCACGGATTCGGACATGCGCAAGATTTAACTTTAGAATGTGTGTCGCAAGACATGCATTTACAAGCACCGGAAAGAGCAGGTGAATTCGGCGGACCTTGGTGCAGAAGCGACAGATGCAGGAAATCGGGCGCATGATCTAGTGAATCGGGCCAGACCGAATCCTCGTCGGGCAACCACCGCGGGATCGCGACAGGACCGGGTAAATAATCTGCCCCAGTGTCGAATGACTTACTTTCTTTTCTTTTCCTAACCAAAGGTGAGCCTCCATTACCTTAGACTGTGAAAACCCTTTGGTAGCCAAGGAGCTTCACTGAACTGTGCTTTATATTTAATCCCGGGTCTCACCGTTGGGGTTTGCCGAGCATCATAGACAGAGGCCTTTCTTTCCAGACTTTCTCACTCAGAGAGGTTGATGAATTCATGTATCAACCCCTAAGATTTCCCTTGTTACGTTATTGGGCTGTGGTCTCTATATTTGGATCTCATTGAAATGCCTCAATAATTTTCCTTTGTCTTTGTCAATGGGAAAACAACTAGACTTTTTATTACATTATATTTTTGCTATTCGTTCAAAAGGTTATGCCTTATTGAGCGCTTCCCTACTATATAAGGTCTGTGAAGTAACTTAGTACATGCTTTAGTTTCTCATGATACTGGTAAATTTCTTTTGTTAAAATATGTAAATATGATGATTAGAATCTCTCATGTAGCACAGCCTACTTGTCGCATCATAACAGGTGGCATGACAATACAATCATGATTATGAAGAAGCTTTATGGACCAATCAATTGTTCACACAATCATTGTATATGTATGGACATTTTCATGTATCTGCTGCTATTGTAGACATTAATCTGATGACTGCTCCCAAAACAAAGATTATCACAGAATGGTAACAGAGCAGATCATGGAATAGACTTCGGGACATTCCTATACATATTAGTGGGAATGGGTTCACACCGTGTCCAGTAATTTGATGTAGGTAGATGGAATGACAAGTCATTACTAACTAGATAATATTTAGCTTGTAAGACTTTTCCTTACCATGTGTGTCTCCTAGCATCAAGGTTTAAGTCGACTAGTAAAAGTTGTAGATTATATATAATAGGAAACAATATAGCCTGCTGCCATAAATGTGTATGTAGATGGGAAGTGCAAATTGTCTGATTCATGCGGAAAAGTAAATTTTAGCTTGATCGATTAACCTGTTTCAGAAATATCTACCACATCAAAAGCACAGAATCATAGGAAGAATATGGAAATGTAAAAAAATTTTCTTAAAGGCTCTTCAACTACCAGCAAATACAATGAAATGATGTATTGTACAATGTAGAGTGAGTAATATCTCAATAATACAATGATGTCCCTTAAAGATGTCTACCACCAATCCCTATATTTATAACTCGGATCCCAGAGTTTAAAGCTCACATTAGTAATGTCACTGACAGCTAAACCGTTTCAAGCAGCAAATCACTCTAAGAACTGGATTAAAACGCTGTGTCAATATGATAATACAGTTTTTATTTGGTACATACTATAGAATAATGGCAATGTAAAAGACTGTAAGCCAACAAGGTAACCATACAAACAAGAGCATTGTATATTTTAACCCCTTAATGACGTAGTTAACGTTTTCCTTGTGTCAATCATTATATGTCCTAACAGATAAGGATGTGGTTCACACTGTCAACAACAAAAGAAGGGCTGAAATAAGTTTTTGATGCATTTGTTTCATTCAGTCATTTATGGTCATGTTTTATGTACACAACAATTTTACACCCTTGTAAATCAATTTTGCTTTATTTCTCTTTATTATACTTTGGATACATACACACCTGCATGCATTTGCATGTCATTTTCCATAGTCTATTAGCCATGCATAGCGAACTACTGCTCAGTCACACACACACAATATAAAATTAAACAATGGCCAATCAAAATAAATTAGAAACAATGTATGCACGCTTGAGCTTTCAGAAATATGTACTCTACATTAGTCCCCATGGGATGCATTTTTTGTAAGGGCTATCCATACACTTTCAAAAATGAACCAAGTATATCAATAATACCTTTATTTGCCAAATGATGCGTCCAATTAGAGAAACATCGATGACTGTCTCCATAGAAAAATATAATTACATAACACTACATCATAGGGTAGACAGGCTTTTTTTTTGAAGGACATCACTATCTCTCACACTACCGCTCTGCTGTTATTTGATCCATTCTTCTTCCAGTCTCTTCTACAGTTTGTGACTTTTGTGGGTTCTGGCCTTATCATATCATTGTCACCGGAGGATTTTCCAGAGGTTTTCCATTGGGGTTTGGGCTCAGACTCTGGGCTGGCATTTCATTTTTCAATGTTTTCTGTTTCAAGAACTGCAGTAACCCTTATTGCTTGTGACAGGAGGCATTTGAGCTTCAAAAAATTGTAGTCTGATTAAGTGAAGACACACGGAATGAACCATGTGTTTGTGGAAGAAGGTTCTGAACCCACTTGCATGCACTCTGCCTTTTATCGCTGTAATGAGAGGTCCAACTCCTGCTGCAGAAAACATTTTCTCACCCATGACACTTTCTCTACCACCTTTCTTGATTTCTTTACACACACTTTAGGCTCAAGTCATTCCCAACTTGTTTGACAAACATAATGTTTCCCTCAATCCATATACAAAAAACGGGGCTTTCTCACTAAAATGACTGTGGACCACATATTTTCTGTCCACAACAACATTCTTCTTTAGTATGTGAGTTTAGCTTTTTTTGTTCCTTTCTTTCTGCCCAACGGCACTTTGTGTTTCGAGGGTGACCCTCTTTCTTGGGGAAACTTGAATGAGTTTTGTGATGTTTGTAAAGATCATTACAGTTCTAGAAAATCACATACTTGGAAACGCCCACTCTTTGCTTTGGCTGATAGGGTCACCACTTTGGCTTCATTTTACACAACCTGTGTCAGTTCAACTGGAAAGTAGGCTGACGTTAAATAGCGTTTTGGAAAATATGAAGGAAATTTAAGTACAATTCTTGCAGGTAGCTGAAAGTATTCTCTAATTTTAGTTTTACCAAACTGATTTATTGATCCGGGGGAACAAATATACAACAGTCTCATGGATTCATAGCCAGATAAGGTAGCAATGAGCAATAAAGTAATACGTCATCCACTATATAGCATACCGTGGGATAGGTTTTTGCCATACTTGATCTTAAACCAATCCTTAACCTGTTGCGCGATCGCATATATAGATTTTGAGCCCCACTTGGGGTCATCTTCCCATTTGTACAAGCTCAGAACATGAAATTGGATGTACTCTATAAAATATAATTCTGTTTTTAAACAGTGTGGGTCCTGGTGATCTATTGTAATATACTTATGTAGCATGCTAGTACAATCTTGTAAAACTCCTGCAGTACTCTGAGAAACGAACTTACCCAAGTGCCTCCCCTTGAGTCCATACTCTTCTTCTAGATTGCAGATTCACTCATCACAGAAGAGAATTCTTTGGAGTGGTCTCAATGAAGAGATAGAAAGCACTTCAGGCTAAATTTACCATCCACGTATACTTGCAAGAGCTGCAACCTTGGATTCATTTCTTCCAGTCTCTTGTTACTATACATACCATGATTTGGGGGAGGGGGGAGGAGGTTTTTTTTTTTTTTTTTTTGTTTTTTTTTTTTTTTTGGGCTTTTCAGCTTCTAACTCATCAGCAGTGTTTGCATAGGGTCAAACCCGAGAACAGATACTGTTTGAAACCTCCTAGCTCCATGGCCCCTGTGGCAATTATAGGAGAGTACTCCATTGTAGCCATGTTGCCTCTGACTTCTCATAGTCGGAGTATGGATGTAAATAAACCTGCAAATAGAGACCAAAATGTTCCTATTTATCAGGTCTTCTTGGCGCCACGTCGCTTATTGCTAGCACTAGCAATTATTGCCCCAATAGGGCCACCTTCACGCCAGTGGGCCGTGAAGAGGGCGTGAGGGAGCCGCGACTGGCTTAGCGAAAGTATGTGGCCGCCTGGAGTGGGGCAGCGCAGAGCGTTTTGTCCCACCATGTGAAAAGTCACGCTGATCTCACGACCGCACAAGCACCGCGATGATACTTTTTCCCAGTGGCTTATTATTGGAGTATTGCCTTGCTTGCACTATCCTGTAATTGCCTTGAGTTCCTCAAAGAGTCATTTATCTTACTCAGGACATTTGTGCGTGTCTTTCTTTGTTTTTTTATCTGCATTTGTCTTGTTGATTTATCTTGAAGATGGTATATAAGGTGGCTGAGTCGTGGGGTTTTTTTTTGTTGAACTTTTTATTAAAAATTGCACAAAGTCCCAAACTCTTCTGCTACCCCTTCAAGTTTTTCCCTACTCCTGATCGACTGTAGTTTATTTTTAGTTTTAAAAAGTCCCAAGCTAGAGCAAGAAAAAAAAGTACTCCTGACATAATGACCCTCAAAGCAATCCAAACTTGACTTCGCTATCATACATTGTTTATCATTATAATCATATGCCAAAAGTTTGACTTTTTTTACCTTGTTATAGTTATCAATTAACTGTGTTATATTTGTCTTCATTTAGATGTACACTTTTATTTATTTATCGATTTGTGCTACATAGGACATAACTTGTTCTGTCTGGAATTAGAGGACATTCCATGCAAATCCTTTCCTTGGGCTCCACTCCAATAACAGAATTTAATCTATATACTGTAACTTTACCTGAAAAAAAGGAAAATTGCCATGCTCACCAGAAAAATCTCTTTTACTTGAAAATTTCTAAGCTCTATGTGACTGGAGAGATTTCCATAGTAACCACTTGCCGTTGTGTGGGGAAGTTGCGCTTCCTCTGCCCTTTTGCATTTTGTGTGTACATGGGACTGTTGGCTTTGTAAGATGTATAAGCATCAATTTTTTTTAATTTACTGATCAATTATTTTTCTCTACTTTTCTGTCCATCACGAGTGGGGGCTACCATCTTGCCTGTGATTCTCTACATAAAACAACCTTCTCTACAAATGTAAATTTCAACATTTTTCATCTCCCTATTGACCAGCTAATATGGTTTTCAAATATTTATACAACCGTGGTCCTAATGAAAGTTCAACCTATAAAGGATCCCTTCTATGCAGACAATATTTTCCTAATGGTCCCAGTGAATCAATATTAGTGCATAATTGCTAGCAGCTGAGTGCATGCCTTTCATGAAAGTGAGATAGATTCCAATAGGAATCCATCTTGTATAACTGAGCTAACGATTCTCGCATGTATGTAGTAGTTTACACCCAGGCAGAAGTAGTGCGTAAAAACCATTTAATTGATGACATAGATGATTTCATCATGATAATGCAGCTATTATGTAATAATGTCTCTCTCATTATCCCAGTGAACGGACAATAGTTTTACATTACCAATAAAAGGAATCCACCATCATGATAATATGCCGTATTTCTAGACTTATCATTTCTTCCAATTATAATCTTGCCAATTAAATCCAAATTAAGAATTAAAATCTAAGTGGGCCTCAAGATAAAATTAGGAATAGACACAGATGTAATTCCCCTCTTGCGTCTATTCACAGTGACTAGCTTGGACATTACATTGTGTCTGCGAAAATTCCCTCTTTTATTCTTTTTGGACTATACCATACCATTTATTATTAAAAGACTCTTGTCTTCGCTGTAATTATGTGAATTAATTAAACTTACTAGACAAAAACATCATCATGAAAACAAGCAACAAAACACTTTTGCACTATAAAGTACGGCACTGGATTTGTAAAATTTTTTGTTTATCCCTCCTGCATCTAAATAATAGGCGTAAACAGAACTGCCTACATCGTTATAGAGTGTGTCTGCATTTTTAATATTTGTCTATCATCTATTTACTATCATCCACATATATATACGACACAAAATGTATTTCCTAATGTTATACTCCCCTTGTCTTAATCGTGAACAGATGTTGAGACAGTCTTAACACGTGTTCATCGGCAGTTATATCCTCAATCTAATCTAAAAGGCTCATGAGATAATTGCCATGGCTGGTAATTCCTAGAGCCACTCTACAGTATTGTACAGAATGGCACACATAAAGCATACCTTGGCTGTATCAGAAGAGGTCTTCATATGCCCCTAGTTAATATCCTTAATTAACAGGGGTATAGTGTCTGCTGGGCCCAATTGCAACAAACGTACCCGGACAGTGAATGCATTTTTCAGGCCGAATATTTAGCAAATGTTGCACTCCTTACTGTTTCTAAAAAAAAATTTGATTTGACAGCAGATATGACTTTAGAGTTCCCATTATGGTAACAATGGCAAAGTCAAGCTTTAGAAATGTATTTCACTAGAGCACCCACAATAGGCTTTTGGAATATTCAAAAGCAATCCTTATCTACTATTTTCCGTTATAGGCTGTACCCATTGATGAGTAACTGTCTTTACAACAAGAACATCAGGGTGTTGGCCTATCCTCATATGATGTAGGTTAGTTCATTTCCTTTCTTCCTTCATCATATTTTTTTCTCTAATCATCCTTCTCTTTCCCTCTGCTTTCCTGTACTCTTCCTTTCTCTACTATATCCTTCGCTTCTGTTCCTCTGTCACTCTTTATCCTTTCTCTCTTCCTCCTCCTTCACCTCACGTAATTTGTCCTCCCCTTTAATCCTCCCTCTGCTACCAACCCCTTGATTTATTTTCTATACTCTTATTCTCCTTTTCCTTACCTGTTCCTCCCTCTTTCTTCTTTTCTCTCTCCTCTCCCTTTCTCTTACTCTTTCTTCACTTACCTCATTCCTTTGCCTCTTTTCCTTCACAACTCTTGCCCCCTACCTCTTCTCCCCGTTTCATCCTTCTATTCCCGTCGTACCTTCCTTTCCCTCCTCTTCTCTCTTTTCCCTCTCATTCTTTTTTTAAAATCTTCTTTCTTTCATCTCTTTCTCCTTCCTACCTCCTTAATCCACTTCTACCTTCCCTTCTATCCTTCCCCCCCTTCCCTTCTGATTCCTTTTCCTCTATCCTTCGTCCCTTAAGTCTATTCTCCTCCCATCTCCCCCTTCTTCTATTTTTTTTTTATTTTTTTTCCCCCTTACTCCCGCCCTCTTTCCTTTTCTCTTCTCTTTCTCTCTCTCTCTCCCTTTCTTACTTCTTCTTCGTTACCTCCTTCTCTTTCCTCTGTTTTATCTATTCCTCACCTCCCCATTCTTCATCTCTCCTCCCCTTATAATCATTATCTCTTTTCTTTTTATCCCCCTCTCCGGTCCCCTTTCTTTTGCTTCTCTTTGTCTAAATTTGTATAATTTAGATCATTTTTTTAAAATCATGAAAATCATGTTGTATCTAAAAGAATGACTGAAGACTCATGAGAGAAAAAAAGTTCTCTCCATGATTCGCCTCATATACAGGCTATTTGGCTATTCCTAGAAGACGTCTACACATTACTGACGAACGGGTGTCTCCCAAATGTAAGATTTTTGCACTTGCCACCTAATCACAATGTTAAGCTAAGCTTTATTTGCCCAAAGCATTGTAGGATTAATCTGAACACTGCTAAAAGACTTGAAATATATGTACACACCATACCTTCTTATTATTCCGTTGGGCAGTCTTTCAGTTTTTTGTATGTCAAGTGATATTTTGCTATGTTTTTGGCATCATTATTATGTCTCTATTCCCTGCATTGCGGGCAATGTTTTTCCATAATGCTTTGCTTCATCATGAGATGATTGTCATTACATAATAACATTGCGTTTTAAATGTTATTCATACATTTTTCCTTATTTTTGTTTGGTTAAGTGAAAGAAACAATACAATCTAGTGTTGGAGTTAAATTTCACATAGTTTATCTGGTTATGCAAGAATATAGATTGTAAGGAATGTTTTAATCGACCATATAGAAACCTCAGCACTTAAATATTTTTTTTTTTTTTTTTTGGAAATGCTTTATTACAGTTCCTAGATCATTGCTTTTCTGAAAAAGATCATTCTTTTTTGGCAGGTTTTGTTCTGAACTATAGACCCTGTATATGCGATATAATCATAAGCATTGCTTGGTAAATTTAAATCACACAATAATATGTATTTGAAATCACAATCTACCCAAACCATCCAATACAGTTTTGTTAGGGTCTCCTATTACCACCTTTGCGAAGAAATCATTGTACAGATAAATTTTAACTGTGAGTTAATACTATGCTGTGGTCCACATCCTGAAATGTGATCCCTTTACTTTCCCTGTGATATCATCTGTGACGTTGGCTCAAGTATAAACATTTTTTAGGCTTTTAAGTGGAAAATAAAATGCTTTTTAAGTAAAACGCAGATGAAATGTTTATGTTAGGCATAATACGTTTCTTTTTTGATTTTTCTGATGGTTAATCAGTAGTACCTAACAACAATACTTTCACTACTTTGGAATTTAAAACGTTTGGGTTCAATGTTTCTTAGTATTAAAATTTAAGTTTAATTTCTGTTTACAGAAAGTATACTCCTATAGTCATCCCAAAATTGAGGTCTATTCAATAGGCACTTGTGTTTCTTAATCACATAGTTTTAAGAATATGTCACATCCATTTCATTGCCTCACATTTAATCCAAAACAAGCTCACATGTGCAGTTTTTCCTGTGCAGTTGTGCTGGTGCGCAGATAACCAGATTCAAGTATTGTGGGAGCCCCATGCCTACACTACCAGAGCGCACCACCTTTTTTAGTGCAGCCTTGAATATAGATCCTTCCAACACCATTCGTCCGGACACGCAGGATAAATAATGGCGGGGCATGGTCCAACTCTGAACAGAACGCCCTTTCAGTGCAAAATTGTGAGTCATTTGCAACCAAAAATAATTAGCAAAGTCAGACAAAAACTGGTAATGGGCTTTAAGAAATTTTGGGGCCACTATGGTGAAATATAGCCTTTAGCGACTAGCAGGTACCAATGTGAGGCACATTGATTCTACTTTAGGGCAAAACTTAGTAATCCTGGATCACTGGGAACCAAAAGTTACCAGTACTGCCTATATGGTTTTAAAAAAATTGATATTGAGATTGAACCCACATGCTACCTATCCATCATTACTCTACATTTCCCTTCCACTAAAAGGAATTTTTTCACTATTATGTGTGTATAAAAAAATGCAGATCTGTAAATACATGTCTGTAGCGACTCGTGTAGGTGTCTCTGCATAAATATAGATATAGTGGGTGCATGGGTCGGCAACCCCGCTTAGGATATACCAACAAAATAACAAACATAGATTTCTCACCATTTCCTCTTGTACTTATGAGATATGCCTGGGCTAACATCTCGCACACACGTAAGCCTCCTTTAAAGTGATGACAACTGTCATGTCTTTTATGGTTGCAGCAACCAACCTCTGGTCCTAAAACATATCATTTCTTAACGAGGGGTTACTGGTTATAATACAATTTTGGGATAAAAAGGGTTTGAAGTTGTAGTGTAGTTGTAGTATGGATATTTAGGATGTGTTGACAGATTCGGCCCTAGTATAGGAACAACAGTCGAATGGCACTCCACCACAGTTCTTTCCTTATTTCATTCCGTTTTCTTGATAATTACCTCACAAAAACATGGCATGTAGAATACATTCAAAGCGGGAGGGATGAACCAGGGACTTCACAAATATACAGGGTACATAACTAGTTATATACATTTACCCTGTATTATTTTGAGTCCCTGTGTTTCATTCCTCCTTTGCATGTATTCCCTTCGAGCCATGTTTTTTTGAGTATTATCATCAACCGGAATGAAATAAGGAAGAACAGCGGTGATTGCCATTCTCGTGTTGTTCCCCGATGTTAAAGAGTTACTGTTTTTTGTTGAAGAAGAGCAACCATCTGTTATCCACTGAGTCCGTACTATCCGAAAATGGACAATTGGGACATCTAATTACACGAATTGTGGCCATCCCCCTTCTTTGCCTCCATTATAGGCCCTAGTATTTTTGCATATTTCACATGTTAGCATGAATATTGTTCCATATTAGACATCTTTCCTGAGAGTACTTTTTAAATGGGTGTGGGCACAATCAAAAAACGGTTTCAATGTTTTCCTGAAGTAAATGTTAAGCTAACTTACCCCCTCGTCTCTGTGATCAGCTATGACCCCTGCCTGTACAAGCGCTGCATGAGCAGCACCTCTTTAGTTCTAGCTTCTGCCAGGTTGACGTATGCAATTCTCAGGAGAATGTAGAGCACCATACAAATGCATTTTCACACATTGCATACTTTTATTAGCTATATGATCCCATTGACACTGAGCAATCCACGTTCTACACCTTTCCTTCATAACGTACTGGAAAATGTGAACTCAGCAGGGATCCACGGTAAAAAATACTGCTGGAGAAATACGGGGACAGGATGAAATTAAAGGCCAGACTTTAAATATCACCTCCCCTCTAACTGAAGAAATGAATGCTTTAACAATAGTTTTGGAACAACACCACATAAGCTTACAAGACTCATGTGAACCGATGAACATGACACTCAAGATGAGGTCTTACTGCAAATGCTGTTTACATACTATAGACTGCTTTGGCATTTACATCATAACTATCCTTTTTTTTTTCCAAAGGTCATGTCCCCCCTTTCTTGCAAGGAACAATCCATGGACTCAAGCTGCAACCCACTATTACATGCTCCTGTGGTTTGGAAATATATAAGTCAGGACCAACATATTCCTTTGGTAAAATACCTTATTCCAGCTTTATTTTGTGTACATATCCCTCACTCATAACAGCAAAATCCTCACAGAATCTCCTGACGCTTTTCGGACCAACAAGGTTTTGATCTATGGCTAAAGACTGATAATCAAAACACCGTCAAGACGGACACTGACTATTTCAGTGTTTTTCACTGTATTATCTACACAAAGTATTTAATAATTATCCATTGTATTTTCTATTGTTCACATGTGGTATGGAATCCTAAGCAACCATGAACCGAAGAATAGCCCTATTGAGCATGTTGGCTCTTACCCGTTGCGCTTCCTCAGAAGAGCAAATAAGTTATATTGGCAATTATTTTGGAGTTCACACATATTGTAGCGAAATGCCCTGCCATGCTGGATCTCATTGGCAATACATAATCCAGAACATTCTAATTATATTAGAGTACAAGTACATCATTCCTATCGCATATACATTCCTTCCCTCCAGGCACTTTTTTGACC
This sequence comes from Engystomops pustulosus, assembly GCA_019512145.1. Lineage (NCBI taxonomy): Eukaryota > Metazoa > Chordata > Amphibia > Anura > Leptodactylidae > Engystomops > Engystomops pustulosus. Next base: position 126,112,243 of record CM033644.1, read on the forward strand.
ATTTAATGTAGGGTAGGTTTGCCTGTGTAATATGACCATAGCCGTATCGGGAGTGGCGCTCTTGGAGCACCAGCGCTGGGCCCCCCCCGGATCATATTAGTGTTTAGGGGGCCCCCCAGCCTGGCTCTCCATGCTCCAATGATCGTTCCTTCTGTGGCCCCCGGCTTCCAACTAGACAGGAAGCTCCTGCCGTCACTATTAGTGCCGATGAGGCGTAAACGGTCCGCACATCACTTTTACTGGAGTGATGTGGCCAGATACAACCCAGGCGCACCATCACTCCATGAACTAAGAATTCGTCGGCCCGCATGATGACGTCATATGCTGCCACACACCCCGTCCTTCTGCCTGAGCGTGCATAAGAAACAAGACGCAGGAAGCCTGAGGTGAGGCATAAGTTTTTTTAATCAAACCGATGTCCAAGATGGTGGGGGCCAAAATTTAAAATAATGAATTGGGGGGGTGGGCTGAATATTAATAGTAATGTGGTGGGCGCATATCAACTATTAAGGGGGGCGCAGCATATTAACAAATTATTAGGGGGCAGCAGCATTAACCTATTATTTGGGGCAAGAGGCATGTCACTATATTTAGTTCCAGTGGCTCCTTTATGAATCTGGTGTAAAAATGCCATAGCTGCCAATGAGTGCATTGCATTGTATGAAGGAACGATCATACCATCTAGGGTTTGATTTGTAAAGCGTCTACGGAATTTGATGGCGCTATATAAAATCAGATTATTATTATTATAATACCCCCTTTCCTAGAACTGATTTAAATTTTCAATAAACATGTATAATTCGTCCCGGTCTTTCCAATGCAAGAGTTGTATTTCCCTCTGTTGTTTGTATGGGTTTTCCTCCCGTTTTCTCCCATACTCCAAACTACTGGTAGGATGATTAGATTTGAGCCCCATGGGACAGGTACTGATGTGACAATCTCTGGCAGCGCTGTGTAATCTGTGTGCGCTGTATACCTAAAAAAGAATTATTAATTAAATATTATGATAGAAGATCAATATGAAAGATGATGGAGATTTCTAGATGCAGACATAAAGTCATGACATATACTGTAGATAGATATGAGAGATAATACATAGAAGATAAATAGAAATTTTCTTGAAAAATAGTCCTGAAGGATGAGGCTGGAGAAAAGGGGGCTACAGGAGATTTAAAGAGAGGATAAATTAAAGAGGGTTTTTTGTATTTACAGGTTGCAAAGGGAATATTATATACAGTATGGGCACATTATCCTATGTGGGGTCATCCATGGGCGATTTCCTAAACTAATTCTTGCGGGGGAGCAATGGGCATGGTTTAGAAAAAGGAAGTTTCCGTTAATTAATTGTATACAGATACAGCACTCCCCCCCCCAAGATCCTATGTTCAACCCACCCCCAGTGGAAAATAATACATGAGATCTCAAGTATTTATACATACAGCCAGAACCTTTAATAGATATTATACCAAGCCAGATCGACCCCCAGTAGATATTAAATCCTGCCCAGCCCCCTAGAGATAGGATATACAGCCACACAACCACCTGTATATTAAATTACAGCGACCAACCACCCACCAAGATAGTACATACCAACCAACCACCATTATATTAAGTACAGGGACCAACCCCATTTTAGTACATAATGGGCAGTACTTAATAATTAAGTGACTTATTTAAAGACATTGGAAACACTGGGGCCATTTATCATGCCTTTTATGCCAGTGTTTCGGGTATTGGAATAAAACTTTAACGCTCTTGCTCTTTCAAAGACATTCATCACCCTGCCCCCCCCCAATCGCAACGGCGGCTCTTTAATGCCACTGACGCTTTGCTGGCAGCGATCCCTGGGTTAACACCCGGATCATTGCTAGGCATCAATATGCCAATTGCAGCAAGACACTTCAAGCTATTGAGAGGACTCTGAGCCCTCTTCAGTCACCACAGCAACGCGTTGAGTACTCACTACATTAATTTGTCAGTAAGTGGGTTAGGACTCTACATCAAACATCAGATTAAATAAGGACACTTTCCACAGATCCAAGGTTCTGTGAGTGTGGGTAAATCTTCTTTTAATATCCTTGTTATCCATGACTCCTGCTTGGAAACTCACATTTTAAATAACCTGGTAATGAGTCTCAGGACTCAAGGTGGGTCTTTTCCATGCTGTAGCTTCACAGTCTGTTACACTGAGCAAACACTTCCCCCTTCAACATATAGAGCAGGTTGAAATGTTTAGTGTAAAAAACCCTTGATTACATGCAATCATTACGTCTTCGACCAAAATGCCTCAACGTGCATATATTTAAATTAGTCGTTCAATTAAGATTGTTTGGTATCATGCTATCGGGATAGGGCTTAGTCCCTTAGCGGCCCCTTGGGTCCCTTAATACAGCACCAAATTGTTACATCGGGGTGCTGCAAAAAGGAGAATGGATACAGCTGAAGATGTATTTGGTGTTTTTAGTTCAACCTCCTTCTGGAGATAGGAGTATAGAATATACTTGTCCTGATGAGGCGTAATAACAGGGACACACTACAGTATGTAACCGCTATCAAGACTTGGCGGGGGGAAAAAAGATAAAAAGGCCGGTTAACTCTACCGTCGAGTGGCATTATACGAGAGTGATCTCAATCAGATGCGCGCCTTCACTCCGTAACGGTGCTCTTAGAAGAGTGCCTGTCACAGAGCCTTCCCGTAAGCGATTTGCATCGCTTTGACACAGAAAGATTTTTAAGACACATGTTGTGCGCAATGCGCGGACAGCCTCGTACTATTGCGCTATAGATACACTACACATGTGCGTGATTGTATAAGGGTCACTAGCGCACGCGCTACAAAAGACCTAGTCCAAGACATTACCAGACATAGGTGCAAGCTAGACACACAATCTGGAGAGAGAGTAATTGTCTCGTTCTAGTCCCTACGCACAGAGTGTAGAGGGACATAACTAGACACCTGTTGTCCCGCCATGTGCTCCTCTCTAGCAAAGTCAAACTATCAGTGGTGAGATGACAATCGGTCTACGTCTAACACACAAGAGCTGCCGTCATCATGAGATATACTACTATTAATCCATCTCCAATAGGATTGGCGCTCATAGCTGGTTTTATCTTAGTGTATTGGGTATGACGGGGTCACACCACTTCGTGTGAATCTCACAGGCATACAAGTTACTGTCTACATCGCCATTACAAGCGACAGCCTCCGCGTTGTCTGAAAATCAACACACATGTATGTCGATGTCACAATGGCGGTTAAACAAATATGTGCAGGGGGGAGCAACACAGCGGATGCCTACAGGCAAGAGCGGAATCGGATCATTTGGTACCAAGACTCTGGAGAGTGCAGAGCAGCAGTTGCAGTCATGACACAGCTGGCGGAGGAGATCAACAGCAAAGGACTAATACGCCGGGCCAGAAGAGTTGATACACACAGACGACGGGTACACATATATACGAGCACGAAAGGTATTACACACTGTGGTTGAAAGGTCCACACAAGGTGTTACACCGGGGACCAAGGATCGAGCGCACAATGCTACAACCCATGTGGTGTACATTAAACTACACTCTCTAAACGATTATACTATACTAGATGACACACGGGCAGAGCATCGTGGTCGTCGAATAGCTTTCACTGAGCGTGCAGTACCAAAGGGCTGTCTTTGTGACACGAACATTTCACACCCTCTGGCGCTATATGTTGGACGGGGATGTGCTTCTTTGGCACGTGCGGGTACGCATGGCACTGGGAGAGCTACAGCGCTGGGTGAAGACCGCCCCCGTGAGTGCTGGCACGACGCATGGACCATGTTGTTAAATGTTGATGGGCCTAGCAGGAGGTCATGAGAACCAGGAAATGACAAAAATAGCCACACGCACAGAACCGGGAGCTGGCGAGATCAGGTGTGTCCCGGGAGGTAAGCGGAGAGCTATTTCGTGGGGGTCGGTGGTGGGGGAGAAAGGGCCGGAACACGCCGTACTCTGGACGTCAGAAATGGGTGACGACACACACACAGCTGAGGGCTCGGGGGACGGACGAAGGGCGCAGCGGAGGCCTCGCCAGAGCCGGGACTAAGCGTTACTGCAATTGAGGCAGAGGCGCATGCGCACATGGCACGGACGGTGGTGGAGCTCGCCAGCGACCGCGCCAGCAAATAGCGTCAGGGGCTTAAACGACCGCCGGGGGCGGGGGGGCTCGTGGGTGGATAATTCGGGGCGAAAGACTGATCGAGTGATTAGATGTAGGGGCCATCTACCCCCCGACAACCATGCGCCAACACGGTGACATCACAACGAAATGGCCCATGGGCTCCTGTGTCTGTAATAAGTTTCACTTCACAGTATATACGGCACGATACCAGTACATATGGAACGGGAAATATTGGTGGTAGTAGAGTCCCACACACTGTACCATAACACTCATTATAACACGGTGCGTTGCCGCTTTGTGGATAATACACAGCTAGGGGCGGTTGTCCTCCTGTATGAGGTAAATACATTGGGGAGTGTGGTTGTGGTGGTGCTGTATAACATATTTATGTCGTGTTGCGTTCGTAGGTACATCTACGGGGGGGGGTCGGGCGTTGTTAATATCTATGAAAGTTCTGCTGTATGTCTTAACTACTGTGAGATCCCATGTTCTATTTCCACTGGGGGGTCCTGGTTGAATATAAGTAAGCTATGGGGGGGGGAGCTGTATAACATTAATTTAACGGCAACTTCCTTTTTCTAAACCATGCCCATTGCTCCCCCCCGCAGAATAGTAGGAAATCGACCATGAATGACCCCGCCACATAGTATAATGTGCCAAGTTTTTTGGGGTGTTGTTTTTTTTTTTTTGGGTTTTTTTTTTTTATACTGTATATAATATTCCTTTTGCAACTCTGTAATATACAAAAACCCTCCTTTAATGTAATCCTCTCTTTACCTCTCCTTTAGCCCCCCTGTTCTCCGCCTCCTCCTCATTACTATTTTTCAGAAATCTTCTATTTCTCTTCTACGGTAATGTATCTCTCATATCTATCTACAGTCTAATTATTGACTTTATAGTTCTGCATCTAGAAATCTCTCCATCATCTTTCATATTTATCTTCTATCATAATATTATAATTAATAATTCTTAGTTTACAGGCACCAGATTACACAGCGCTGCCACAGAGCTTGTCACATCAGTCCCTTCCCCATGGGGCCTCACAATCTAATCATCCTACAGTAATGTTTGGGAGTATGTTAGAAAACTGAGGAAACCCATACAAACCACAGAGGGAACATACAAACTCCTTTGCATTTTGAAAGACCGGACGATATATAACATGTTTATTAATTAATATCAAGTTCTGGGAAAGGGGGTACTTATCATAATAATAATCTTTATTTATCTACGCCATCAAATTCCGTAGCGCTTTACAACTCAACCTAGATGGTCTGATCGTTCCTATCATCTGCATGCTACTGCCTTGCAGCATATGGCATTTTTACACAGTATTATTACAATGAGCCACTGGCCTAAATATTCGTTGACATGCTCTTCCCCCAAATAATTATTGAATCTTGCTCTGCCCCCTAATAATTTGTTAATAGGCTGCTCCCCCTTAATTAGTTGATATGCTGCCCCCACAATTACCTATTTTAATATTCCGCCCACCCCCCAATTAATTATGTAAATATTTAAGCCCCACCATCTTTTACGCGGTTTTGATTTAAAAAAACTTCTGCTCAACCTCAGGCTCCTGCGTCTTGGTTTCTTATTGCACGCTCGCAGGAAGGGTGTGTGGCAGCATTATGACCATCATGCTGCCGCTCATCTTAGTTCATGGAGTGAGTGCGCCTGGGTTGTCTTTCTGTCCACATCACTCCAGTAAAATGCTTTTGCGGCCCGTTTTCCCGCCCTCATCGACACTATATATTGGACGGCCGGAGCTTCTGTCCTAGTTGGAAGCCGGGGGCCCCAGAAGGACCTGATCATTGGCGCTATTGGAGAGCCGGCGGGGGGCCCAAACAATAAATATGGATCCGGGGCCCACGCTGTGCTCCAAGAGCGCCAATACCGATCCGGCTTCTGCGCATCAGATACCAGTCAATATACCTACCCTTACATTAAATGGTCAAGAAGCTGCCCTGGAGGGAATGTATTCGATGGAATGATGTAGCTATTTACTCTACTATTAATAGAATGTTCTTGATTATGTATTGCACTGAGATCCAGCCTGCAGCATTTCTGTACGAATTATGTTTGTGAACTTACAATATTGCAATATAAATTATTTTCTCTTCTGAGAAGCGCAACGTGTAAGAGCCAAACAGCTCAATAGGGCCTCTTCTTCTGTTCATTGTGTTTCTCTAGGTCCATACACACATGGGAACAATAGAAACTACAATTGGATATATTTATAAATACTTTTGTGTAGATATACAGTAAAACACTGAAAAGTCCGTGGCCGTCTGACGTGTTTCTGACTTATTCAGTCTTTAGCCATATACTCAAAACCTTGTTGGTCGAAACGCTTCAGGGATATCTGTGATGATTTTTGCTGTCGATTTGAGTGTATGTAACAAAATAAGCTGGAATAGTTATTTACCAAAGGAATATGTTGGTCCTGAATTCTATTTTTTTCCTAACCACGGAGCATGTATAGTGGTTGCACTTAGTCATGGATGTTCCTTGCTACTAACGGGGACATGACTGGAAGGATAGTTAGGATGTAAATCCCAAGCAGTATATAGTATGTACAACAGCATTGCAGTAATGACTCTCCCTCTTGAGTGTCCTGTTCTCTGTTTCACATGAGTCTGTAAGCTTTATGTTGTGTTGTTGTCCAACTATTGTAAAGGCATTCTTCTTCATTAGATGGAGGTGGATATAAAGTCGGGCCTTTAATTTCTCCTGTCCCGTATTTTCCTCCGCAGTATTTTCCCTTGGATCCCTGCTGAGTTCACACTTTCCAGTTACTTTAGGAAGGAAAGTGTAAATAACTTGTGGATTGCTCAGTGTCAATGGGATAATATAGCTAATAAAGTATGCAATGTTGTGAATGTCTTTTATGGTGGCTCTCCATTCCTCCTGAGATTGCATACGTCAACGCTGGCAGAAGCTAGAACTAAAGAGTGTGGCTAAGTCAATGCACGCTCGTTACAGGCAGTGGGTCATAGCTGATCACGAGACTGAAGTGGTACGTCTAGCTTAACCCATTTACTCTCAGAAAATCAATTGAAACCGTTTATTGCATTGTGCCACACATTTAAAAAGATTACCTCAGAAAGACTGTCCTATATGGGACATATTCTAATGCTAACATGTGAACTATGCAAACATACTAGGGCCTAATAATGGAGGTCAAAAAGAAGGTGGATGGCCCACTTCTATAATTGATGTCCATTTTTTTGTCCATGTTCGGCTATTCAGACTCAGTGGATCAACAGAATGGTTGCTTATTAACAAACGTAAACTCTTTAACATAGGAACAACACTAGATGGCCCTCACCACTGTTCTTCCTCATTTTCCTTCCGGTTTTATTGATAATACTCACAAAAAACAGCTCTAGAAACATGCAAAGGAGGATGCACAGGACTCACAAATATACAGGGTACATGTAATCTTTATGACCCTGTATCTTTGTGAGTCCCTGTGTTCAGCACCTCCCTTTGCATGTAATTCCTACATTCATGGTTTTTTGTGAGTATTATCAATAAACCGAATGAAATAAGGACGAACGGTGGTGAAGTGCCATTACTACTGTTGTCCTATACTATGCCGAATCGTCAAACATCCTAATTCCATCCTACACTACACTACACTTCAAAACCCTTTTTTATCCCAAAATAGTAATTATACCAGTAACCCCTTTAGAGGAAAATGATAGTTTTTAGACCATATGGTTGGTGCAACCATAAAAGACCTGTACAGCTTGTCAGCACTTTCAATGATGCCTTACTTGTGTGCGAGATGTTTAGCAAGGCATTCTCAAGTACAAGAGGAAATGGTTACGAATCTATTTTTGTTATTTTGTTGAGATCCTAAGAGGGGTTGCCGACCCCTGCCCCCCACATATCTATATTTTGCAGAGACAACATACACATCGCACAGACATGATACAGATCTGCATTTTATGACACACATAATAGTAAAATTCCTTTTCGTGGAAGGGAAATGTAGAGTATGATGGATAGGTAGCATGGGGCGTCAATCTCAATATCAATGTTTAAAACACTATAGGCAGTACTGGTACTTTGGCTTCCCAGTGATCCAGATTACTAAGTTTTTGCCTAAAGTAGATCATGTGCCTTCAACTGGTACCTGCTATAGGCTAAAGGGATATATTTCACATTTGCCCACATTTTTAAAGCCCCTTCACCAGCTTTTTGTCTATTTGCTAATTATTTTTGGTGCAACTGCTCACATTCCTCACTGAAAGGGGCGTTCTGTTGGCAGAGTTGGACCATGCGCCCATATTTATCATGCAGTGTCCGACAGAATTGGTTGCAGGATCTCTATTAAAAGGTGCACTAAAAAAGTTGGTGCGCTCGGTCCATGATTGCATGGGGCTCCACAACATGAATCTTGTTAATCTGGCGCAGCCAGCACACTGCACAGGAAACTGCACATAGTGAAGCTGTTTTGATAAATGTGAGCAATGTAACATGATGTACATATTCTTAAACTATTTTGATTAAGAACCACAATTGCCTAGGAATAGACCTCACTTTCTGTGGTGACTATAGAGTTACCGCTTCTCTGTACACAGAAATTAAAACTTAAAATCTTTTTAAATACTAGTAACATTAACCCAAAACGTCCTTTAATTTCCAAAGTAGTGAAAGTAGTTTTTGTTTTAGGCGTACTACTGATTAATCCTCAGAAATCAAAAAAGAACCTATTAATGCGTAACAGAAACGAAACATTTCCATCTGCGTTTCCCGTTAAAAATCATTTAGTTTCCACTTAAACGCAAACATGTTTTATACTTGAGCCAAACTTCACAGACGATATCACATGGAAAGTAAGGGATCACATTTCCTGGAATGTGGACCACAGCATAGTATACCTCACAGTAAAATATTATCTGAGCACAATGATTTTCTTAGCAACAGTGTCATAGGAGAACCCATAACAAAAACTTTATTGTATGGTTTTTGTGTATGATGTTTTTCAATTAAATATTATTTTGTGTAATTTCAGCAATGCTATGATTTATATAAGCCTTTTATACAGTGTATTATAGTTCAGAAACCTGCACAAGATTATCTTTTCGCAGAAAGCAATGATATGAACTGTAATAAGCTTTCCACAACAAACAAAATATTTAAGTGCCTGAGGGTTCTATATGGTCGATTAAACATTCCTTCAATCTATATTCTTGGCATAACCCAGATAAACTTATGTAAATTTAACTTCCACCCAGATTGTAATGTTTTTCACCTCACCAAACAATAAATAAGGAAAAATGTATGAATAAATTAACCAAGCAATGTTATCTAGGTATGACATCATCTCATATGATTGCAAAGCATTATGAAAATCATTGCCGCAATGCAGTGGAATATTATAGACATCATAATGATGCCAAAAACATATCAAACATATTCACTTTTACATACAAAACTGAAAGACTGCATGGCATATAGAAGGTTTGTGTGTACATATATGTCAGTCTTTTTAAGCAGTGTTCAGATTAATCCTACAATGCTTTGGCAAATAAAGCTTGGGGGGAGGGGTTGGACTGCAAGCTTAACCTTGTGTTAGGTGCAGTGCAAAATCTCTACATTTGGAAACACCCGTTAGTCATAATTTGTAGCGTCTTCTAGATATGCCATAAGCCTTGTATATGAGGCTAAATCATGGAAGACCTTTTTTTCCTCTCATGAGTCTTCAGTCCATCTTTTAGATACATACATGTATTTCTATGCATTTAAAAGTGATCTACTCTACTACAAATCTTAGAAACGAGACCAAAAGAAGGGACGAGAGGGGATAAAAAGCAAAGAAATAATATTATAAGGAGGAGGAAAGAGGAAGAATGGGGAGTGTTAGAAGAGATAAACAGAGGAAGAGAATGAGGTAAAAAAATAAAAGTAAGAAAGGTGAGAGAGAGATAAAAGAGAGGGCGGGAGTAAGGGAAGATAAAAAAAAATAAAGACAGGGGGGAATATAGACTAGATGAAAGTTAGATTACCACGTCCTCCTCCGTGCAACGGTTACTTATATCGGGTCCTCGTCTCCTTTTCTTCCGGCTGTAGAAGTCTCACCTCTCTTCACATCATATCACAGACATCTCTTCCCCCTCGCATCACGCTGCTGTACCCGTCCTATACCCTCCGTTTGACTCTCACGTATGACCTTGATTAATCTAGTCGTGTTCAATCAGTTAGACCATAGTCAAGTAATTAGTTTAAAGCACTCATTCCGCTAAGTGGAGAGTTACGATACCCATTCCAGAATTACTAGGGCGGACGTCAGGCCCAGGACTACATAATAGTCTAGAAACATACTCAAGTGTCAGGGATTGTATTTACAGGGCGGACAATTAGTGAGGTAAGGAATGGAGGAGATAGGAAAGGAGATAAAGAGTGACCAGGTGGCACCAGGCAGCTCATTATTCGTCTATACTAATGAAGATTACAGGAAGCAGAACGTGTAAGAGGAAGGATGATATATAGAAAAAAATATGATGAAGGAAGAAAGGAAATGACTAACCCTACATCATATGAGTAATAGGCCAACACCCTGCTGTTCTTGTTGTATAAGATCAGTTACTCCTCAATTCTGGTACCGCCTATTTAAACCGGAAAAAAAAAAAAAAATAGTAAAGATAGGATTGCTTGTGAATATTCCAAAGCCATATTGTTGGGTGCTCTAGTGACATGACATTCTAAAGCTATATTTTCCATTGTTACAATTTTTGAACTCTAAAGTCAATCTTGCTTGCAAATCAAATTTTTTAGAAACAGTATGAGTGCACATTCTTGTAATTTTCAGCCTGAAACTGCATCAAATGTCCCGGGTACGTTTGTCTGCAATTGGGCCCATCAGAACTATCCCCTGTTAATTAGGCATATTAACTAAGGGGGCATAAATGAAGACCTTTTGGATACACAATGTATGCTTTTATGTGTGCCATTCTGTATCTATACGTAAGACGTGCTCTAAAGGGAATTACCAGCCATTGCAATTATCTATGACCTTTTTAGATAGATTGAGGATACTAACTGCAGATGAACACTCTGTTAAGACTGTCTCAACATCTTTCACGATAAGACCAGGAGTATAACATTAGACCTACATTTTGTGTCGATATAAATTTGGATGATAGATAAATAGATGGATTACAAATATGTAAAATGCAGACACACTCTATCCTATTTAGCATTTTCTGTTACGCCTATTAGTTAATCAGGATAACAAAAATTTTACAAATCCATATTTGCATACATTTTATATGCCAAATTGGTTTGTTGCATTGTTTTTCATGATGAATGTTTTTGTCCTAGTATTTCATTGTATATTCACATAATTACAGCGAAGACAAAGTCTTTAATCATAATGGTATGTAATATCCAACAAGAATAAAAGAGGGACAGTTTCGCAGACAACAAGTAATGTCCAGCTGTCACTTGTGAATAACGGCAAGGAATTACATCTTGTTCTTTCCTAAGTTATTTCGTGGGCGACTTAGATTTTAATTCTAATTTGGATTTAATTGGGCAAGATGCTAATTTGGAAAGAACTGATAATCTCGAATACGTGCATATTGATCAGATTGTGGATCATTTTATTTGTAACTTAAACATGTCCTTTCACTGAGAATAATGAGAGATACAATTCTACATAATATCCTGTAATGAATGATGAATCCTCTATGGCATCCAATAACTTGGTTTACACGCACACTTCTGCTCTGTAACTACTAAATAAAGGAGAATTATCTCAGTTATACATAGATGATTCCTATTGAATCTATCTCCCTCTTCATGAACCGGCATGCACATCAGCTTGTAGCAAATTATGCACCTATATTTGATTTCACTGGACCATTAGAAAATATTGTCTGCACTAGAATGGGCTCTTATATGGTTAACTTTCATTTAGACACGGTTGTACTAAAACTATTTGAAACTAATCTTGAGCTGGTCAATAGGGAGATGAAAATGTTTAACATTCTACATTTTGTAGAGCAAGTGTTTTATGTAGGAGAATCACAGCAAGATGGTAAGCCCCACTAGTGATGGACAGAAAATAGAAGAAAAATACTTGATCAGTAAATTAAAAAAAATTGATGCTTATACATCTTACAAAGCAAACAGTCCATGTACACACAAAATCAAAAGTGCAAGAGGATCGCAACTTTCCCACAAAACGGCCAGTTGTATACTATGGAAATCTCTCCAGTCACATAGGAGATTTCATAAATCAAGGTAAAGAAGATTTTTCTGGTGAGCATGGCCAATTTTCCTTTTTTCATGTAAGTTACATTATAGATTAAATCTGTTATTGGATCTGAGCACTCAAGGAAAGGGGATTTTCATTGCTGTCCTCTAATTCCAGACAGCAACAAGTGTATGCCTATGTAGCACAAATATATAAATGAAATAAAAGTTTACAGTTCTTAAATGAATACACATATAACACAGTACTTGATAACTATTAACAAGTACCAAGTCACTTTTGGCATAGATTTGTAATTAAAACAATGTATGATTCGCGAAGTCAAGTTTGGATTCTTTGAGGGTCCATTTATGTCAGGAGTTACTTTTTCTTTCTCTTATGCTTGGGCTTTTAAAATAAAATAACTCCAGATCCTGATCAGGAGTAGGAAAAACTTTGAAGGGTAGCCAGAAGAGTTTTTGACTTTGTTGGCAACTTTTAATAAAAAGTTGGCAAAAAACCCACGACTCACCACCTGATATACCATCTTCTAATATAAATCAAACAAGTCCAAAATGCAGATAAAAAAACAAAGAAAGACAAGCACAAATGTCCTGAGTAAAGATAAATGACCTCCTTGAGACTCAAGGCACATTCAGTATCGTGCAAGCAAGGCAACAACTCCAATATAAAGCCACTGGAAAAATGTACATAGCGGTGCTTGTGGCGGCTCTTGATGTATCCGCACTTTTCACATGTGGACCATAACGCTCTGCGCTTGCCCACTCAGCCGCCACATCCTTCGCTAAGCCAGTCGGCCTCCCTTCACGCCTCCTTCACGTCCACTGGCGTGAAGGTGGCCTATTGGGGCAAATAATTGCTAGTGCTAGCAATAAGCTGACGTGCGCAGAAGACCTGATAAATATGACACATTGTCTCTCTTTGCAGGTTTATTTACATCCCTACTCCTAATCTTAGAAGTCAATGCACTGGCTACAATAGTGAGTTACTCCCTAATAATTGCCATGGCCATGGAATAGCAGTGTTTAAACATTATCTGTTATCTGTTTTGACCCCTGCAAAACTGCTTATGGAGTTAGAAGCTAAAAGTTCATGTTATAGTAACAAGATTGACTGTGAAGAAATTGTAATATGGAAGAGACAAGGTAGGTAGGAGAACAGAAGTGCATTTCGGCGTGCCTGGGGGAACTTCAGCGCAGCAGCGCCACCTCATGGACGTCGGAGGGACTACCTTAGTGAATCCTGGCCGGACCCGAATCCTCCACAGAGAATGCGCCGCTGGATCACGAATGGGTAAGTAAATCTGCCCCAGTGTGTGTCCCAATCTTTAGGACCAAATGACAGACTGTTGATGTTCCTTTGTCATAGCAAAATAGTTGTAGTAACAAAAGTAATGAAAAAACAAAAGTTTCATTCAAGAAACTGCCTAGGAACGTATTCCATATGTGCAAATGTGTACCTTGCTATATCTAGCATGCATTGCAACTCGGAAACAATGGAAAAGTACACAACTGTATGATGTAATCAGTTGGGAACATAGGGAGAGATTTATCAGAAGTGTCTGAGAACAGAACTGTTCAAGTTGCTCATGGCAACCAATCACATCTCAGTTTTCATTTTTCCTCAGCTTTTTATAAAATAAAAGCTGATCTCTGATTCAGCAACGAATACAGTTTTACCTCAGACCATGGGCATAACTAGAAGAGGCAGGGCCCCAAAGCAGATTTCTCAATGGGGCCCGCTTCCCGCTTAAAAATATACATATTACACTCATATATACACACTGTCAGAACTTGCAAATTGTACTGATGGGATCAGGTTTCAGGCTTCTTGCTGGAAAACGACATCCAGAGCTGCCTGTGATTGACAGCTCCATTTCTGATCCTGGGAAAGCTGGGTGTGTCTTTGTACTCGTTTTGCCTGCAGCTGCGGTTTGAGTTATGGACGGCTGAGCCAATCAGTGCTGGAGGCAGTGTCCATTACTGCCTTATTTTCTTCCCAGCCCTTCATTTGGTGCTGGTTATTGCAGTCTATCTGTGTATCTAGTGCTCTTGCTATTGCCTACTGACCATTCTATTCTCTATACGATTCTGTACCTTTGCCGCCATCTTGATTTTGACCCGGTTTGTTTGACTCCACTTGTCTGTCTGTATCTGTTGTTTGTCCCTCAGTATCATTTATCTCCAAAAACAAACGGGTAAAATCAAGATGGCGGCAAAGGTACAGAATCGTATAGAGAATAGAATGGTCAGTAGGCAATAGCAAGAGCACAAGATACACAGATAAAGAACTGCAATAACCACACCAAATGAGGGCTGGGAAGGAGAAAATAAGCAGTAATGGACAACTACCTACCAGCACTGACTGGCTCAGCCGTCCATCACTCAAACCGCAGCGCAGCAAAACGAGTAACAAAGACACACCCAGCTTTCCAGGATTCAGAAATGGAGCTGTCAATCACAGGCAGCTCGGATGTCGTTTTCCAGCAAGAAGCAAGAAACCTGATACCCATCAGTACAATGTTGCAAGTTCTGACAGTTGTGTATATATGAGTGTAATATGTATATTTTTAAGCGGGTAGGGGGGCCCCATTGAGAAATCTGCTTGGGGGCCGTGCCTCTTCTAGTTACGCCCTGGTCTGAGGTAAAACTGTTTCGTTGCTGAATCAGAGATCAGCTTTTATTTTAAAAAGCTGATGGAAAATGAAAACTGAGATGTGATTGGTGCCATGAGCAACTTGAACAGTTCTGTTTCTCAGACACTTTGATAAATCTCTCCCTATGTTCCCAAACTGATTTACATCATACAGTTGTGTACTTTTCCATTGTTTCCGAGTTGCAATGCATGCTAGATATAGCAAGGTACACATGTTGCAAATATGGAATACGTTCCTAGGCAGTTTCTTGAATGAAAACTTTTGTTTTTTCATTACTTTGTTACTACAACTATTTTGCTATGACAAAGGAACATCAACAGTCTATCATTTGGTCCTAAAGATTGGGACACACACTGGGGCAGATACTTACCGTCCCATTCGCGATCCAGCGGCGCGTTCTCTGCGGATGGAGGATTCGGGTCGGCCAGGATTCACTAAGGTAGTCCTCCGACGTCACGGGGTTGGCGCTGCTGCGCTGAAGTTCCCCCAGGCACGCCGAAATGCACTCAAGTTCACCGGCCTATTCCTGGTGAAGTAAGCGCGAGTATCGTGACACTTTTTTTAAAAACGGCGGTTTTTCTGAATCCGTCGGGTTTTGTACGGCCACGCCCCCGATTTCCGTCGGTGCATGCCAGCGCCGATGCGCACAAATCCGATCACGTGCGCCAAATCCCCGGGGCAATTCAGGGAAAATGCGCAAATCGGAAATATCGGGTACTCGTGGCAAAACGCGAATCGGGTCTTAGGTAAATGACCCCCCCACTGTGTCACACACAGCTATGTCTCCCCCTAGTAGCTTTGAGCAGCAGCAACTTTACCGGCAGACACAGCGCAAGAAAGCTGCAGGTAAATGAGGATTACAAGTCGCAATAAAAGCCAGAAACAATGTTACACACGTACACACGGACTACTGATTTCTGCGAAGTGTTGAAACGTTGGATATGCTATAAATGTGAAATTTTGTTAGTTACGCTGATTATCTATTAACATGTTCATGCTCTTTCATGTTATTGTCAAATCTATATCTGTCACAGCTTGCAGTTTATTATTTATGTAGCTAAGCTTACAGAGTCAATCATTACTGTTTCAGTGTTTGCATTATTTTTCCAGTTCCGTATAATTAATAATGCTTTTTATGTATCTTCATCCAGTGATCCATACAAATAAAGAGTCAAATGAAGCCTGTTCTAGTCAGTATAATGAGGGTATGGATTTTACTTTCAATTGACTATCACCGCACTAATCACCTTGTGTCTCCTGATCAATAAACCAGCTCAATTTAAGTCAATTGTAAAAGAAAGCAGCCAGTTTTATCAAAAATACTGCTGTATATTAGTTATTATTATTTCTCTTACAAAAGTTAGTTCAATGAGTTAAGGTTACTCTATTGTCTCATCCCAACCTGACTCTTCTCTCCAAGATTTCTCATGTGCACCTTTCCATGTTAAACTGTGCTTTGGGTTATTACACCCCTCCTAACAAAACATCTCAAATATAGGTCTTCAAATAGTGATTAGGAGAATAACTTCTTTTACCAACTACCCATTGCCTACTTATAAACTGATGTGGTCATATACCACCACATCTATTCTAATTAATGCTTTGTATCATAATATTCTGCATTTTGTGATGCACAAATATTGTTTGTGAGGTAATTGTTTTTTATATTCCATATTGGAGGCATAGGCTTACTCAATGGAAACCTAGGCTTTGCCTGACAAAATAACCCATAGGAGTTTATTTTGAAAAGTCCATTATAACATAACAGGTTCAATAGACACAGGCTCTTGTAGTTCCACAGACCAGCAGAACACAAATCTCCACAATCAAACATTACATATATTACATAGTTTTACATTAGAACAGCACATTCCCTGGTTTTGGTACACAGGCTCCAGGTGGTTAAAACTAGACAGAAGAGAATAGAGCATTAGGTGGGCGGGCACTATGAGAGAAAGTAGAATAGAAGTCATGCACACTCATTACACAGAATTACCAAACCAGGAAACTAATGTGACCACAACATAGAGGTAAAGAAGAAACAGTTTTCAATATACAAAATAAAATGCGTCTTTTCACAATATACTGTATGTACACATGGCTGGTCAGCACATTTAAACAGTCTTACGCTTTCCCATTGCGTTTGTTACTATTATTTTCTAACAGACCCAGATCACAATCCACTGTTATATAAGTGGGCAGTATTTGGGTACAAAGTTATTGTAACGAAGAACTAAAATCTACATCACAGGAATTAATGTGATTTATATATTATTCTCATACACTTGTTATTATACTTTATTAATAAATAAATAAGTTGGTAATGTACAAAAGCTATACTTTATAGATGTGGAAACCGGGGACACTACTCCCAGCAATGTATCTATAACCTTCCTGCCATAAAGCCCTTTAAGATGTCCAGTCACAAGGAGTAATGAGGATGTTTGAAAAAAACCACCAAATAAAACAGCAGACAGTATAACAGTTTTGTGACATCCTGAGTCCTTGAGGCACATGATGCGATCAGGTGGTATTTTAGTCATTTTTATGTACCATTTAGCACAAGGACTTTGTGGTTCTGGAAAAAACTGTAGCTTTTTTAACATATTTAATAGATTGTTAAACTCTTTGTAAGGATTCCACATTGGATTACACACTTGGAATATTTTACTTGAAAATTAATATTTTAAAACAGTGTCTCCAAATCTATAAGCTGAGTCCCAGTGTTGGTCAAGAGACGATTTAGTAAGGTGGTGCAGGGAGAAGAATGAGACAGAAGGCCAGAACAGAAAGAGTGGACCGGGGGCTGGGACATGCATTTTGCTTCTCACATGTTTAACTGGATCATTTTTTTTTCAAGTAAACAGAGTAAATAAAAAAAAGATTTGGCACTGTATGCAAAGTCAAAACTCTTATTTATGATATATATACAATCCAATATTTTAAGTGTGTAACGTTTCGATCCACTATGGGACCTTCTTCAGGCATGGATTGCGAGGAAGCATAAGGAAAAACCAGAGGATAAGAGGTTATACCGCTGTAGCGCAGACTGAAGGAGAAGTGCCGACATGCCGCAATAGAAAAGGCGCAATATTGCTTATCCAGTTATACTCTGGTTTTTCCCTATTCTTTTTCACAATTGGTGTCTGGAGAAGATCCCAAAGTGGATCAAAATGTTACACACTTAAAATATTGGATTGCCTGCATATCATAAATAAAGACTTTTTCTTCAAAAACGGAGTGCGAATCTTTTCAATAATTGATTCTATATGGGTTGGTACCCTATTAAATGAACCCGAGCAACATGTGAGTTGAAGGTATTTCTTATGTGACAATTGAAAAAGGACATCAAGGTTAAATATTTAAAAATTCCACATGTTGCGTTTTTCCCAACATCTAGACTAAAGTAACAGAATAGCATGAATAAATACTTACGATGATGCAATCATACAGTTTTATTTTATTCATCTTTCTAATAAGGTTTTAAAGGTTTTTTAATGTTATTTTCTACTGACTTGTATCTCAGATCTTCATATATGCTCTAATTTAGATCAGATGGGAGGTGTGCATAGAAGAGTCATGAAGAAAAGGTGGTAGTGTGTTGACCAAATCAACCATCACTTGCTTTTTTTTAAGTGATGTCAGCAGTATGCTTTGTACATACCAAAATAATTGCAGCATCATTTTCCTGTAAATGCAACATGCAAACATTTGACTTAAATTTTATATTTAGATACTTATCAGTTATCTGTTGAGCAATAGCTTTTTACAGGATGTTATTACCCCGGGGGGGATCCGTGTTAATTTTCGCTCTCCATCTTCTAAAATCCATAACTTTTCGTGTTCCGTGTACAGAGATGTGTGAGGGCTTATTTGCTGTATAACAATTTTACTTCTCAGTGACGTGATTTTGTTCCATGCGTGTAATGGGAAGCAGAAATAATTCAAATGGGGTGAAATTGCCAAAAAAAAACGCATTTGTGTCATTCTTGTGGGCCTCATTTTTTACAACTTACACTGTGGCTCCAAACAACACCGCTGCTTTACTTTTATTTGGATTTGGTGATACCAAAGTATATAGGTTTTTTGTGTTTTAATACATTTTAATAAATGTGGTACAACAAAATGTTTTCCAACTTACTGACGCTAATAACTTTTAATGCTTTAGTGTATGGAGCTGTGTGAGGTGTCATTTTTTTGACACTTTTTATTTTTTTAATGGAGTTTATAAAGAGTATAAGAGATGGATTGTTTTAATAAAAAAATTTACTGGAAACAGTAAGAGAGCTTCTGGGGAACTGTCATTAGGTTTTTGATAAAAACCATTCCCATAAAATCCAATCACATGTGTTTTAAAGTTTTCTTTGTGACCCCCACCACCCCTATTGTGGCTAGTTGGTTTAAATGCAGGAATATAGAAGAGGTGAAAACATTTTTAACAAAAAATATACTTGAAAAACATTTCTCATAATTGTGATTGTCTTTTAGATACACTTTATAGACGACAGTCCAGTAAGTCCAAGGAATGTCCAGGGAATCTGTAATCAGGTTCATTGTCCATCTTACATACAGTACTTTTGGATTCTTGTATGCTATAAACCCAACTAGACTGGATAAGAAACATGTCACCAATGGTTCTGGTTTTAACAGCTGTTTTTGATTGAGTCATTGACATTGACTAATCCTTTCAATAAATACCACTAGCTTTTCTCATTTTGACCTACTGATATCAACCCTATGAACATATAAACTTGTTTCTCTTAGGTCATAGATCAATGGGATGTGTCATGGACAGACGCTTCTTATTAAACAACACACCTAATTAACTCCCTGATATATCTGTTAGGCTGGCTACTTCTTAAGATCCACAGGAATACACTTAAAATATTTACTTCTTTCCTTGTTGAAACTACACACTTGGTTATTTTAGGGGATACCAAAGATTGATCTTATTCTTCGCCACATTTTACTGTGCCAAACACACTGGGTGGTTACAACTTTAAAACAACTTTTTAAGTACAGTTTGGTATAAAAAAGGGGAGAGAGAAGCATAATAATATGAAACATAATCCAGCTTATTATCGTTTGTTGACAAGAAGCCTTTATCTTACTCGTGAAGAAGCTTGTACAAATCTGCCTGTGCGATTTAAAGTGCACAGGGAAGCTGACCGTTTTTCCTATGCATCAATGTGGGAAACGCATTTAATACTTCTGATCCCCCAAAAAAGGTAACATAAGCTTTCTTGAAAAATTACAAGGAGGTGGCACCACTACACAGTGATTGTGTACTGGCAAGCTGCAGTTGCAGAGGTCAGACAGCATTTTGATAGCGTTAGATAATGGCCTTATTTGTGAGAAGTGCTCTGTAGAATGGGTTTGGTGTCTAGATTTTTGGCATGGGTGACAGCTGCTACTACTCAATACTCTCAGCTCTTCAGGGTTCAATCTACTCTTAACTCTCCTCCTCCCTTAGGACGGGAGATGCACAGGGGTGCCCGCTTTCGCTGCTGTGTTTGTGATAGAGGATTTTAAACCCTGGCGTCAGCATTGAGGATTCTTGCGGAGTTCAGGGATTTCATAGGATCTCTACATGAGAAGTAGCTCTCTATGTGATATGTTACTTTTCCTTGACAACTGGGGCGACTTACAGTGCTTCCCCAAAATAAACAGGGGCAGATTTACTTACCCAGTCCATTCGCGATCCAGCGGCGTGTTCTCTGCGTGGGATTCGGGTTCCGGCGCGGGATTCATAAGCATTAAGGAAGTTCCCCGGAACGCACTGGAAATCAACGAGCCGGGCTGAGTGAGGTAGTGCAACTCCGCGAGCACCATTTTTTGTAAAATGCGGCAGTCTTTTCCAATTCCGTCCGCGTGATGCCCGCGCGACGATGCACAAAAATCCCCGGGGGCATTCAGGAGAATCCGACGCAATCGGGAAATATCGGTTACACGTTGGGAAAACGCGATCGGGCCCTTAGTAATGACCCTAGTGTTTTACATTAATTTTTGCTCCTAAAGAGACACCATGTCTTATTTTTAGGGGATGTCTTATTCATTGCACAGACCAGAGTTTACATTTACGTTAAACGACATAAACATCTGAATTCCATCAAGAAGTCTTGTGACTCTATTTCCATGCAATAACTAATACTACCTATGGCTTTAGCGCAACAGTCCAGTGATTTTATCCCATTGAATTCTTCACCCATGTCACAAACTCTTGCGAGTCCTTAACTGACTCTACTAATACTAATGTATTGTGGGGGGGATCTGTAGCAATATTGCTTTTGAGTAGCATTATTTTTCAGAGGAGGGCCTTATATTTCTCTAAGCTCAAATAAAATTGCACTAGGCCTTATTTCCAAGGGATATGTCTTATTTTCAGGGAAAAAGGGTTAGGATGCCTTCTTCATTATCAGATCCTATGCGTCTCTTATGTGATCTATTATTGGTCCACATCCAAATCCTACCATTATCAAGTGTTTCAGAATAATCGCCTTCCTTGGTTTTCTCATTAAAATACCTTGGGGGTTCAGAGTATCATCCGGTGCCCCCCACCAGAAGAGTTGTTCTCCAACTCTTAATACTAGGATGTCTCCATGTCCCACGTTCCAGCAAAAAGGTTAAAGGTTGTGCACAGCTTCCATTTTGGTGAAGGGAGACAATTCAATTATAATGACTCTTATGCCCAACTTCTCTTCTCCTTTCATAATGCTCCAGTGTGGCTCCCAATCAAACGTCTCACAAAATAAATGGTATATTGGGAATTTGATATGGAAAGCCAGCCTCCCTATGCATCAAATTAGAGCTACTACCGAGGTCAAGGAGGATGGCAAGGATTAGCCTTACCAAACCCCTGCTAATATATTTCTCTTGATTAACTGCTACATCTGACAAGGCTGAGTGAGCCTCTGAAGTTTATCATCTCATCATATTATTAGACATCTGGGGATCCAATTAAATCGTGTTGAGGTGGCTTAGGGGAGACAGGACTATTTCTACTGCGATAGGGACGAATTAGGTGACAATTTGTGGTTATTGACAAATTAGGGTTGTAGAAGATTTTAGCCACCGATGGGTTCATTATATGCAGACCCTAATCTGGCCTAAGGTGTGTACCCGCAAGTTGACACGCCCAAAGTTAGTTCAATGGTATCTATAGTTATCTTAACAACTGGCTCAATTATTTGAAGGGGGCACCTATGAAGTCCTTACGCTCAATTGCATACTGAAGATATCCGCTCTTCTGTCGTGAAATCCAAAAGAAAATCAGGATTGTGGGGGCTATCTTCCAAATGGTGTGGCATGTTAACATGGAATCTCACTCCTAAAGTCACAGATCAGTGAAACGTTCTCTCACCTTTTCCACTTCGTTGCTTTATTTTTCACCCTGTTCGACTATACCAATGTGGCTATGGAGGGAAATGCCCCAGAGATATTGTTATTACGCCTTTGACTGGCAGTCTTCCTAGAAGTAATACACCAAAGTTTTCATGTTTTGGTCCATGTACACCTCTTGTATTCTCTTAGGTTATTGTCTCTGACCTGCCTGCTATTTGAGAGTCACCAGCCGGCTATCTTGCATCTACCTCTACTTGTCTAAGAAGCTGATTGACATCTCCATTGGAAGGACCCTGAGCCTCCGGCTGTAGCAGAGTGTATCGGGTCATTAATCTTTTTTATTTGATAGACAAATTTGATATTTCAAAAAAGAGTGCTCTCCAAAATATTATCAAGGGCTTCAAACACAGGGGTTGAGAACCGCTAAAATTGGTAAGGGTAACAGAATTTTGTGCTTTTCTTATAGGCTGACTTGGTGTTCTACTTTAGGGACTGTTGACAATACTTGGATAAAATCCACACACTTCAAGTACCTCTCTCCTAACGGGCTAGTTGAGTTAATTGTTCCTGGACTTGGACCTTCACGCCTCACCTTGGGTGGAGGAGGGAGTGAGAGTGGTGGGGGTTAAATATGTTTGGCCCTGTTTTATGATTCAGTCAAAATTCCATAAAAATCATTAAAAAATAAAATCATATGTGGTTATCAGCTTTATATGATAGTAGATTTCCTTTAAAGAAAATCTACCAGTTGATTTCAGCATTATGAAGAAAATAACCATGAGAACATGCTGTAGGCTAACTGATGCCGCAATATATGCTGTTTAATCCCTGTTGCTGAGTGGTTTGCTGGAAACAATTATAAAATTCAAGACCTTGGGAAAGCTGGACCCAACATTCACACACAAACTTTCTGACACCAAAACAAGGAATGTGCGATCCAATTATCCATCATTAAAACAGCATGTTATTGCATCTTCGTCTCAGTAAATTCAGCCTGTATTAATCAATGGTCAGTAGAGGGTCGGGAGGAACCCCGAAGAATTGAACACTCCACTTGTCTGTCTGTATCTGTTGTTTGTCCCTCAGTATCATTCATCTACTAGTGTGACCCCACTTTCTGGTCTCAGTCTTGTGTCAGTTTCTGTTACTAGTGTGAACACTGGTCTATTCCTGTATTCCGGTTACCTGTCTGCTCCGTCATCTAGTATGGTAACTCAGGGACCCTAAGTTAGGTTCCAGATAGCGGGTTTATCTGCTTTAGGCAGGGCCTTAGCCCGCAGGGACGTTGCAGGGTGAGTTCCCCACCACTTACCTAGACAGCTAGCACCAAGCCTGGTTGGGGTTGCCTGGTTGCTGGACAGGTGCTGACTGACACACACACATTTAGATACCTATCTACATAAACATACAGTCCTTCACATATACACACATCTATCAACACTTACACACATATACACACATTTATCTACACTTACACACATATACACACATTTATCTACTCTTACACACATACGCATACATATAGAGAATATACATATCACATATGCACACACACACAGCATATATACACTCATACAGTATATACACATCACAGATATACACACACGCTCATATACAACATATATACATTAAAGAATATGGTGGTTAATACTAATTCTCTGGCTAAGGTGCAGCAGTAATATATCGTATATATATATATAGCATAGATATAGATATATATAGGAGATGGTGCCCAGCCTCCATGCGTAGTAGCAGATAAATCTCAGCCATACTTTTTTTCCAGTGCAGTACTATGAACCGTATCAAATGTGGTAGGCAGATTTTGTTAGAAACCTTTGCACAAATAACCTTGTTCCATATTTTCCATATTGTGTACTCGGGTATCTTATATATATATATATATATTTGTATATCTCATGATTACTACTTCCCTCTGATGTTTGTAGATATTTAAGGGGAATTTATCATGACTGCCCCCATCGATGCACATGCTATCCCAAGAGGCTCCAGCTTCTAAATATTTTAGACGCCCGGATGAATAAATGCGCCTTAATGAATGAATGAAGGATGTGGCATAGATTACTTCTATGACCTGGTAATGGCTATAGTAAATGCCCCCTGCCCACTCCCAACCCATTGTTGTTAATACACAGAGCCACAGGTATGGTATGACTGACTGCATGTGGTCAAGCTATCACTATGCCCACCACTTGTTCGAGTGGTTTGTGCAGACAAGCCTCACCTCGTTAACTTACCCTTGTAATGAATGCCTATTTATTTGGTGGACCTCATTGTGTTACTCAGATTCTTTGTATGGGTATGGAAATTCTTTCTTGATCAAGCTCTGTCTTCCCGCTTACTTTATATAACATTTCTTATAGATTGCAGGCTTGGGTCAGCAAGCATCCAAAATTCCTTCTTCCCAGTTTGTCCATATCACATTATCTTTTAGAAGTGTTACAAAACTGTACTATGTAAAGCTTGGGAACATGGTTAATGCAATATATATATATGCCTAATAATAAATACTTCTTGTCTGGGTAGAAAAGAAATCCTTCACATTTGTCCATCGGTGTCAATGGCCATTTCCATAGATGATTGACTTCCTTGAAGCTTGTTTTGCCAGCTTTTGGAGCATGACAGCAATGTTTTCATTGGGATAACTGATGAGAGCTCTAGAAAACAATACGGCTCTGTCATCATATTTTATTTGTAAAATGTATCCATCTCTAACAAGTTCATATTTTGGATCTATCTGTTATATATTATTAAATGTCATTTAGATTTTGTTCTTTTTTAACTTGAGATGACTTTTTATTTTTTTTACCTACTTTAAATATATTTGTTTTTGTTTCTTTCCTACCTATTGATTAAAGTTGATCATTTGACTAAATAATGTCAAACTGTCGAATAATTCTCCTGCTTTGTCTATTCCATAAAGATTTCAAACCTACTAGAGTAGAGTCACTAGCGCACTGAAGTGTGCATTCCCAGGGATGCTTTACTTAAGAAAATATTTGTGTTTGGCCTTCTGAGTTATCCTGACATTAGTGTATGCATTCCATTGTTATACCTCCGGGTAAAATACTTACTCCATCACCATTTGCAAAGTCAAATCTGAAATATACATGACTTTCACAAAATTACTTATGTAAACTCCCACAGATACTACTGTTCAACGCCTGACATTTTACAAATTGTGAAAACCAATAATAATGGATAGTTTTAAATTCGAGACCTACAGGCCCGGTTACAGTTTTACCATCCAATGTTTGAATGGTGTAATTTTTCTTTTCTCTATTTTTGTTTAAATCCTAATGATTCATTTGTGGAAACTTTATATTTCACCACTCATGTTTATTTTGCTAAAAATATTGTGTAATTGTTTTATATTACCTGTCTTCAATAGACAAATGCTAATGCTCATTCCTACCAGTCCCGAAAAAGATGCAGTTTTTGGAAAGGTTCCTCTCGCTTATATCATCTTTTATATCAGAAAGAAAGGATTCAAACTCAAAAATTTCTTTCCTTGCACTCCCTTCTTTAAAGTTCGTTAATCCGACATCCAGTACTCCAGGATAGCCGTTGAGATTGGCTCACCCTCGTGTCTGAGCTTATGCTGTAGTTTATAATGGTAGATGGATATAGAAAATAGTGCAGAGAACTTTTTGGATAAAAACAGAGTTAATTGTATTAGTCTACTCACAAACAATGGTGAGTGTGCATATCATAAACTCAAGTTCTCTCGGACTCCAAAACATTTTGCCTAAACTAGGTTTCGCCTCTTCCGTTCTCATCTTTTGAGAGCAAAGCCATTTTGTTAATAGCTTTTCTGGAAAACTTAAGTCACTGGGATATTATCTTATATTATCTGTATTTGCTGAACTAACAACTATATTGTAGCATGTGGGTAGCAAGGATGCAAATTTAGGAATGGAAAATGTTGCTGCCAAAGGCTCTCTCTGAGGGCACTCAATTGTATTTTCCAAAAGGGGAAGCAGGCATTATTGCTAACATTTCATGGTTAAGTGCTCTGTTATAGATTAAGTATTTTTCTCTATGAAGCCTCAGGCTAGACCACTCGCTGATTGATAATAGCTCCGATGTGGCCACATAACATTAACCAAAAGAAGATATAGGGTGGAATTTTGTCTAAAAATATGCAAAATACAGGAAGCACAGTGAAATATAAATCCCTACACAAGACTCATCAGTGATTTGTGGGAAGTCTTGCTAGCCTATTGGAACATGGAAGTGTTAATAATAATAGAAGAAGTTTTCTTGTGATTGATCAAGATTTTTTAAGATTTTGGATTACATTCAGAGGCAAATCTTTAGCTATTTTGCCCCAATGCAGAGTTTGTGTAAGGTCCCTTAACCATGATATATGGTTTATGGTACTGATCTCCACATTTTGAGCAAAGATACGTTTTAGATTCCTATGGTTCCCTAGGCTCAGGTCTTTGCAGTACCTCAAGTTACCTCATTAAAATCCCATGCCTGGTCCTTATCAAATAGTCAATTTTCTTTTCATTTTAATAGGCACTTTTAACATGTATGTACAGTTGTGTAATAATTAAAGCTGACATAGTGTTGGTAATTCATATTTCTTGAGGTTATTGTGTGTTTCACATAAGCACACATACAAGGGAAATTTGACCACATATAACTCCACCAGACCATAGTTCACTTCTCAGTTTTCCTTAGATTTGTTTTTATATCATTTTGCGTTTAGCCTATTATTATTCTTTGTGGCATAACAGACTGAGGAGAAAACATATATATTTCATTAAGTTTTTACCTGTGTTTAAACGGTTGAGCGAATTCTAATGAAAAGACTGAACAATTCAATTTTCTCCTGGTTATATACTGGTTTACACTGGGTGGTGGTTGAACATATAGAACATATAGTAAAGGATTATGGGATGCTGAATGTTTGCAGCTTTTTGAGCTTTTAAAAGTGAATTATGACAAGTTATACTGAATAATTCCACATGAAATTATGTATCAACCTTCTCAACTTTTCCTGCTCTAAAACATGCTGCTGGACTGGATTGTTTGTTACAATGTGACTAGCTTCCTTTTAACCCTTACAGGACTCAGCCTTTTTCTGATTTTGCATTTCAGCTTTTTACTCCCACCTTCAAAAAGCCATACCTTTTTATTTTTGAGGGCTTGTTATCTTCCTAACTAATTGTACTTCTTAGTGTAGGTATTTAATATCATTGTGTGTTCCAAATGACACCTATTTTTATTCTTGAATTAAAATCTTTTATACAAAAAACATTGCGGTTTTGTCGCGATCACCTGCAGTGATGTTAGGTGATGTGGTCAGTTGCAATTAAAGTCAGCTGCAGCAATCAGCTGAAGGCAGGTAATAGCTGTGCAATACTGCTGACACCAACCCTGTATGGAGAGAGCTAAGCTGGTGATCTTTCTCATTTAGACCCTACCGCCGTGGATTAAGTGTCCCATGGACCCTGGACTGTTCACATGATCAGGGCTCCCCCAGTGTCCAAAAAACATGTGCCCAGATATTAGGACTTAAGTACTACTCTATATCCTCTATATCCTTAATCTTGTACTGTTCATAAAAGTAATTTAAGGATGAAATTCACACGTGCTCTTATAACCCATCTATTTATGAAATCCAATCACATTCCCTAACCGCATGAAACCAGTTAACCCAACTCCCGTCCAGACCAGATCTCCCAGACAGTGTAGGCGATGTGAAGTGCTACCCCTGGCTGGCAAGGTGGGGAAGAAGAGTCCGGAAGGTTAGTATAGATTTATTTTTTAAAGACTCATGGTGGATCTTCATATAGGGCCTGGGTACCACCTATATAAAGATCCGCCACTGCTGTAGCACCATGACGTACTATATTGTTGTGTGCATAGGGGTTATGTATTTCTAAATTTAATGCTACTAATTCAAAACAGTTTTTAAATTTTTCTATAAAAGACATCCACCCCTGCCTAGTGTTTCAAAACAGCAATTTTATATTTTCTGGCATGTTGTATAAAATACCGTTCTCTTCAGATTCATGATTCAGTTTATAATTTCTTATATGACAGCTAGCTCTCTGGTAAATGATAACTTTTCCAGCAGGAAGTTAAAGTTTTGGAGTAGAGCCGCATCTTCCAGTAAGAACAATTTGTTTGATTTATAAAGTATAATCTAAGTTATGTATCTACAAAGCACACACATAGTGACAAAAAGCAAGTGGTTTTATTACTATAAGGACAGCATGAGCAATCAGAAGCTACCTATGTATCATTACAACAGAAGCTGCCTAGATCCTGTGACAAGATAAAGCTAGATGATCTTTTTTGGCTAATTCCAACAAGCTGGTTAAGTAAAGATTTGGTTGGTTGGATGGATTTTAATCTGCCTTATACAGGCGGTCCCCTACTTAAGCACACACGACTTACACACGACCCCTAGTTAAAGACGGACCCCTCTGCC
Source organism: Engystomops pustulosus (assembly GCA_019512145.1). Taxonomy (NCBI): domain Eukaryota; kingdom Metazoa; phylum Chordata; class Amphibia; order Anura; family Leptodactylidae; genus Engystomops; species Engystomops pustulosus. The sequence goes on from CM033644.1 coordinate 126,141,089, forward strand.
CACTGTGACCTCTGGTGAAACTCTCTGAATGCTTTACTATAGTCCCAGAGTCCAATGATCAGCTGTCACATGTCGGTGACAGCTTTATTGATAATCCATTATCCAAAAACAGCAAAAAATTTTGAAACTCCAACTGTCACCGGGGCAAAAAAAATTTTTTGTGTGGATCTACAATGATAAAATATAAAGTTTCGACTTTCATACAAATTCGACTTAAGAACAAACTTATGGAACCTATCTTGTACGTAACCCGGGAACTGCTTGTATTTTCCTTTTCCTGTAAGTGATGGGTGTGAAAACCCTTGACTGGTTATATGACAGCTATATGTATCTTAGAGCTTGGGGAGAATAGGATAGGCGATAACAAGCAGGGTGTGTGCCATCTCCTAGCTCCCAGGCTGGCAGTAGGCAGTACTTTTACAACAGGGAATTAAAACCCGGGGAAGACGAGAGGTGATCAGGCGAAGTCAGCCTGAGTGCCTCCTAGTCATTTACATATTTGTAAAAAGTTCTTTTAGGAGCAAATATGCCCATTCTTTATGCACTAAAAACTGTTTTGATTAGTGCACAAAGAAACAAGCATGTGTGGACATCTACCAACAGTCAAACTGATGGTAGATATCCTTTAAAAGAAGCTTTTATACAAACTGACAACCTGGTCATTGGTACCATTTTACTGTTTATCTTTTTTGTTGTTGTTTTATTAAGGCTCTGGCCTCCTGATGTACCTGCAGGTCAAGCCATGCATAGATTTGTGCTGTTAACCAGTTTAAACAGTCTCTGGCAGTAGTGAGCGCACAGGTTCGGGGTAAGAATGTCCTGAGTTGCCCACTCTAACACTGCCTGCAGACCCTCCACGCACCTTTGTAGTGGAGCTGGCGTGAGGGGCATATTATCCCAATTACTAGAGATGCGTTAATAATTACGATTATTTCAGGGCTTGTACCACAGAAAACTAGAGTACTAGATACATCTCCACCGATGTCTCTATGATAAACCCGTTTTTAGACACATTGGGGCTCATTTACTAAGGGTCCGCGGAGCGCATTGCACCCAAATTGCCCCGGGATTTTGGTGAACACGATCGGATTTTGGCGCATTAGCGCCGGCTTACAAGCGGCAGAAATCAGGGCGCGTGGCCCTCGGACAACCCGACGGATTCGGACATTGCGCAAGATTTAACATTTAGAATTGTGTCGCAAGACATGCATTTACAAGCACCGGAAAGAAGCAGGTGAATTCCGGCGGACCTTGGTGCAGAAGCGACAGATGCAGGAACTCGGGCGCATGATCTTAGTGAATCGCGGCAGACCCGAATCCTCGTCGGGCAACGCACCGCGGGATCGCGACAGGACCGGGTAAGTAAATCTGCCCCAGTGTCAGAATGACTTACTTTCTTTTATCTTTTCTAACCAAAGGTGAGCATCCATTACCTTAGACTGTGAAAACCCTTTGGTTAGCCAAGGAGCTTCACTTGAATTCTGTGCTTTATATTTAATCCCTGGGTCTCACCGTTGGGGTTTGCAGAGCCATCATAGAGCAGAGGCCTTTCTTTCCAGACTTTCTCACTCAGAGAGGTTGATGATATTCATGTAGTCAACCACTAGATTTTCCCTTGTTACGTTATTGTCAGGGCTGTGGTCTCTATAGTTTGGATCTATTGAAATGCCTAATTATTTCCTTTGTCTTTGTCAAGGGGAAAACAACTAGACTTTTTATTACATTATATTTTTGCTATTCCGTAAAAGGTTATGCAATTATATGAGCGCTTCTACTATATAAGGTCTGAGATGAAACTTAGTACATGCTTTAGTTTCTCATGTAACTGGTAAATTTCATTGTGTTTAAAAATGTAAATATGTGATGATTAAATCTCTCATGTAGTCACAGCCTACTTGCATCATAATGGCATACATATATAATCAGATTATGAAAGAAGCTTTATGGACCAATCAATGTTCACATCACTTGTATATGATGGACATTTTCATGTATCTGCTGCTATTGTAGACAGTAATCTTTATGACTGCCCAGAAACAAAGTTATCAGAATGGTAACAGACGCATGGAAATAGACTTCTGGACATTCCTAATACATATTATGGGAATTGGGTTCACACAGTGTCAGTAATTGATGTAGGTAGATGGGAATGACAAGGGCATGACTAACATAGAGAAATATTTTAGCTTGTAGACTTTTCCCTTTACCATGTGTGTCTCCTTAGCATCAAGGTATTAAGTCTGACTAGTAAGAAGTTTTAGATGATATATAATGGAAACAATATAGACTGCGGCCATAAATGTGATATGTAGATGGGAAGTGAAAAGTGTCTGATTCATGCAAAGTAAATATTTTAGCTTGAGGCAGATTAACATGTTTCAGAAATATCTACCACATCAAAAGCACAGAATCATAGGAAGAATATGGAAAGTAGTAAAAAAATTTCTTAAAGAGCACTCAAACTAGCTAAATAAATGAAAAATGATGTATGTACAATGTAGAGGGATGTAATATAGCAATAATACAAATGATGTACCGTTAAGATGTCTACCACCAAGTCCTAATTTATGAACTCGGATCCCAGAGTTAAAGCTCATTAGTAATGTCACTGACAGCTACCGTTTCACAGCAAATCACTCTAGAGAACTGGATTCAAAACAGCTGTGTCAATATGAATAATACATTTTTTATTTTGTACATACTATAGAATTAATGGCAATGTAAAAGACTGTAAGCCAACAAGGTAACCATACAAACAAGAGCATTGTAATATATTTAACCCCTTAATGACGTAGTTAACCTTTTTCCTTGTTTCATCATTATATGTTCCTAAACATATAAGGATGTGTTCACACTGTCAAACCAAAAGAAAGGCTGAAATAAGTTTTTGATGCATTTGTTTCATTCAGTTCATTTATGGTCATGTTTTATTGTAGCACAACAATTACGACCCTTGTAAATCAATTTTTGCTTTGATTTTATCTTTATTATATTGGATACATACAACACGCTGCATGCATTTGCATGTCATTTTCCATAGTCTATTAGCCATGCAGAGCCGAACTACGTGCTCAGTCACACACACACACATATATAAATATAAACAATGGCAATCAAAATTAGAAAACAATGTATGAACGCTTGATCTTTTCAGAAATAATGTACTCTACATTAGTCACCATTTGATGCATTTTTTGTAAGGGCTATACCATACCACTTTAAAAAAATTACCAAAGTATATCAACTTAATACCTTTATTTTGCAAAAATGATGGTCACAATTAGAGAACAGCGATGACTGTAGCACAGAGAAAAATATAATTACATTACAATTACATCAGTAGGAAGTAGACAGGGCTTTGTTTTGAAGGACATCACTAGTCTCTCACACTGCTCTGCTGTTATTTTGATCCATTCTTCTTCCAGTCTCTTCTACAGTTTTGTGACTGTTGTGGGTTTCTTGGCCTTATCATTGTCACCGAGGATTTTCCAGAGGTTTTCCATTGGGTTTGGCTCAGGACTCTGGGCTGGCAATTTCATTGTTTCAATGTTTTCTGTTTCAAGGAACTGCTATACCCATTTTGCTGTGTGACAGGAGGCATTTTCCAGCTTAAAAATTGTAGGCTGATTAAGTGAAGAACACAAGGAAGGAACCATGTGTTGTTGAAGAAGGTTCTGATACCCACTTGCATTCACTCTGCCTTGTAGCTGTATGAGAGGTCCAACTCCTGCTGCAGAAAACATTTCTCAACCCATGACACTTTCTCTACCACCTTTCATTGATTTCTTTACACACACTTTAGGCTCAGTCATTCCCAAGTTGGTCGACAAACATAATGTTTCCCATCAAATCCATATAAAAAAAACTTGCTTTCATCACTAAAATGAACTGTGGACCACATATTTTCTGTCCACACAACATGCTTCTTTAGTAGGTGAGTTTAGCTTTTTGATTCTTTCTGCACCAACCTGCATTTGTGTTTTCGAGGGTGACCATCTTTCTTGGGGAACTTGAATGAGTTTGTGATGTTGTAAAGATGCATTACAGTATTCTAGAAATCACATACTTGGAACGCCCAACTTCTTTTGCTTTGGCTGATAGGGTCACCACTTTGGCCTTCATTTACACAACCTGTGTCAGTTCAAACTGGAAAGTTAGGCTGACAGTTAAATAGCGTTTTGTAAAATAATTAAGGAAATTAGTACCAATATCTTGCAGGTATCTGAAAGTATTCTCTAATTTTAGTTTTAACCAAACTTTATTGATCAGGGGGAACAAATATACAACAGTCTCATAGGATTCATAGCCAGATAATGTATCAATTGAGCAATAAAGTTAAGACGTATCCCACTATATAAGCATACCGTGGGATAGGTTTGTGCCATACTTGATCTGAACCAAGCCTTACCTGTTGCGAGATCTCATATATAGATTTTGAGCCCTGACTTGCAGGGTCATCCTTCCATTTGTGACAGCTCCAGAACAATGAAATTGGATGTACTCTATAAATAATAATATCGTTTTAACAGGTGGGGTCTGGTGATCTATTTTATCATACTTAATGTACATTGCTAGTAGCAGCATTGTAACTCCTGCAAGTACTCTGAGAACGACCTTTACCCAGAAGTGCCTCCCTTGAGTCCATACTCTATCTGCTAGATTGCAGATTTCACTCATCACAGAAGAGAAAGGCTTTGGAGTGTCTCAATGAAGAGATAGAAAGCACTTCAGGCTAAATTACCATACACAGTATACTTGCAAGAGCTGCAACCTTGGATTACAATTTCTTCACAGTCATCTTGTTACTATAACATGAACTTTTCAGGGCTTCTAACTCCATCAGCAGTTTTGCAGGGTCAAAACAGATAACAGATAATGTTTAAACACTGCTATCTCCATGGCCCGTGTGCAATTATTAGGAGAGTAACTCACTATTGTAGCCATGTTGCATCTGACTTTCTCATATTAGGAGTATGGATGTAAATAAACCTGCAAATAGAGACAATGTGGCATATTTATCAGGTCTTCTGCGCCACGTCAGCTTATTGCTAGCACTAGCAATTATTTGCCCCAATAGGCCACCTTCACGCCAGTGGGACGTGAAGAGGCGTGAAGGGGAGGCGCGACTGGCTTAGCGGAGGATGTGGCCGGCTGGAGTGGGCAAGCGCAGAGCGTTATGGTCCACATGTGAAAAGTCGCCGGATACATCAAGAGCCGTACAAGCACCGGCGTATGATACATTTTTCCCAGTGGCTTATATTGGAGTATTGCCTTGCTTGCACGATCCTGAATTGCCTTGAGTCTCAAAGGAGGTCATTTATCTTTACTCAGGACATTTGTGCATGTCTTTCCTTGTTTTTTTTTATCTGCATTTTGGACTTGTTTGATTTATCTTAGAAGATGGTATATAAGGTGGCTGAGTCATGGGTTTTTTGCAACTTTTGCAACAAAAGTCACAAACTCTTCTGCTACCCCTTCAAAGTTTTTCCTACTCCTGATCAGGACTGGAGTTTATTTTTATTTTTAAAAAGTCCCAAGCATAAGAGAAAGAAAAAAGTAACTCCTGACATAAATGACCCTCAAAGAAATCCAAACTTTGACTTCGCTAATCATACATTGTTTATAATTACAAATCATATGCCAAAAGTTTGACTTTTTACCTTGTTAATAGTTATCAATTAACTGTGTTATATGTGTATTCATTTAAGAACTGTAAACTTTTATTTCATTTATCTATTTGTGCTACATAGGACATACACTTGTTGCTGTCTGGAATTAGAGGACATTCCAATGCAAATCCTTTCCTTGGTGCTCAGCTCCAATAACAGAATTTAATCTATACTGTAACTTTACATGAAAAAAAGGAAAATTGGCCATGCTCACCAGAAAAATCTTCTTTTACCTTGATTTCATGAAATCTCCTATGTGACTGGAGAGATTTCCATAGTAACCACTGGCCGTTTTGTGGGGAAGTTGCGCTTCCTCTTGCCCTTTTGCATTTTGTGTGTACATGGACTGTTTGCTTTGTAAGATGTATAAGCATCAATTTTTTTTAATTTACTGATCAATTATTTTTCTTCTATTTTCTGTCCATCACTAGTGGGGCTACCATCTTGCCTGTGATTCTCCTACATAAAACACTTCTCTACAAATGTAGAATGTTCAACATTTTCATCTCCCTATTGACCAAGCTCAATGATTAGTTTCAAATAGTTTTAGTACAACCGTGTCCTAAATGAAAGTTCAACCATATAAAGATCCCCTTCTAGTGCAGACAATATTTTCCTAATGGTCCCAGTGAATCAAATATTAGGTGCATAATTTGCTACAGCTGATGTGCATGCCTGTTCATGAAGAGGTGAGATAGATTCAATAGGAATCCAGTCTATGTATAACTGAGATAACATTCTCATTTATTTAGTAGTTTACAGAGCAGAAGTAGTGCGTAAACCAATTTATTGGATGCCATAGATGATTCATCATATAATTACAGGATATTATGTAATAATGTCTCTCTCATTATCTCCAGTGAAAGGACATAGTTTACATTACAAATAAAATGATCCACAATCATGATAATATGCACAGTATTCTAGACTTATCATTTCTTTCCAAATTAGAATCTTGCCAATTAAATCCAAATTAGAATTAAAATCTAAGTAGCCCAAGATAATAAATTAGGAATAGAACAAGAATGTAATTCCCTTGCGTCTATTCACAAGTGACAGCTTGGACATTACATTTGTTGTCTGCGAAAATTCCCTCTTTTATTCTTTTTGGACTATACCATACCATTATGATTAAAGACTCTTGTCTTCGCTGTAATTATGTGAATATACAATGAAATTACTAGACAAAAAACATTCATCATGAAAAACAATTGCAACAAACAATTTGCACTATAAAATGTACTGCACATGGATTTGTAAAATTTTTTGTTATCCTGCATCTAAATAATAGGCGTAACAGAACTGCTACATAGTTATAGAGTGTGTCTGCATTTTTACATATTTGTCTATCCATCTATTTATCTATCATCCACATATATATATCGACACAAAATGTATGTCCTAATGTTTATACTCCCTTGTCTTATCGTGAACAGATGTTGAGACAGTCTTAACAGACGTGTTCATCTGCAGTTATTATCCTCAATCTAATCTAAAAAGGCTCATTAGATAATTGCAATGGCTGGTAATTCCCTTTAGAGCACGTCTACAGTATATGTACAGAATGGCACACATAAAGCATACCTTGCTGTATCAGAAAAGGTCTTCATATGCCCCTTAGTTAATATGCCTAATAACAGGGGTATAGTTCTGCTGGGCCCAATTGCAGCAATCGTACCCGGACATTGATGCATTTTCAGGCCTGAAATATTACAGAATGTGCACTCATTACTGTTTTCTAAAAAAATTTGATTTGAAAGCAGATATGACTTTAGAGTTCAAAATTATGGTAACAATGGAAAAGTCAAGCTTTAGAATGTATGTCACTAGAGCACCCAACAATATGGCTTTGGAATATTCAAAAGCAATCCTTATCTTACTATTTTTCCGTTTATAGGCTGTACCAGATTGATGAGTAACCTGTCTTTACAACAAGAACATCAGGGTGTTGGCCTATTCCTCATATGATGTAGGTTAGTTCATTTCCTTTCTTCCTTCATCATATTTTTTTCTCATATATCATCCTTCCTCTTCCCTTCTGCTTCCTGTACTCTTCCTTATTCTCTACTAATATCCTTCGCTTCCTGTTCCTGTCACTCTTTATCTCCTTTCCTCTCTTCCTCCATTCCTTCACCCTCACTTAATTTGTCCTCCCCTTTAATCCTCCCTCTTCCCCCTTGATTTATTTTTCTATACTCTTATTCTCCTTTTCCTTACCTGTTCCTCCCTCTTCTTCTTTTCTCTTCTCTCTCCCTTTCTCTTAATTCTTTCTTCACCTCATTCCTTTGCCTCTGTTCCTCACTCTTGCCCCCTACTCTCTTCATCCCTTTTCATCCTTTCTATTCTCTTCTGTACCTTCCTTTTCCCTCCTCTTCTTCTCTTTTTCCTCTCATTCTCTATCTTCTTTCATCTCTTTCTCCCTTCCTACATCCTTAATCCACTTCCACTCTTCCCTTCTATCCTTCCCCTTCCCTTCTGATTCCTTTTCCTCTATCCTTCTCCTCTTAGTCTATATCTCCCCCCTGTCTTCTATTTTTTTTTATTCCCTTACTCCCGCCCTCTCCTTTTCTCTTCTCTCTCCCTTTCTTACTTCTTCTTTCTTTACCTCCTTCTCTTTCCTCTGTTTATCTATTCCTCACACTCCCCATTCTTCCTCTTCTCCTCCTCCTTATAATCATTATCTTCTTTTCTTTTTATCCCCCTCTCCTGTCCCTTTCTTTTGCTTCTCTTTTTCTAAGATTTGTAGTAGATTTAGATCATTTTTTAAATGCATAGAAATACATGTTGTATCTAAAAGATGGACTGAAGACTCATGAGAGGAAAAAAAGTTCTCTCCATGATTTCGCCTCATATACAGGCTATGGCATATTCCTAGAAGACGCTACACATTACTGACTAACGGGTGTCTCCAAAATGTAGAGATTTTGCACTTGCCACCTAATCACAATGTTAAGCTAAGCTTTATTTGCCAAAGCATTGTATGATTATCTGAACACTGCTTAAAAGACTGAAATATATGTACACACAATACCTTCTTATTATGCCATTGTGCAGTCTTTCAGTTTTTGTATGTAAAGTGAATATGTTTGATATGTTTTTGGCATCATTATTATGTCTATAATATTCCACTGCATTGCGGCAATGTTTTCATAATGCTTTGCTATCATATGAGATGATTGTCATTACATAGATAACATTGCTTGTTTAATGTTATTCATACATTTTTCCTTATTTATTGTTTGGTTGAGGTGAAAGAACAATACAATCTAGGTGTTGGAGTTAAATTTTACATAAGTTTATCTGGTTTATGCCAAGGAATATAGATTGTAAGGAATGTTTAATCAACCATATAGAAACCTCAGGCACTTAAATAATTCTTTTTTTTTGGAAATGCTTTATTATAGTACATATCATTGCTTTCTGGAAAAGATCATTCTTGTGCAGGTTTCTGAACTATATACACTGTATATGCTATATAAATCATAAGCATTGCTGTAAATTTATCACAAAATAATATTTATTTGAAATAACATCATACACAAACCATACAATACAGTTTTGTTATGGTCTCCTATGACCACCTGTTGCTAAGAAATCATTGTACAGATAAATATTTACTGTGAGTTAATACTATGCTGTGGTCCACATTCCATGAAATGTGATCCCTTACTTTCCCTGTGATATCAGTCTGTGAAGTTTGGCTCAAGTATAAACATTGTTTGGCTTTTAAGTGGAAAATAAATGATTTTTTAAAGGAAACGCAGATGAAATGTTTATGTTAAGGCATTAATACGTTTCTTTTTTGATTTTTCTGATGGATTAATCAGTAGTAGCCTAAACAAACAAATACTTTCACTACTTTGGAATTTAAAGACGTTTTGGGTTAATGTTTACTTAGTATTTAAAATTTTAAGTTATAATTTCTGTTACAGAAAGTATACTCCTATAGTCATCCACAGAAATTGAGGTTCTATTCATAGGCAATTGTGGTTCTTAATCAAAATAGTTTAAGAATATGTCACATCATGTTACATTGCCTCACATTTATCAAAAACAGCTCACTATGTGCAGTTTTCCTGTGCAGTGTGTTGGATGCGCCAGATTAACCAGATTCATGTATTGTGGAGCCCCATGCACTACACTGACAGAGCGCACCAACCTTTTTTAGTGCACCTTTAATATAGATCCTGCAACACAATTCTGTCGGACACTGCATGATAAATATGGCGCATGGTCCAACTCTGCAACAGAACGCCCCTTTCAGTGCAGAAATTGTGAGCAGTTTGCACCAAAAATAATTTGCAAAGTCAGACAAAAAGCTGGTGAAGGGGCTTTAAGAAATGTGGGCCACTGTGTGAAATATAGCCCTTTAGCTAATAGCAGGTACCATGTGAAGGCACATTGATTCTACTTTAGGGCAAAACTTAGTAATCTGGATCACTGGGAAGCCAAAAGTTACCAGTACTGCCTATATTGTTTTAAACATTGATATTGAGATTGACGCCCACATGCTACCTATCCATCATTACTCTACATTTCCCTTCCACGAAAAGGAATTTTCACTATTATGTGTGTAATAAAATGCAGATCTGTAATACATGTCTGTAGCGACTGTGTATGTGTCTCTGCATAAATATAGATATAGTGGGGTGCAGGGGTCGGCAACCCCTCTTAGGATATCAACAAAATAACAAAAATAGATTTCGTTAACATTTCCTCTTCTACTTATGAGATATGCCTTGCTAACATATCGCACACAAGTAAGGCATCCTTGAAAGTGATGACAAGCTGTACAGGTCTTTTATGGTTGCACCAACCTCTGGTCTCAAAACATATCATTTCTTAAAGGGGTTACTGGTATAACACATTTTGGGATAAAAAAGGGTTTGAAGTTGTAGTGTAGTTGTAGTATGGATATTTAGGATGTTTTGACAGATTAGGCCCCTATATAGGGAACAACAGACTAAGAAGGGCACGCACCAAGTCTTCCTGAGTTCATCCGGTTTATTGATAATATTCACAAAAAACATGGCATGTAGAATACATGCAAAGGGAGGGATGAACACAGGGACTCACAAATATACAGGGTACATAAAGTTATATACATGTACCCTGTATATTTGTGAGTCCCTGTGTTCATTCCTCCCTTTGCATGTATTCTACACGCCATGTTTTTTGTGAGTATTATCAATAAACCGGAATGAAATAAGGAAGAACTGTGGTGAGTGCCATTCTACTGTTGTTCCTATGTTAAAGAGTTTACTGTTTTTGTTGAATAAGAGCACCATCTGTTGATCCACTGAGTCTGACATATCCGAAAATGGACAAAAATGGACATCTAGTTATACGAAGTAGTGCCATCCCACCTTTCTTTTTGCCTCCATTTATTAGGCCCTAGTAAGTTTGCATATTTCACATGTTAGCATTAGAATATGTTCCATATTAGACAGTCTTTTCCTGAGAGTAAATGGTTAAGCTAGACTTACCCACTCAGTCTCTGTGATCAGCTATGACCCACTGCCTGTACAGAGCGCTGCATTGAGCTAGCACACTCTTTAGTTCTAGCTTCTGCCAGGTTTGACGTATGCAATTCTCAGGAGAATGGAGAGCACCATAAAAATGACATTTTCACACATTGCATACTTTTATTTAGCTATATTATCCCCAATTGACACTGAGCAATCCACACGTTCTTACAACTTTCCTTCATAAACGTAACTGGAAAGTGTGAACTCAGCAGGGATCCAAGGTAAAATACTGCTGGAGAAATACGGGACAGGATGAAATTAAAGGCCAGACTTTATATCCACCTCCATCTAACTGAAGAATGAATGCTTTACAATATTTTGGAACAACACCAACATAAAGCTTACAGACTCATGTGAAACCGATGAACAGGACACTCAAGAGGGAGGTCATTACTGCAAATGCTGTTTATATACTATATGACTGCTTGGGCTTTACATCATAACTATCCTTCCAGGTCATGTCCCCGTTATTAGCAAGGAACCATCCATGGACTCAAGCTGCAACCACTATTACATGCTCCTGTGGTTAGGAAAATATATAATTCAGGACCAACAATATTCCTTTGGTAAAATAACTATTCCAGCTTTATTTTTGTGTACATATCACTCACATCATAACAGCAAAAATCATCACAGAATCTCCCTGACGCTTTTCTGACCAACAAGGTTTTGAGTCTATGGCTAAAGACTGAATAAGTCAGAAACACGTCAGACGGACACTGACTATTTCAGTGTTTTACTGTATTATCTACACAAAAGTATTTAATAAATATATCCAATTGTATTTTCTATTGTTCCACATGTGTGTATGGAATCCTAGAGCAACCAATGAACAGAAGAAGAGGCCCTATTGAGCATGTTTGGCTCTTACACGTTGCGCTTCCTCAGAAGAGCAAATAAGTTATATTGCAATTATTTGTAAGTTCACAAACATAATTGTACAGAAATGCTCTGCAGGCTGGATCTCAGTGCAATTCATAATCAAGAACATTCTAATTAATAGTAGAGTACAATAGTACATCATTCCTATCGCATACATTTCCCTCCAGGCAGCTTCTTTGACCATTTAATGTAAGGGTAGGTATATTGCCTGTGTATCTGATGCGCAGAGCCGGATCGGTATTGGCGCTCTTGGAGCACCAGCGCTGGGCCCCCGGATCCATATTTATTGTTTAGGGGCCCCCCAGCCTGGCTCTCCAATAGCGCCAATGATCAGGTTCCTTCTGGGGCCCCCGGCTTCCAACTAGACAGGAAGCTCCTGCCGTCACTATATAGTGCTCGATGAGGCGGGAAACGGGCCGCACAAGCACTTTTACTGGAGTGATGTGGCCAGAAGACAACCCAGGCGCACATCACTCCATGAACTAAGATGCGCGGCCGCATGATGACGTCATAATGCTGCCACACACCCCTTCCTGCCTGAGCGTGGCAATAAGAAACAAGACGCAGGAGCCTGAGGTGAGTATAAGTTTTTTTTAAATCAAACCGCTGTAAAAGATGGTGGGGGCCTAAATATTTAAAATAATTAATTGGGGGGGTGGGCTGAATATTAAATAGTTAATTGTGGTGGGGCAGCATATCAACTAATTAAGGGGGGCAGCAGCATATTAACAAATTATTAGGGGGCAGCAGCAGATTAACTAATTATTTGGGGGAAGAGGCATGTCAACTAATTATTTAGTGCCAGTGGCTCATTGTAATGAATACTGTGTAAAAATGCCATATGCTGCAATGCAGTAGCATTGCATTGTATGATAGGAACGATCAGACCATCTAGGGTTGATTTGTAAAGCGCTACGGAATTTGATGGCGCTATATAAATAAAGATTATTATTATTATAAGTACCCCCCTTTCCCTAGAACTGATATTAAATTTAATAAACATGTTATATATCGTCCGGTCTTTCAAAATGCAAAGAGTTTGTATGTTCCCTCTGTGTTTGTATGGGTTTCCTCCAGTTTTCTCCCATACTCCAAAACATTACTGGTAGGATGATTAGATTGTGAGCCCCATGGGGACAGGGACTGATGTGACAAGCTCTGTGCAGCGCTGTGTAATCTGTGTGCGCTGTATAACTAAAGAATTATTAATTATAATATTATGATAGAAGATAAATATGAAAGATGATGGAGATTTCTAGATGCAGAACTATAAAGTCAATGACATATACTGTAGATAGATATGAGAGATAAATACAGTAGAAGAGAAATAGAAGATTTCTTGAAAAATAGTAATGAAGGAGGAGGCTGGAGAACAGGGGGCTACAGGAGATGTAAAGAGAGGATAAAATTAAAGAGGGTTTTTGTATATTACAGAGTTGCAAAAGGGAATATTATATACAGTATGGGCACATTATACTATGTGGGGTCATTCATGGTCGATTTCCTACTATTCTTGCGGGGGGAGCAATGGGCATGGTTTAGAAAAAGGAAGTTTGCCGTTAAATTAATTGTATACAGCCCCCCCTAAAGATACTATATTCAACCAGACCCCCCAGTAGAAAATAGATACAATGAGATCTCCAGTAGTTAATACATACAGCCAGAACCTTTCATAGATATTATACCAAGCCAGAAACCCCCAGTAGATAGTAAATACTGCCAGACCCCTATAGATAGTATATACAGCCAAACCAACCACCATGTATATTAAATACAGGCGGACCAACCACCATAGATAGTACATACAAACCAACCACCATATATATTAAGTACAGGTGGACCAACCACCATTTATAGTACATAATGGCAGATACTTAATAATTAAGTGACTTATTTAAAGACAATTGGATACACTGGGGCCATTTATCATGCCTTTTATGCCAGTGTTCTGGTGTATATGGAATAAAACTTTAACTCTCTTGCTCTTTGCAAAGACATTTCACCCCGCCCCCCAACGCACCGGCGGCTCTTTAATGCCACTGACAGCTTTGCTGGCAGCGATCCATGGGTTAACACCCGTGATCAGTGCTAGCAGCAATATGCAATATGCAGCAAACACTTAAAGGCTATGGAGAGGACTCATGAGCCCTCTTCAGTCACCCACAGCCAACGCGTGATGTACTACTACATTATGTGTCAGTAAGGGGTTAAGGAACTCTACCATCAAAAGCTATCAGATTAAATCAAGGAACACTTTCTCACAGATCCAGGTTCTGTGAGTGTGGTAATCTTCTTGTAATATACTTGTTATCCATGAACTCCTTGCTTGGAACATCACATTTTAAAAACATGGTAATGAGTCTCAGGACTCAAGGGGGGGTCTTTCCATGCTGTAGCTTCACAGTCTGTTACACTGAGCAAAAACACTTCCCCGTCCAACATATAGAGCAGGGGTTGAAATGTTTAGTGTAAAAAACCCTTGATTACATGCAATCATGTAAGTCTTCGACCAAAAATGCCTCACGTGCTATATTTAAATTACAGTCGTTAATTAAATATGGTTGTATGCATGCGATCGATACTTAGTCCCTGTAACCTCTTTCCCTTTCCACCAGTGTTACCATAGTGCTCATATAACTGAAATGTATTTTTATCACCTCTTCTGGAAAGGAGTATAGTCTTTCCTATGATCTAATACATGACAGCTGTGTATGAACTGAAACTTGCTGCCTACTCTACAGAATGCAATAAATATCACATCAGATCTCCCTTACTACGGCATAAGATGTGTATACTACTGCATTTATGTTTAAAGATTTTTAAGACAGGTTTGGAAAGCGGAGCTGGGATTTGTAGCATACTATCTGGTGAAATTTATAGGGTAACATCCTACCAAATACATTAAAGAAAACAGCATAGAACAAATTGAGAGAGATTAATGTGTCAGTCTATAGACCAGATTGATAGTAGACAGATTGATACATCTCCACCAAAAAGTTTGAATTTTCTGAAGTCATTGGGGGAAATTTGTCAATCTGTCCACTACAATACAATACAATACAACTTTATTGATCCCGCATGCGTGTGCGCAGAACTCCGGCTACGAGGAGCTGTGCACTGAAGATGTCAAGGTAGGAGGAGAAAAGAGGCTACTGGGGCGTGGAGTAGCCACGACGTGTAGCCTCATGTCCGTCTACTCCATGCCCCAGTAGCCGCTTAAGAAAATTTACATATTGGGGTATTAAAGTATGTCCCATACATCTACCTACCACCCGTTCTACCTTTATAGGTAGAATCATGGTGGTAGGTTCCCTTTAAAGAAATCTACCATCAAAATCATACTTATTCATAGATCCAGGCTCTGTGACTGTGATAATCTTCTTATATTTGTTATCCATGTCCGACGCAGATGAGGTCCGCCGCGATTCACGTTGCTCGTGCACCCGAGTTCCTGCATCCATCGCTTCCAAGGTCCGCCGGAGTTCCCAGTGCATGTAAGTGCGTGTCTTGCGACACAATTTGAAATGTTAAATCCTGCGCGTAGTCCGACAGCCCTCCCCCGATTTGTGTCACGTGCAAGCCGGCGCCGCTGCACCAAAATCCGATCGCGTGCGACACAATTGTGTGCGATCGCGCGCGGATCGGAGATCGCCGGAATATCCGTCCTAAGTGCAGCCGTAGGACCCTTAGTAAATGAGCCCCATTGTGATCAGTTTTGTTGTGAGGAGTATATATGATATATGCAGGAAGCCCAGTGTGGTCAGTTGTGCTGTGAGGGGTAGTTGTTTGGTCAGAAGCATCGTCGGATGGGCAGGAAGAAGAGCTATTGAATGATTCCTCCGTTTCTGAGAAGCTAACATGCGGAAGATTTTTATTCTTCCTTTGTCGTCTGCTCTGTTTATTTTTTAGGATGGATTTAGGTGTGCTTTTTTGATCTGAGCGAAAAGATTTCCAAGTGTACACCTCGTTGTACTTATAGTCCAATAGATCCCTATCGAACTTCTTTTTCTTCATGTTCATAATGTTATTTTCCATTTCGGTGATACTGGATTTCATCTCTAGCTCCACCTTTGATATGTCCTCCGCTGCTACTAGCTCTCCCAATCGATTCTTTATGTCCTCCACCTCTACTTTAATATTTTTGAGTATGTTCTGTTCCTCTTGAACAATTAAAGTTATCAATTTCTCCGAACACTCACTCAGAGTTTGGTTCCAGGTTTCTAAGAAGAGGTCAGAATAGATGGTGGTGGGCATTTTCTTTATACGCAATCCGCGTGGAATCATTTTTCTATTCAAATAGGATGACAGAGTCTCTGCGTCCCACCAAATTTTCACCTCTTTACCTAGGAGTCTCTCCCAGCGTCCCTTTAGAATGCTGTATTCTTGTGTCTGTATGCCTGCGCCACCTTCAATGTTAAATAGCATTGCTGCTTTCTTTTTGCGATCATCTACGCACGATATATCAATGTCGCTGGTGGCTGTGGCATCATTCACACCTGGTTCCATTGTGTTTAAATAAGCGTGAAGGCAAGATATAAATATATATAAAAATAAAGTAGTCTGCCGATATTGTCCGATCAAAAAGAGGAATAATAACAAGGTGGGAGGCAACGGATAATAGTCCACGTAACTTTAGCACAAGAACATACGGAAAAAAAAGTGAAATCCAGCTCACCACTCAGACGTAGAGCATCCAGCGCACGGTCATGGAAAGATCCCCCATGGACCCGGGGCAGCAGCACAGAAATAGGAAGAACCAGCGCTTCAGACGTTCGTAAATGTAAAAAATTATCTTGATTCTTTATTCATACCTCTTTAAAAGCATAAATGACGGCAGGTGACCTCTGAGTTGTGATTTGCACCGTAGCCAAACTAAACTCTTATGCTTGTACCCCCTTCTTCTGAGCCTCTGTTCAGTATGTGAGATGGTGTTTAAAAATGTCGTCTGCTGTGTGGAGCTATTTTACGTATGCGGGTTAGTTCCCGAAGGGAATGTTGTCGCACCACAGGCCTAGGGTGGCTGATGTGGACAGCAAAATCGGTTTGTTCCCTGAAACTGGCTTGGGAAGTGAGATATTACACTATTTCCCGGTCCTCTGATAGGGACATCCAGGAAATTAATATGTTGGCCCCAGAAATCGAATTGTGTAAATCTAAGCATATCGTTGATTAAAAAGCAACAAAGTTGTCAAAATCCAGGGGGAGCCACTCCAAACCCACAACAGGTCGTCTAATAGCGGCGCCAGTACCACCCTATAGCGCCTGGGGTTCTCATCACCAAAAAATGTATCGGTTTTCCATTGGATCAGTGTAAGTTGGCAAGGGAGGGGGGGAAAATTTGCTTCCATAGGAGCCCCCTCCACTTGCAAATATACTGCGAATAATGAAACATAAAAAAGTTGTTCCTGGAGAAACTTGGTTGTAATCAGAATAAATTCTTGATGTGGTGAATAGGTATAAACTCCTCCAGATGTTGCGCCCGGAATCTATCACTTTCTGATGGGGAATAGATGAGTATAGTGCACACACGTCACAAGACGTCCAATGAAATGCACTATTCCCATTCATAGGCCTCATCCTTTGCAATTAAATGTTAGGGCGCGGAGGTGGGTGCTGGGTGGACACCGCTCAGGGGTTGTAAAATAATGGTCAAGCCAATTCTCCAGTTCTTCCCAAAGGCTCCCAATTCGCCCGCGGACAAAGGGCGACAGGCGGGGGGAGAAAAAAACGCCCTTGTTGAACTTGGGGAGAGAGGGAAGGGACCGGCCCATGAGGGGGGAACTGGACATGCCAAAAAATCCCTCTGTTTCTCACTTAGTATACTCCCAAGGCAAACCCTTCACTCCAAAATGTTTAGACAGACGGACGTTGGCAACTCCTCGTTGGGTCTGAGGGGGAGCTTGCGGTAAGTGATGGGGGTCATTCAGCATTTTCCTCGTTTATTTTCCTATAAAGAGATTGAGTCATAAAAGAACAATCGAGCCCCCCTTGTCCGCATTCCTTATATCAGATCTTATTGTTTCGACGATCCGGTAGAGAGGTTCTTTCCGAATAGGTAAATTCTGTTTTTGCAAACGTTTAGTGCATCTATCTTTTAAGATCGGTCAGTTCCCTCTCTACGAGGATCTGGATAGATTATCCATATGATCCACTCCTAAGACAGAGCGGGTAGAAGGTGGGATGGAGGTTTTAAAAGGTTTTTCTCCAAAGGTATCATTTCTGTAGATTCATTAGAAGTAATTTGAGATTTAAAGATAGCTGTTTGGTCTCTAAAATACTACAGCTCCTGGTAGATTTAATCCTGTGTACATATATTATCGGTATGATATGATGGTAGCAGGTGACAAGCTATCCTTCCCCCATGGGATCATCACCCTGTTGTGCATTGTGTATTTTAGTTGTGAAGTGATTCTCACTGTCAAATTTCTCACGAATTTGTTAACATCAAGCAATGTCCTGTTACAAGTCAAATCGGTTGAGGGCGGAAAATTTAGGCCTTTACTGAGAACCTTTAAGGTCGTCAGGAATAATTAACTAGATAGATTCAGACTGATGATTTCCAGTCCGATTCTTCGGGGTCTAGTGTAGTTTCCCGTCCAAGTTCGTTTCTTGGGTTTGCGATGGGGTCCTCGTTCGTCTCATTCTTTCTTTTCTTGTCCGGTGATTCTCCCCTGCCCCCATCATGCCCGTTTTTTGAAAGATGACATTATATGGTTAGGTGTTGGTCAGAAAGCATCGTCGGATGGGCAGGAGAAGGCTATTGAATGATTCCTCCTTCTGAGAAGCTAAATGCGGAAGATTTTATTTTCCTTTGTCGTTCTCTGTTTATTTTTTAGGATGGATTTAGGTGTGCTTTTTTGATCTGAGCGAAAGATTTTCCAAGTGTACCCCGTTGTAATATTAGTCCAATAGATCCCTATCCAAAGTATTTTTCTGCAGGTTAATAATGTTATGTTATTATTTTCCATTTCGGTGATACTGGATTCATCTCTAAGCTCCCAACCTTTGTGATATGTCTCCCTATTTACTAGCTCATCCCAATCGAGTCTTATGTCCTCCACCTCCATTTAATATTTTTGAGATGTTCTGTTCCTCTTGAACAATTAAGTTATCAATTCTCCGAACCACTCACTCAGGAGTTTGGTCCAAGTTTCTAAGAAAGAAGAGGCAGAAATAGATGGGGTGGGCATTTCTTTATACGCAATCGCGTTGGATCATTTTTCTATTCAGAATAGGATGACAGAGTCTCTGCGATCCCACCAAATTTTCACCTCTTTTTACATAGGAGTACTCTCCAGCGTCCCTGTAAAATGCTGTATCTTGTGTCTGATGCCTGCGCACCTCAATTTAAATGCATTGTGTTTCTTTTTGCGGGTCATATGCGACGATAGATCCCAGGCGCTGGTGGCTGCGGCATCATTCACACCTGGTTCCATTGTGTTTAATAACGTACAAGCAAGATATAAAGATTATAAACATAAAGTTTATATGGGTTTCCATTGTGTGATGCTGGCATGCCGTCATATAGGCTTTTTTTAAAGAGGTATGAATAAAGGCATCAAGATAATTTTACATGCCACGAAGTCTGAATGAAGCGCTGGGGTTTTTTTTCGTCAATCTGGGTGCTGTACTACACATAATTTTATGTATTTCCTCTCCTATCCATAGTGACTTGTCAAACTGGGTATATAGGGGTACAGTGGTTTGGGTTCGCACACAGTCGTAAAAACCGCTGGTGTCCAAGAGGGCCTATAAGGAAAAAAATTAAGACCAAATGCTTGAAATAAACATTGAATCCAAACAGCTATGGAAAGTATGAAGTACTGTACTGAGGCGTTTATTCAGACTCAACGTTGCCTTCCATGTCCGATTAATTTTTATCTTTGTATTTTTTGCGTGGTTTTCCAAGAAAAGAAATGTCTACATTTTACGTATCCTTGGGAGGGATGTGCTCTGAAGCAGGATTTTGGATGTGTTTGGTTGTTTGTACGTACTAAGTGTTACTGACTGGCTCGTGTACTTCTAAGGTGAGCCTCTAGCATAGATTGATTCAACAAGCATGGATGGAAAGAAGGTCTATACATCATAAAAGTCTGGGGAGATCACCGGTTATTATCTCCAGTATTCCTGGCTTGGTTTGCAAACTAAGCTGTTTGGATCTGTCATGTTTATGATATGTACAAGAACACAGAGTCTATGCGCAGAAGAAAACCGTGATCGCTTCTGCAGTATTACATTCCTTACAAAGGGGTTTGCAGAGACAAGTCCTGGAGGCCTAGTCAGTTTTTTTCTCTCTGTTCATGAAGTATGTAGCCTCAGTAAAAAGGATCCCCCATTGTCACTGGAAAGTGTTTCCTAATAGTCTGTCAGAATAAGTACAGGTAACTCAACATATTGAGGTCATACAATTCAACAGCTGAGCCTTTTGTTCAGTGCTTGCAGGTAGTTGAAAGTGGATACGTTGGCAAAGATGGGGGAGAAAAGGAGAGAAAGAAGGCAGAGCAAGAAACTAAACCGAGAATAGATAAACGTAAAAAGGAATTACTTTCATCTGAACATGCTGTGGAATATAATGAAATTGTTGAAAGGGCACACTTATGTAAAAACCTTAAAAAAATCTAATTTCATGAACAGTATGAAGATTTACAATAAATCTACTTAAGTTTAACTGAGGTACAAAGAACAACAGTGCTGAATTGCTTCTATTACTTTCTACCTTTATTATAGATAGTACCCTTCTCCTTTGTTTTAAATGACAATTTTATGATCTTTAGGTAATATGGTGAAGTGGGGGGGGGGGGGGGATAGGTATTATTCTCTTGTGGGCTTGTAAAGGTTAAATTCAGTGTAGATTTCCATTAAAGGAGTACTGTTGGTAGACTGTCCTCTAGGCAGGCCTGTACATCTAGGGCAGCTGATGGAGAAACCATGCAACACGGGGGTAGCCAGAAGGTCGGCACTCGGAGTAAGTAGTTCTTATGTGGGCACCCCCCAGACTGTTAACAGGGCAAAGATTTCACTAGAATAGAAAGGACTTGAAATCTTCCTGCAGTCCCAGGGACAACTTGAGTCCGTCGACCAAGCTCTTTAAGGTGACACATCCTTGACTGATTTGGACTGACAGGAAAACATGAGAAGGTGTGAATCTGTGAACAGGGTCGGAATATCTTTGGAGGGTCACTGCTGGGCCACGTGATGATTCTTCCTTGTATAGAGGACCCTGGAGAGAAGCTACAATGAGGTCTGATTTTCCTCCTGCTTTCAGCCTGTAGTAGGGGCGGGGGGCCAAACAATATGGTTACTGGATAAATGTCAGTTGGCACTTGATGGTAAATAAGTGGGTTTGGTGTGTGGTTTTGTAGTTTGGGCACCCCGGTCTCTAAAAGGTTTCGCCATCAATGCTCTAGGGAGGATGGCACAGTCTTCAACTCGTTTCAGGACACGCTCATGGCTCCGTCGCTACCTAATTATTCATGTTCCCTGGCTATTTAATTTTGCCTCTCTGTCCGCAGGGATGCTCAAACAGCCAGTGACACAGTCAGGTGTCTTGAAATCTTGCCACATGCCACCAAAAAATCATTCCTTGCGCAACCCGCAGGTTTCTATTGGGACTGTTTGTAGGTAGGAGTTTATCGCATATGCCGCAAACGATTCCTGTTGTCTGAGCATAGCGGGGTGGGACAGAGGGGTGTGGTGAATATTGAGCAGCAGGGGGAGTAAATAATTAGGGAACAAGCGGGGCGGGCCTTCGGCCCTATTGCATATTTTTATAGAATGTTTTATGAGAAATCTTGGAGCTAGCTGAAGACATCATCCCTATAGAAGGTAACAAGCTGCAAAGAGGACAGTAATCTGGTGGAGATGCCTTAAGACATGTATCACCTCTGACGTGTCCTAATTCTTCAAATGGAGGTCTAATATTAAAAAAACACGATGCAAGGGAGGGAGGGTTGTGAGGACCACCTCACTGAATAGAGTGCCGGCTGTTTGCAGGTCGTTCTGTTTTAAAAAACATATGGGTTCAGTACGCATTGCATTTTACACCTAGTGTTTGGCCTATGCATTCAGAATGATTGAAAATGGATTCAGCCTGTGAAGTAGATTCTCAACATCATCTGTTTGAAAGGGCTTTTGTCTCTCCCGGGGCACATCTTCTCTCTATTTTCATCTGCAGCCGATTATTAATAAGGTGCGTACCAGCTTCCAAAAATAGGTACCAGATTTCACACTTCAACGCTGCCACTGCCCCTTCAAATGCTGACTTGACGTCACATCTCATCTCATATGGTGTTAAATATTTCTTAACTTTAAATTAAAAAAAACGTTTTTTAGGCTTAAATGTATATAACAAATTAACTAGCCTCATGATCACTAAAATTCCAAAAAAGATCTTTCTTGGCCATGCCAAATTCTAAGTTGAATGAATGAGGCCAATATTAGGCCGAATAATATTCTTGGGATTGTAGATCCTATACCTTCTGTATGCTCAGTCTAGGAAAGCTTTATTTACCTATTATAGACCTTCAATGCTAATATTAGTTATGTTGAGTGAAAATGGGGCACAATGCGTAAGGGTTTGATTACTTAGTTTTCTACTGAATAAAAAAATTGTCGGATACAGACACATTAAGTGTACACTATTTATAACATAGTGACAAAGTCCCAGGGAGGCTTTGTTGTAACTCCATGGTGCAAACAGTCCCCTATAATTAATATCTGGTTAAATTACAAATGCTGTCTGGCAGAAGAAGAAAAATGGCTTCTTAGTCTTGGTATTTTCAAACGAAACTGTAAAACAAGAACACGTCATACAAGGAGCAAAACATGTTGACCATTACAGAGGTTTTAGTTTTGGTTGAGAGTCTTAACATGTACTTGAACAAACCTTAGAAATAGAATCCAAGTGACTCTTATCTTTATATTGCACCACCATATATATGAACATCTTATGGTCATGACCTATTTCCCCATTTGTTAGTGTTATTAGGCATCCACAACACCATGGTCTGTTAGTGATTCAAGGGATTGTCTGTCCTGGTTCATCAACCTACTGCAGTGCAGGGATGGGATACAGATCATATGGGTTTATGAAAGCAGAGGGTCCCATTTAACGACAGTGGTAGCTAAAACCTGCTTTGATACAAACATTGCAAAATCTTCTAAAGAAAGATCATCAGAATGATAAAACCAGGGAGACTATTCATAGATCCAAGGCACTATGACGTGGAGAATCTTAGTAATACGTTATCCATGGGGCCCCTACTGTCCTTCTAAAATCATCTTAAAATCACATTTAAAGTTAAGATTAATGCGGCCTGAGGGTGGGTGTTCAGAGCCCCTATGTGCTGACAGTGCTCCAGGCTATTATGATGAGTTGAACATGTGTACCTCACACTGCTTTCTCCCTATGCTGTGTAATCTAACAAAAGCAGGAAGTTGCAAGTGGAGAGGGAGGAAGGACCTCATCTGATCATGAAATACCTCACTGAGGGGTTCTGGAAACCATCCCACAGAGGGCCCATATGGCTGACAATGTGCATGATTATCAGTGGTCCAGGGTTATTTAACATTTATTTAGGCTTTTTGAATTACTTGATAGTATGATGACACATATAAAAAGAGAGATGATCAGATCCATGAGAGGATATAAAACACAACGATTACTCCAGCTTGCAACTCCCTATAACTCACACAGAGCCAGAACTCTGCTATTGTCTCCATCCCCTGACAAAATACCTTATCTTGCTTGTAGCTATTAGAATAAGTGGACTCTGACACTGCCTTGTCTATGCAGGCTTGGACATGGAGGGTGTAAAGGACTGGACGAACGAGCACTGCAGTCGTGCAGACACGAGAAGCTATTTCCTGAGAGAATCCGACCATAATCAGTGGAGATTTACGCGTCAGATCGGGGGGCAACACTTACACGTTTATGATGACATTTAGATAACAGTTTATGGAATGGTGATATGGCGTATTTCATTATAGTTTTATAATGAGATAGAAATAAGAGAGAAATGTCTATATTGTGTACAGGTGTTAAAGTTTTGTGGAAACTGGGCATTTGTGGTTGGTTATGTTGATCAATATATGGCAACTTGATGCATTATTATATGGAAAAATATAGTATTTGACAAAATAATCGGTACACCTGTACAAAAACATGCAAACTGAATTCACTTAGGAATAATATATTTCAGGAATTATGTTTATTAATCGTCCTCCCTATGGATGGGTCGTATACTGTTTAATATTTTTTGTACTAATCTATTTAGACAATGGCATTTTCATCATTTTGAGTTTCTCTTATTAGAAAGTTTTCCCATTTTTATGTTGGTAGAAGTGTTCTTGTAATGAATCAGAAGCAAAAATGTCCTTTCATATCATCTGAAGCTTCAAAAAAAGGGCTTTCTAAGCATAGTCTTATTAGAGCAATTATGCTTCATAGTAAACCAGGAAAGATGGGTTGTCATGTTCCTTCTACAAACCTTTTAAAAGGCCTTTTAGCCGGCTTTCTTACAATGCAATTACATAACACGTTGTGGTCAGTAATAAAATGTTATCGTTTCATAATTTATGTCAATGTATCTGGATCATTTAGATCATTAAACTTCATCTTGTTTAAAATTCCACAATCAGACCAACTAAAATTTTGAACGTTGGTTTTCAACATTCAACCCTTTTTACTTTAAGCTCGTAGCACTCACTCCATTCCAAGAAAGTTCAGCCAATTAATCCCTTTTATGCCTGAAGGCACGAATGTCGGCCTCAAGGGATCAAAGAGGGTGGAGGAAGAAGGAAAGAGGTGCATGAGGAGAGTGGAAATGAATGCGCTGACCCCACCCTGGAAATACGATACATTACAAAGGTTGAGAGGTAAAGCAGCTGTAAATGGTAGAGAGAATTGTTTGGCATGGAAATCTCATACATAAGTTATGGAAAGAACTAAATATCAGATAAACTTTATGTTTTTACAAATTTATCTGACAATTTAGCAACATCATGGATATATGCAGTAAAGGAATCGTTCATAAGGTTTTTGTTACCTAATTGACTGGGACCCAAATGACACCAAAAAGTTGCCATTTTGGAAACGTGTTTGGACAGACTTGATAGATTGGTATGCATGCATTTTTTGGAAACAGAGTTTAATTGCATACACAACAAGCCTACAGGAGCAGATGTAATGGTGTAAAATTTGCACCAATCCTAGGATTATGCTCTGTCTCTTTAAACTATTTATGCAAAGTTTGTAACAGAGTTTTGCGTTGGTTAGATATAGTTCCGACAATTTTAAAGACGAACCCAGAGTCATAGTATGGATACTAAAAGGGGAATTAGTAAGTGAGAGTAGGCAGTGATAGGGTTGGGATCACATACTGGAAGATCTTCTGCCCCATTTGGACTTTTGTCAGTCCATGAAGTTTCTCTCCAGCAAATATCTACCCTCTTTGCTGATTAGTTTGCTTTGATTATTGCATGGTCTGCTGTGAACAATTGAGGGAATCACTACTTCCACCTCATTGTTTTTTCTCCAGGTATTTTTGCAAGTTTTACTTTTGGACAGCTATCTATTGTATACATGGCGCTCATCTGTATCCCATGGCACCCACTTCTGGACCACTAGTTGTTTTTGGATGAATCCCAACAATTTTACCACGCTTCTATCCGTATTAGCAACAAAAGCTGGGTTGTCTACAGAGTTTGCATTTTACCTCATGAATGTGGAGTTCAATTCAGACCATTTTCAGTTCGTGCCAATCTCATAACCCCTTTGCGCCACAATCTACATCAGTTAATGTTACTGCATAATTCTGCCTATTTCAGGTTGCAAATTAATCGTATATGGCATAGACAAATTGATACATTCTCCAATTACTCCTTCCTTCATTGGTGAGTATTGCCATTTACATGAATTGTATATCTGTCAGCTGTAATCAATTCATCAGTAGCTTGCCGTCCCCTCATGCTGAAATACTGTATGTGCAGTAAGCAGGTATGTCCTCAGAATAGATAAAAAGGCCGTAAATTACAGCTGCTCAATCGTTATATTCCCCTGATATCTTTGCATTTGAAATGGCACACATACACTTTTAAATTTACATCAGACACATTAGATGGTTTTTATGGCACTCGCATGCCTCAAGGTCAATGATAGGGCCATCATGGGTGGCCAGTTATAGAAGAAGAAGCGGCATTTGTCATCTAATGATGTAGCAATAAACAGGCATATGATCTGGAGAGGAGTTTCTCCGAGAGATGATACAGCACTGAAAGATTAAAAAATGGTGGTGCTAAAAAGAAACACAGATAGACAAACAGATTTGATTCATATCACCCTTAATTGACCAATGGGAGAATGATTTTATTGGTAGGTTCTCACCAAACATTGGCAAATTTATAAAAAGGAACACTCCTTGACGAATTTCTTTCATAAAGTACATGATGGACGAGCCATAGAA
The DNA here is from genome assembly GCA_019512145.1 of Engystomops pustulosus. Classification (NCBI taxonomy): domain Eukaryota; kingdom Metazoa; phylum Chordata; class Amphibia; order Anura; family Leptodactylidae; genus Engystomops; species Engystomops pustulosus. Next base: position 126,167,630 of record CM033644.1, read on the forward strand.
GGAGACAGATCTCAAAGAATCCTAGTCAGCGCCATAGATGTGATCTCTGTACACAAATTCCTTTAGATCCAGTGGTCCGCCAATGACTGTTTATCATGTGGGACTGAACTCTTGTGACTGGTGCATGAATGGGAGGATCATCCTTGAATCTGTAAGAGGAGGAAAAAAAGACTGGGATTTATATTCATGTGACAAAATGTTTGTGTAATGTTTTAAAATAACATACAAGAAGAATTAAGCGAGATCGAATCTAGGATAAAAAGAGGGGGGTACCCATTTGCTAATTATAGGTGGAGTATGGGTTTAAGTGAAAAATATTTTGATATATAATAACACACAATACAGGAACCATGAATTTTGATTACTATTCCTTATTGTGTGTGTGTAATTTGAGTATGCAAGTACCAAGAAATATGTATAAATTTATTTTTCGGTAGGATCCAGTGAGATTATATAAATATATTGTAATTTTTAGGTTCATGGTCTATGAGGGTGTGTGTGAGTTATTGTGGTACAGATTGTAATTGTGATTCGTATTATGAAGGGGTGTGTTCTGGGATGATCACTATTTAATCATCAACTTTTAAGTATGTTGGGGAACATTTTAGCACATGAGACTCCATGTTAGTAAGGGGATGGAAATCCCCAAATTCACTTGAGTCATTGTCTTACTTTTTAGCGATTATTTTGTGCTGGAGTTAGTAATTATAAATGGATATAGCAACTGGACACTCTTATAGATTAAATGTTGTATGCAGCACCTAGCTGCGGCGCAGGCCGCATTTCTTTGCATGGGGTCCTGGTGCGCCCCTGCTCCTACTTGGGATCAAATGTCCCTGAAGGGCAGTGCTTTTTAATTTAGCGTTGTAAGTATGGTGGTCTTGGTTATGGGGCCTTACAGTACTTACAGACCCAATGTTTAGTCATGAATAGGAATGCATAAAGTAATGGAGAGGCTGTTCATCATTTTATTTTAGGCAGACTGCTAAAAAAAAACGAATGAACAATGTTAAAATAGTACCATAAAATGGAATGGGGATTATGGTTGAATCACCGAAGAAATCTGGAATGCTGGTTTATATAAAACGTTAACAATTATGTCTGTATGTGACAGTTAATTTTTATAGGATTCAAAATGTATTGTAGCAAATAGACATGGCTATGTAATTCTCACAGATCTGTCATTCATTACGACCTACATCGTGAGAAATCCTGAAGTTTTTTGTCATTTGGAACGCTAAATATGGTGTTTATAGCTCTAATAAACTAAATGGGTTATAAACATCTATAAATAGTTTTTTATTTAAAGATGCATATTTATGCGTGTCAGGATCAATTGTAAAAATCACTGAAGCAATAATTGGCAGCAGCATGACAAGGTCTGGAGCAAACTGCTGGCATGATACATTCAAAGAACCAGACAGGTATTTTTAGATTGAGCAGGACGTGAGCATTTGCGAGAAGACCAATGGTAGTGTTGGGAGTGTCAGTGCTGAAAGAGGATAGTATTGATAAGGTGTCACAGACTGCCAAAAGATGAACATCATTATTCTTAGGAAACCATACATGCTCTCATGTGCTGATCAGAAGCATTACATTGTGGAATCCTAATGAACCATTAATTTTGGCAGCAGGACAGAAATATCTGTAGTGTATTCTCAAAAACACCAAGCTCTTGTGAAAAGAGATGAGAGGTCAAGTGGCCCCCACATTGAGCCCAAAGTAAGACGTATTACACCAGGCAATGAAAGAGGTATTTCTGTATTCTCTTTAAGGCATCTAAAAGATAATGGACGCCTAATGCCTGGACATTAACTCATGATGTATGTAATACTTTTTCTAAGGAATCCCCCATATACCAGATTCCATACCCTTCCTAGAAAGTGTTTGGATATTCTGCCCAATTAGAAAACATCAGCCGGGAGAACCAGATAGAATTGCTTCATAGAACAGTAATTGAGATGGTGGTTTTTATTATTCAGTATTTTTCACAGGTTCGAATAACCGTAGGAAAACATTATAGAGTAGAGAAATGGACCAAGCCAAATGAAGGGTATGAAGTGATCGCTAATAGATATTACTCTTACATTACAACACCTAAGTACATTCTGAAAAAAATATTTGGTTCGCTTCTAAGGGTTTATAAAATGGAGAGGAATAAGAACATCACCAACTATGCAAGATCAGAAATAATGGTTTTCTAAGACCTCAATGCATGGTGGTGTTTTAGCCATTTGATATGGCCACATTATTTTGATGGAATAATCCAAGGCCTCTGTGTTTCATGGCACATGCGCTGGGCAGTTGTTTTTCATTGTCTTTGCACATGGGCGCTATCACCACGCCAAGAAACCAAGCTGAAAACAATGGCCAAGGGGCCATACTTTAGAGTTAGAAAAGCACATGTGCAGATTGGCGATATAGTAACAAGTAAAAAAGCCAACATAGAAGGGTATAAATAAAATCTGAATGGCCACTCCTTACATAATACAACACATATCCAAACAGAAAAAAACCTATTAGTTTTGACGTTAAGGGTTGATGAATATGACGAGGGAAGACAACACTCATACTAACCACTTCCAAGATCGAGGCGAATGGTTCATCTACCAGAACAGAGTAAAAGCCACCTAAATGGATAAAGATATAAAGCGATCTGAAACTGGCACTCCTTACATATACTCAGTCAATTATCACTAGGCAGCACGAAACATCTAGTTGCATTCTAAGGTGGGATAATTATAAGAGAGTTTTTAACAAATCCCCAACCCTCAAGAAGAGGAGATATGTTTGTTTTGAAATAGAAATGAGTGTAATAATGTGATTATTATTGAGGCTGACACAAGCTATTTTAATATTGTCTTCTAGCTGTGTATTTAGTAACGAGGCTAGTATGAGAAATATTTCTTTTTAAAGCATAACTATAACGTACGTGCAACAAAAATAGTTTTAAGGCACCGCTGAGGAGAGAGAGCCTTTGGACACCAATCCAACGATACCTGTTTCCTAGTTTCTGGATTCTTATAGTCCAGAAAGATTGGGTACATGTAATATATTTCTTATTAAATCAGATCCAGATATTCCTGATGGGGTGAGGCACTTCCCGGTTATGCATCACCTCAGGGGCAGTGAGAGCCAAAACAGGACAGCATGTTGTAATTGGGCCGACAGAACTGAAGCATGTGCATGAGTTACATGCTTCGTGAATCATGAAGATCTTTTGACCATAAAACTAAGGATCTTTCAAATGATGCAGAGACAACAATGTAATTGGACAACCTGAAAGCATTTGATGAGTGTCTGCTTGTGATCATCACCTAAGGTCCACACAGCCTTCATTCTAGTGTTCATATACGCATTATCCTTGGTTACCAGGAAATGGAGATTGCTCGGGGCAACAGTGAAACTCTTGTCAGTGTAAACACCTGCAGATAGCTAATTAGAGTAAACTAGGGAGATGGCTTATGTTGCTTAGTGCAGAGATAGGCAAAAGTTTTATTTTAACTTTTTGTACAGTGTGTACTTTTAAAATAGCTTCTGCTTTCTCATTTAGTGACTCTAAAATACATTACACAGCTACCACACATTTCATTACAGATGCCAGGCAAGTTAGCTCCCCATTCATAGACTAGAATTCATTTGGTCTTCTATCAGAATGTTATGAAGTATAGTGTTGCAGGTACAGTGTGAATTCAGTCGTAGTGATATATCACTTTTTCTCGGTTGAAGATTTATAGCATAAATGGGGCGCCAAATTACTATTAAAGGAAACCTACACTAAAAGTGGTAGGTTTATAACATATAATGGCACCAGCTCGGGTAGAGCTGGTGCGCAAGCAGAGCATATTTTTGTGTAGGGGAACAAAGCCCTATCGCGATAATTAAGTTTATGTAAACTATTAATCGGCGCACGGCAACTTGGCATGGCGCACATGCGTGACGCCGGATCTAAATGCTGGATGAGCCCCGGTGCCGTCACAGAGCTCTCTGGCACACAGAGCTAGCCTGCGCAATTTAGCCCGGGAGGAAACAGGAGCTGGCTAAGTTGTGCATGGCGCATGTGTGCAGGAGAGACTTGGTGGTTGTCACGGCTCTACAGCAACTTTAGAATCCGGCGGCCGACGGGCTCGGTGCATGGGCGCCGTGACCAAGGGCGGTGCGGCCGAGTTATAAGTTAAGAACTTGAGAATTCCGTGCCATACGGGGCTTTGTTCACCCTAACAAAAAAATATGGCACTGGCAACCAAGCTGAGGTGCCATGTATAGGTGTAAAACCTACCACTGTGGAAAGCATGTTCGGGTGTTGCAGGAGGTTGTTAGTAGTGGAGGAGCAATGAATTAGTTAATGTGTTACCGACGTATGTGGCGTTAAATTTTTTATTGTACTACTGCCTAACTTGTGATGAAAATTAGAGATAAAATGTGCAAGGAAAAAACACTACGAATTCACAAGCACCTGGGCTGTTATTTGGTTTGGTGGCATACTGATCGAGCCGTAAGTGTACAAGTAATAACAATTTTAAATAAAAAAATACACAAAAGAATATATTCAAGATTATGATGTATTAAAAGCAAACCAAATCCCCTTATTCCTTTAATAACCATGTAGTAATATATTTAAAAAATACAGAAATCCCACTATATTTGATATTGCGTGTTTTCTAAACACTTTATAAATTTAGAGTTTAAATTGGGAGTGGCCTTGAAAAATATGCATTAAAATGATGTCTTTTGTCCCCCTTTAAAAAACAAAATATTGTACCAAAAAACGAAAAAAAGTTACCGAAACCTGAAGGACTTGTAAAGGTTTTAAAAAATGATTTACAATTTTCTAGGTGACACATGTGTAAGAATACCCACATTCCCATAGAAATAAACTTAATATTATAAATAAATAAAACACAATAGACCATTGTTGGTATTAAAAACACGAACCGACAATGCTTTATTATTGAGTATCCAACAGAAATTGACTAAAACCTGAATTAATCGTAGAATAATTACAAACTGACCAGATATATTATAGAACTTAGTTAGACGCATTATGAGCTGGGAGACAAAATTCACGATAAGGGAGAGATGCACACACGAATCGGGCTCTATTAGCAACCACAAACCAAAACGCCTCTAAGATTGGATGTGTTCTGTAAAATAAATACCTCTAAGAAGGGTAAATCATATCTGAATTTGTTCATATTCATTTTACTGCATGTTTTTTGTCAATAGAATCACTATTCCCCCACCACGGGTCGTGGGATAATTTCCGAAAGTACTAGCATCGGTACAGGGAGTCGTAAGTAAACATTTTAAATTTGCCAAATCTTCACTTAAAGAGTGGACCTGGTCACCGAGACAACCCACAGAGCAAATCGTGCACCCAATAATCTTCACCACCCAGCCCCTATGTCTCCCTAGTGGGTTTTTTGAACAAAATTTATAGTGCAGTTAAAGGTAAATGGATTTAAAACAAACTGCCGGACCTCCTTACCACCCCCAGGGCAAAGCCCCACGCCAGAGGACCAAGGGGCACGCTCACATTACTAAGTACTAAGGGTCCGCAGCCGCGAATCCGTCGGGTTTTTCCCGAATATTTCCTCTTTGCGCTGTATTTCACGGAATTGTGGCACACGCGATCGATTTTTGGCACAATCGCGCCGACTTTCACGCGACAGAAATCGGGGGGCGTGGCCACCGGACAACCCGAATGATTCGGAAAAACCGCAGAATTTAAAAAGCCATTTGTGTCGCAAGATCAAGCACTCACATACACCAGAAAAAAGCAGGTGAACTCCAACGGACCTCGGCGCAGCAGCGACACCTGGTGAATATCGGCGCACAGACCTTAGTGAATCCCGGCAGAACCCAAATCAGCGTCGGAGAACCCGCCGCTGGATCGCAACTGGACCGGGTAAGTAAATGTGCCCCATTGTACGAGAAGTCGGCAGCATTGCATCGCTGCCGGCTCTCTGCGGTGCGGCCGCACCACACTAACAGCGGCTGCGGCCGCAACCTGGCTTATTCTCATAGCCGGCCGCCCCGCACTGTGGCTGTGGCCGAGCCGGGCTTCTTTAAAACGGCATCACATCGCTGCCAGTTTTTCGTACAATGGTGCAGATTTACTTACCTGGTCCATTCGCGATCAAGCGGCATGTTCTCTGCGCTGGATTCGGGTCCGGCCGGGATTCATTAAGGTTGACCTCTGAGTTGTGATTTGCACCGTAGCCAAACTAAACTCTTATGCTTGTACCCCCTTCTTCTGAGCCTCTGTTCAGTATGTGAGATGGTGTTTAAAAATGTCGTCTGCTGTGTGGAGCTATTTTACGTATGCGGGTTAGTTCCCGAAGGGAATGTTGTCGCACCACAGGCCTAGGGTGGCTGATGTGGACAGCAAAATCGGTTTGTTCCCTGAAACTGGCTTGGGAAGTGAGATATTACACTATTTCCCGGTCCTCTGATAGGGACATCCAGGAAATTAATATGTTGGCCCCAGAAATCGAATTGTGTAAATCTAAGCATATCGTTGATTAAAAAGCAACAAAGTTGTCAAAATCCAGGGGGAGCCACTCCAAACCCACAACAGGTCGTCTAATAGCGGCGCCAGTACCACCCTATAGCGCCTGGGGTTCTCATCACCAAAAAATGTATCGGTTTTCCATTGGATCAGTGTAAGTTGGCAAGGGAGGGGGGGAAAATTTGCTTCCATAGGAGCCCCCTCCACTTGCAAATATACTGCGAATAATGAAACATAAAAAAGTTGTTCCTGGAGAAACTTGGTTGTAATCAGAATAAATTCTTGATGTGGTGAATAGGTATAAACTCCTCCAGATGTTGCGCCCGGAATCTATCACTTTCTGATGGGGAATAGATGAGTATAGTGCACACACGTCACAAGACGTCCAATGAAATGCACTATTCCCATTCATAGGCCTCATCCTTTGCAATTAAATGTTAGGGCGCGGAGGTGGGTGCTGGGTGGACACCGCTCAGGGGTTGTAAAATAATGGTCAAGCCAATTCTCCAGTTCTTCCCAAAGGCTCCCAATTCGCCCGCGGACAAAGGGCGACAGGCGGGGGGAGAAAAAAACGCCCTTGTTGAACTTGGGGAGAGAGGGAAGGGACCGGCCCATGAGGGGGGAACTGGACATGCCAAAAAATCCCTCTGTTTCTCACTTAGTATACTCCCAAGGCAAACCCTTCACTCCAAAATGTTTAGACAGACGGACGTTGGCAACTCCTCGTTGGGTCTGAGGGGGAGCTTGCGGTAAGTGATGGGGGTCATTCAGCATTTTCCTCGTTTATTTTCCTATAAAGAGATTGAGTCATAAAAGAACAATCGAGCCCCCCTTGTCCGCATTCCTTATATCAGATCTTATTGTTTCGACGATCCGGTAGAGAGGTTCTTTCCGAATAGGTAAATTCTGTTTTTGCAAACGTTTAGTGCATCTATCTTTTAAGATCGGTCAGTTCCCTCTCTACGAGGATCTGGATAGATTATCCATATGATCCACTCCTAAGACAGAGCGGGTAGAAGGTGGGATGGAGGTTTTAAAAGGTTTTTCTCCAAAGGTATCATTTCTGTAGATTCATTAGAAGTAATTTGAGATTTAAAGATAGCTGTTTGGTCTCTAAAATACTACAGCTCCTGGTAGATTTAATCCTGTGTACATATATTATCGGTATGATATGATGGTAGCAGGTGACAAGCTATCCTTCCCCCATGGGATCATCACCCTGTTGTGCATTGTGTATTTTAGTTGTGAAGTGATTCTCACTGTCAAATTTCTCACGAATTTGTTAACATCAAGCAATGTCCTGTTACAAGTCAAATCGGTTGAGGGCGGAAAATTTAGGCCTTTACTGAGAACCTTTAAGGTCGTCAGGAATAATTAACTAGATAGATTCAGACTGATGATTTCCAGTCCGATTCTTCGGGGTCTAGTGTAGTTTCCCGTCCAAGTTCGTTTCTTGGGTTTGCGATGGGGTCCTCGTTCGTCTCATTCTTTCTTTTCTTGTCCGGTGATTCTCCCCTGCCCCCATCATGCCCGTTTTTTGAAAGATGACATTATATGGTTAGGTGTTGGTCAGAAAGCATCGTCGGATGGGCAGGAGAAGGCTATTGAATGATTCCTCCTTCTGAGAAGCTAAATGCGGAAGATTTTATTTTCCTTTGTCGTTCTCTGTTTATTTTTTAGGATGGATTTAGGTGTGCTTTTTTGATCTGAGCGAAAGATTTTCCAAGTGTACCCCGTTGTAATATTAGTCCAATAGATCCCTATCCAAAGTATTTTTCTGCAGGTTAATAATGTTATGTTATTATTTTCCATTTCGGTGATACTGGATTCATCTCTAAGCTCCCAACCTTTGTGATATGTCTCCCTATTTACTAGCTCATCCCAATCGAGTCTTATGTCCTCCACCTCCATTTAATATTTTTGAGATGTTCTGTTCCTCTTGAACAATTAAGTTATCAATTCTCCGAACCACTCACTCAGGAGTTTGGTCCAAGTTTCTAAGAAAGAAGAGGCAGAAATAGATGGGGTGGGCATTTCTTTATACGCAATCGCGTTGGATCATTTTTCTATTCAGAATAGGATGACAGAGTCTCTGCGATCCCACCAAATTTTCACCTCTTTTTACATAGGAGTACTCTCCAGCGTCCCTGTAAAATGCTGTATCTTGTGTCTGATGCCTGCGCACCTCAATTTAAATGCATTGTGTTTCTTTTTGCGGGTCATATGCGACGATAGATCCCAGGCGCTGGTGGCTGCGGCATCATTCACACCTGGTTCCATTGTGTTTAATAACGTACAAGCAAGATATAAAGATTATAAACATAAAGTTTATATGGGTTTCCATTGTGTGATGCTGGCATGCCGTCATATAGGCTTTTTTTAAAGAGGTATGAATAAAGGCATCAAGATAATTTTACATGCCACGAAGTCTGAATGAAGCGCTGGGGTTTTTTTTCGTCAATCTGGGTGCTGTACTACACATAATTTTATGTATTTCCTCTCCTATCCATAGTGACTTGTCAAACTGGGTATATAGGGGTACAGTGGTTTGGGTTCGCACACAGTCGTAAAAACCGCTGGTGTCCAAGAGGGCCTATAAGGAAAAAAATTAAGACCAAATGCTTGAAATAAACATTGAATCCAAACAGCTATGGAAAGTATGAAGTACTGTACTGAGGCGTTTATTCAGACTCAACGTTGCCTTCCATGTCCGATTAATTTTTATCTTTGTATTTTTTGCGTGGTTTTCCAAGAAAAGAAATGTCTACATTTTACGTATCCTTGGGAGGGATGTGCTCTGAAGCAGGATTTTGGATGTGTTTGGTTGTTTGTACGTACTAAGTGTTACTGACTGGCTCGTGTACTTCTAAGGTGAGCCTCTAGCATAGATTGATTCAACAAGCATGGATGGAAAGAAGGTCTATACATCATAAAAGTCTGGGGAGATCACCGGTTATTATCTCCAGTATTCCTGGCTTGGTTTGCAAACTAAGCTGTTTGGATCTGTCATGTTTATGATATGTACAAGAACACAGAGTCTATGCGCAGAAGAAAACCGTGATCGCTTCTGCAGTATTACATTCCTTACAAAGGGGTTTGCAGAGACAAGTCCTGGAGGCCTAGTCAGTTTTTTTCTCTCTGTTCATGAAGTATGTAGCCTCAGTAAAAAGGATCCCCCATTGTCACTGGAAAGTGTTTCCTAATAGTCTGTCAGAATAAGTACAGGTAACTCAACATATTGAGGTCATACAATTCAACAGCTGAGCCTTTTGTTCAGTGCTTGCAGGTAGTTGAAAGTGGATACGTTGGCAAAGATGGGGGAGAAAAGGAGAGAAAGAAGGCAGAGCAAGAAACTAAACCGAGAATAGATAAACGTAAAAAGGAATTACTTTCATCTGAACATGCTGTGGAATATAATGAAATTGTTGAAAGGGCACACTTATGTAAAAACCTTAAAAAAATCTAATTTCATGAACAGTATGAAGATTTACAATAAATCTACTTAAGTTTAACTGAGGTACAAAGAACAACAGTGCTGAATTGCTTCTATTACTTTCTACCTTTATTATAGATAGTACCCTTCTCCTTTGTTTTAAATGACAATTTTATGATCTTTAGGTAATATGGTGAAGTGGGGGGGGGGGGGGGATAGGTATTATTCTCTTGTGGGCTTGTAAAGGTTAAATTCAGTGTAGATTTCCATTAAAGGAGTACTGTTGGTAGACTGTCCTCTAGGCAGGCCTGTACATCTAGGGCAGCTGATGGAGAAACCATGCAACACGGGGGTAGCCAGAAGGTCGGCACTCGGAGTAAGTAGTTCTTATGTGGGCACCCCCCAGACTGTTAACAGGGCAAAGATTTCACTAGAATAGAAAGGACTTGAAATCTTCCTGCAGTCCCAGGGACAACTTGAGTCCGTCGACCAAGCTCTTTAAGGTGACACATCCTTGACTGATTTGGACTGACAGGAAAACATGAGAAGGTGTGAATCTGTGAACAGGGTCGGAATATCTTTGGAGGGTCACTGCTGGGCCACGTGATGATTCTTCCTTGTATAGAGGACCCTGGAGAGAAGCTACAATGAGGTCTGATTTTCCTCCTGCTTTCAGCCTGTAGTAGGGGCGGGGGGCCAAACAATATGGTTACTGGATAAATGTCAGTTGGCACTTGATGGTAAATAAGTGGGTTTGGTGTGTGGTTTTGTAGTTTGGGCACCCCGGTCTCTAAAAGGTTTCGCCATCAATGCTCTAGGGAGGATGGCACAGTCTTCAACTCGTTTCAGGACACGCTCATGGCTCCGTCGCTACCTAATTATTCATGTTCCCTGGCTATTTAATTTTGCCTCTCTGTCCGCAGGGATGCTCAAACAGCCAGTGACACAGTCAGGTGTCTTGAAATCTTGCCACATGCCACCAAAAAATCATTCCTTGCGCAACCCGCAGGTTTCTATTGGGACTGTTTGTAGGTAGGAGTTTATCGCATATGCCGCAAACGATTCCTGTTGTCTGAGCATAGCGGGGTGGGACAGAGGGGTGTGGTGAATATTGAGCAGCAGGGGGAGTAAATAATTAGGGAACAAGCGGGGCGGGCCTTCGGCCCTATTGCATATTTTTATAGAATGTTTTATGAGAAATCTTGGAGCTAGCTGAAGACATCATCCCTATAGAAGGTAACAAGCTGCAAAGAGGACAGTAATCTGGTGGAGATGCCTTAAGACATGTATCACCTCTGACGTGTCCTAATTCTTCAAATGGAGGTCTAATATTAAAAAAACACGATGCAAGGGAGGGAGGGTTGTGAGGACCACCTCACTGAATAGAGTGCCGGCTGTTTGCAGGTCGTTCTGTTTTAAAAAACATATGGGTTCAGTACGCATTGCATTTTACACCTAGTGTTTGGCCTATGCATTCAGAATGATTGAAAATGGATTCAGCCTGTGAAGTAGATTCTCAACATCATCTGTTTGAAAGGGCTTTTGTCTCTCCCGGGGCACATCTTCTCTCTATTTTCATCTGCAGCCGATTATTAATAAGGTGCGTACCAGCTTCCAAAAATAGGTACCAGATTTCACACTTCAACGCTGCCACTGCCCCTTCAAATGCTGACTTGACGTCACATCTCATCTCATATGGTGTTAAATATTTCTTAACTTTAAATTAAAAAAAACGTTTTTTAGGCTTAAATGTATATAACAAATTAACTAGCCTCATGATCACTAAAATTCCAAAAAAGATCTTTCTTGGCCATGCCAAATTCTAAGTTGAATGAATGAGGCCAATATTAGGCCGAATAATATTCTTGGGATTGTAGATCCTATACCTTCTGTATGCTCAGTCTAGGAAAGCTTTATTTACCTATATAGAACCTTCAATGCTAATATTTAGCTTATGTTGATTAAAAATGGGGCATCAATGCCGTAAGGGTTGATTATTAGTTTTCTACTGAAAAAAACAATTGTCGGATACAGACACATTTAGTGTACACATTTATAACATATGACAATGTCCCGGAGGGAGGCTTTGTTGTAACTCCCATGGTGCAAACAGCTCCCTATAATTAATTATCTGGTAAATTTACAAATGCTGTCTGGCGAAGAAAAACGTGGCTTCTTAGTCTTGGTATTTTCAAAGAAACTGTAAACAAGAACACGTCATACAAGGAGCAAACACATGTTGACGCATACAGGGTTTTAGTTTGGTTGAGAGTCTTAACATGTACTTTGAACAAACCTTAGAAATAGATCAAGTGACTCTTATTTCTTTATATTGCACCACCATATATATGAATCTTATGGTCATGACCTATGTTCCCCTTTGTTATTGTTCTTAGGCCAAACACCATGGTTGTTAGTGAATTCAAGGATATGTTCCTGTCCTGGTTCATCAACCTACTGCAAGTGCCAGGGGATGGGTACATCATCATTGGGATTTATGAAAGCAGAGGGTCCATTCTAACCGACAGTGGTAGCTAAACCTGCTTTGATACAAACATTGCAAAATCTTCTTTAAAGAAAGATCCAGTCAGAATGATTAAAACCAGGGAGGACTATTCATAGATCCAAGGCACTATGACTTGGATAATCTTGCTAATATCCGTTATCCATGGGGCCCTCTGTCCTTCTAAAATCATTTAAAATTCAACATTTAAAGTTAAATTAATGGGCCTGAGGGTGGGTGTTCCAGAGCCCCTATGTGCTGACAGTGCTCCAGGCTATTATGATGAGTAGAACATGTTCACCTCACACTGCTTTCTCCTTGCTGTGTAATCTAACAAAAGCAGGAAGTTGAAGTGGGAAGGAGGAAGGACCTCATACTGATCATGAAATAACACTCACATGAGGGGTTCTGGAAACCATCCCAGAGGGGCCCATATGGCTGACAATGTGCTAGATTACAGTGCGTCCAGGGTTTATTTAACATGTTATTTAGCGCTTTTGAATTTAGCTTTGATAGTATCTGACACATATAAAAAGAGAGAGATGATCAGATCATGAGAGGATATCAAAACACAACGATTACTCCAAGCTTGCTAACTCCTATAACTCACACAGAGCCAGACTTGCTATATGTCTCCATCCCCTGACAAAAATACCTTATCTTGCTTGTAGCTATTAGAATAAGGAATCTGACACTGCCTTGTCTTGCTAGGCATTTGATCATGGAGGGGTAAAGGACTGGACGAACAGAGCACTGCAGTGTGCAGACAGAGAAGCTATTCCTGAGAAGAATCCGACCATAATCAGTGAGAGATTTAACGCCGTACAGATCGGGGGCAACTTACTAGTTTTAGTATGACATTAGATAACAGTGTTTAGAGGTGATATGTCGTATTCATTAGAGTTTATAATGAGATAGAACAATAAGGAGAATGTCTATATGTGTACAGGTGGTTAAAGTTTTGTGGAAACTGGGCATGTTGGGTTGGTTTTGTTGATCAATATATGGCAACTTATGCATTATTATATGAAAAATACTAGTATTTGAAAATAATCGGTACACCTGTAAAAACATGCAAACTGAATTCACTTAGGAATAATTATTTCAGGTATGTTTTAATCGTCCTCCTATGGATGGAGTCTGTATACGTTTAATATTTTTTGTACAATCTATCTTAGAACAATGGCATTTTTCTTCATTTGAGTTTCTCTTTTCAGAAAGCTTTTCCCATTTATGTTAGGTAGGTAAGTGTTCTGTAATGACATCAGAAGCAAATGTCCTTTCATATCCTCTGAAGCTTCAAAAGGGGCTTTCTAAGCAATTTAAGAGCAAATGTTCTAGTAAACCAGAAAGAGGGTTGTCATGTTCCTTCTTACAAACTTTATTAAAAGGCCTTTTAGCCGGCTTTCTTACAATTGCACATTACAATAACACGTGTGTTGTCAGTAAATAAAATGTTATCGTTCATCATTTATGTCAAGTATCTGGATCATTTAGATCATTAAACTTCATCTTGTTTAAAAAGTTCCACAATCAGACAACTAAATTTTAAACGTTGGTTTTCAACATTCAACCCTTTTTACTTTAAGCTACTTAGCACTCACTCCATTCAAGGAAAGTTCAGCAATTAATCCCTTTTATGCCTGAAGCACGAAATGTCGGCCCTTCCAAGGGATCAAAGAGGGTGGAGGAAGAAGAAAGAGGGCAGGGGATGAGTGGAAATGGAATGCGCTGACCCCACCCTGGAAATACGATCACATTACAAAGGTTGAGAGTGGTAAAGCAGCAGTAAATGGTAGAGAGAATTTGGCATGGAAATCTCATACATAGTTTATGGAAGAACTAAATATACAGATCAAACTTTATGTTCTTTTACAAATTTATCATGACAATTTAGCAACATTGGATATTACTTGCAGTTAAAGTGGAATCTGTCATCAGGTTTTTGTTACCTAATTAGGGACCAAATGGACACCAAAAAGTTGCCTTTTGGAAACGGTTTGACAAGACTTGATTAGGATTGGTATGCATGCATTTTTTGGAAACAGAGTTAATTGCATACACAACAAGCCTACAGGAGCAGATGTACTGGTAACAATTTTGCACCCAATCCAGGATTATGCATCTAGCTCTTTAAACTATTATGCAAAGTTTGTAACCAGAGTTTTGCGTTGGTTAGATAGTAGTTCCGACAATTTTAAAGCGACCAGAGTCATATGTAGGATACTAAAAACGGGGAATTAAGTACAGCTGAGAGTAGGGCAGTGATAGGGTTGGGATCAACATACTGGAATGATCTTCTGCCCCATTGGACTTTTGTCAGTCATGAAGTTCTCTATCCAGCAAATATCTACCTCTTGACGTTATTTGCCTTGACTTATTGACTGGTCTGCTGTGAACAATTGAGGGAATCACTATTCCACCTCATGTTTTTTCTCCAGGTGTATGTTTTGCAAGTTTTACTTTTGACAGCTATCTATTGATACATGGCGTCATCTTATCCCTTATGGCACCCACTTCTGGACCACTATTGTTGTGTTTTTGGATAATCCCAACAATTTTACCACGCTTCTCCGTATCTATGCAACCAAAAGCTGGTTGTCTACAGAGTTCATTTTTACCTCATGAATGTGGAGTCAATCAGACCATTTTCAGTTCGTGCCATTCATAACCCCTTTGCGCCACAATCCACATCCCAAGTTAATTTACTGCATAATTCATGCCTATTTCAGGTTGCAAATTATATGTTGTGGCATAGACAAATTGATACATTCTCAACTTACTCCTTCCTTCATTGGTGAGTATTGCCCATTACGATGAATGTATATCGGTCAGCTGTAATAATTCATCCATGTAGGCTTGCCGCCTCCTCATGCTGAATATCGTATGTGCAGTAAGCCAGTATGTCCTCAGAATAGATAAAAAGGCCGTAAATTACAGCTTGCTCAATCGTTATATTCCCCTGATATCTTTTGCTTTGAAATGGCACATACACTTTTAAATTACATCAGACACATTAGATGGTTTTATTGGCACTCTGATGCACTCTAAGCAATGCATAGGGCCATATGGGTGGCCAGTTATAAGAAGAGAAGCGGCTTTGTCATCAATGATCGTAGCAATAAACAGGCATAGATCTGGAGAGGAGTTTCTCCGAGAGATGATACCAGTCACTGAAAGATTAAAAAATGGTGTTGCTAAAAAGAAACACAGATGACCAAACAGATTGATTCAGTATCACCTTATTGATCCAATGGGAGAATGATTTTTATCGGTAGGTTCTCACCAAACATTGGACAAATTTATAAAATGGGAACAGCTCCTGATCGATATGTTCTTTCATAAAGTACAGTGATGGACGAGCCCATGAAGGAGACAATCTCAAAGAATTCCTAGTCAGCGCCTACATGGATCCTGTACAAAATCCTTTGATCCAGTGGTCCAGCCAATGACTGTTTATATGTGGGACTGACCTCTTGTGCTATCGGTGCATAGTATGGATGAGGATCATCCTTGAATTGTAAGAGGAGGAAAAAAGACTGGGATTTATATTCAGTGACAAAATCGTTTGGTAATGTTTTAAAATAACATACAAGAAAGAATTAAGGAGTATCGAATCTAGGATAAAAAGAGGCGGGTACCATTATCAGCTATTATGGGTGGGTATGGGTTTAAGGTGAAAAATATTTTGATATTATAATACACAACAAACAGGAACATGAATTTTGATTATATTCCTTATTGTGTTGTGTTGTAATTTGAGTGATGCAGTACCCAGAAATATGTAGTAAAATTTATTTTTCGGTTAGGATCCAGTGAGATTATATAGAATATATTGTAATTTTTTAGTCATGGCTATGAGGTGTGTGTGTGAGTTATTGTGGTACAGATTGTAAGTTGATTGATTCTGTATTTATGAAGGGGTGTTTCTGGATGATCATTATTTAATCACAAACTTTTAGTAGTTGGGCAACATTTTGCATGACGTACTCTATGTTATAGGGTGATGGAAATCCCCAAATTCACTTGAGTCATTGTTCTTACTTTTTTAGATTTATTTGTGGTGGATTAGACATTATAAATGGTTAGCAACTGGACACTCATTATAGATAATGTTGTTATGCAGCACCTAGCGCGGCGCAGGCCCTTTCTTTGCATGGGGTCCTGGTGCGCCCCTGTCCTACTTGGGATCAAATGTCCCGAAGGGCATGTGCTTTGTAATTTAGCGTTGTAAGCTATGGTGGTCTTTGGATTATGGGGCTTACAGTACTTACAGACCCTAATGTTTAGTCATGAATAGAATGCTAAAGTAAGTGGAGAGAGCTTGTTCATACATTTTATTTATAGGCAGACTGCTAAAAAAAAACGAATGAACAATGTTAAAAATAGTTACCATAACAAATGGGACGATGAGGATTATTGGTTGAATCACGAAGAAAATCTGGAATGTGGGTTAGTAAAAAGACGATATAACAATATTGTCGTATGTGACAGTTAATTGTTATAGGATTCAAAATGTTATTGTAGCAAATAGACATGGCTCATTAATACTTCACAGATCTGTCATTCATTGCGACCTACATGTGTAGAAATCCTGAACTGTTTTTGTCATTTGGAACTGCTAAAATGTGTTTATAGCTCTAATAAACTAAATGGGTTATAAACATAAAATTAGTTTTTAATTTAAAGTGCATAATTTATGCGTGTCAGGTATTGTGAAAACATGCACCTGAAGCAATAATTGGCAGCAGACATTGGACAAGTTGGAGCAAAACTGTGGCACTAGTACATTCAAAGAACCAGACAGGATTTTTAGTATTGAGCAGGACGTGAGCATTTGGCTGAAGAAGACCAATGGTAGTGATTGGGAGTGTCAGTGCTGAAAGAAGGATAGTATGATAATGGTCACGACTGCCAAAAGATGAACATCATTATTCTTAGGAAACCATATGCTCTCATTGTGATGAAAGCATTCAGGGATCCTAAGTGAACCAGTTAATTTGGTCATGCATGGCATGAAATATGTAGTTATCTCAAAAACCAAGCTCTTGTTAAAAGGCTGAAGAGGTCAAGTGCCCCCACCATGAGCCAAAGTAAGACGCTTATTACACCAGGAATGAAGAGGTAGTACTTCTGCTATTCTCTTTAAGCATCGTAAAAGATAATGGACGCCTAATGCCTGACATTAACTCATTGATGTAATATTTTTCATAAGGAATTCCCCATATACCAAGATTCCATACCCTCTAGAAAGTGTTGGGATATTCTGCCCAATTAGAAAAATAGCCGGGAGAACCAGATAGAATTGCTTCAGTAGAACATATTGAGTGGTGTTTTTATATTCAGTATTTTTCACAGGTTCGAATTAACCGTAGGAAACATTATAGAGTGAGAGAAATGGACACAAGCCAGAATGAAGGGTACTTGCATATCGGCTAATAGTATACTGTTACATTACAACCCTAAGACATTCTGAAAAAAATATTTGGTTTCGCTTCTAAGGGCTTTATAAAATGCAGAGAGTGAATAAGAACATCACCAACTAATCAAGATCAGAAATAATGGTCTTTCTAAGACCTCATGCATGCGTGGTGTTTTAGCCATTTGATTGGCCACATTATTTTGAATGGAATAAATCTAAGGCTCTTGTTTCATGGCCACATGCGCTGGGCAGTTGCTTTTGTCTTGTCTTTGCACATGGGCGAACTCACCCGCCAAGGAAACCAAGCTGAAAACAATGGCCAAGGGGCCAGTTACTTTAGAGTTTAGAAAAGCACAGTGCGATAGGTGGACATAGAGTAACAAGTAAAAAGCCAAGCATATGAAGGGTATAAAACATATCTGAAATGGCACTCCTACATTGAAGCAACACATATCCAAAACAGAAACAAAACCTATTAGTTCTTGACGTTAAGGGTTGATATCATGAGAGGAGCAAACATCATACTAACCACTTCCAGATCAGGGAATGGTGCTCTACTAGAACAGAGTTTAAAAGCCACCGAAAGGATAAGATATAAAGCGATCTGAAACTGGCACTCCTTACATTATCAGCACAATTATACTAGCTAGCAAGAAACACTAGTTGCATTCTAAGGTGGGATAATTATAAGAGAGTTTTTAACAACATCCCCACCCTTCAAGAAGAGAGTATGTTTTTTTAAATAGAAAGAGTGTAAATAATGTGATTATTATTGAGGCTGATCACAAGCTTATTTTAAATATGTGTTCTAGCTGTGTATTTAGTAGAGGATATATGAGAAATATTTCTTTCTAAGCATAATATAAACGTACGTGACAAAAATAGTTTTAAGCACGCGCGAGAGAGAGAGCCTTTGGCACCAATCTCAAGAACCTGTTCTGTTTCTGGTTTTACTAGCCATCCAGAAAATTGGTACTTTATATTAGTTCTTATTAAATCAGATCCAGTATTTCCTGATGTGGGTGAGCACTTCCGGTTCTGACATGCACCTCAGGCAGTGAAGCCAAAACAGGACAGCATGTTTGTAATTGGGCCGACAGCGAACTGAAGCATGTGATGGAGATTCATGCTGTGAGATCATGAAGATTCTTTTGACCATAAAACGTAACGGATCCTTTCAAATGACGTGCAGGACAACAATTGTAATTGGGACAACCTGAAGCATTTGATAGTGTCATGCTTGTGATCATCACCTAAGGTCCTACAAGCCTCTTCATCTCTAGCTGTTATATACGCATTATCATGGTTACCAGCGAAATGGAATGCTCTGGTGGCAAAGTGAAACTCTGATCAGCTGTAAACACCTGCAGAAGCAATTAGAGTTAGAATAGGGAGACTGGCTTATGTTGCTTAGTGCAAGAGCATAGGCAAAAGTTTTTTAACCTTTTTGTACAGTTGTACTTTTCAAATAGCTTCTGCTTTCTCATTTAGTGCACTCTAAAATACATTACACAGCTACCACACATTCTTACAGATGCAGGCCAGTTTCGTCCACCATTCATCGAATAGAATTCATTGGTCTTCTATTCAGAATGTTATGAAGTTAGGTGCAGACAGATGTGAATTCAGGTCGTAGTGATATATCACTTTTTCTCGGTTGAAGTTTATAGCATAAACTGGGGCAGCCAAATTACTATTAAAGGAAAACCTACAACTTAAAAGTGGTAGGTTTATACACATATACATGGCACCAGCTCGGGTGAGCTGGTTGCCAAGCAGAGATATTTTTGTGTAGGGGAAACAAAGCCCTATCGCAGATAATTAGAGTTCATATGTACTTATTAACTCGCGCACCGGCAACTTGGCATGGGCACATGCTGCGCCGGATCGTAAATGCTGGATGAGCGGCTGCACGTCACGAGCTCTCTGGCACACGGAGCAGCTGCGCAATTTAGCCCAAGGGGAAACAGGAGCATGGCTTAAGTTGTGCATGGCGCATGTGTGCGGAGAGATGGTGAGTTGATCAACGGCTCTCAGCAACTTTAGGAATCCGGCGGCCGACGGGCATCGGGCATGGGGCGCCGATGACCAAGGCGAGTGCGCCGAGTTATAAGTTCATATGAAACTTGAGAATTCCTGCATCGGGCTTTGTTCACCCTAACAAAAAAATATTGGCACTGGCAACAAGCTGAGGGCCATGTATAGGTGTAAACCTACCACTTGTGGAAAGCATGTTCGGGGTGTTGCAAGGAGTTGTTAGTAGTGGGGATGCAATGAATTAGTAATGTGTTACCGACGTATGTGGCGTTTAATTTTTTATTGTACTACGCCTAAACTTGTGATGAAAATTAGAGATAAACATGGCCAAGGAAAAAACACTACGAATTCACAGCACCTGGGCTGTTAATTTGGTTGGTTGGCCATATGATGAGCTCGTAATGTAAATAAAACAAATTTTAAATTAAAACAAATAACCAACAACGAATTACTATTAAATTATGATAAGTATTAAAAGCAAACAAATCCCACCTTATTCCTTTAATAACCATTAGTAATATTTTAAAAATACAAAATCCCCTATATTTGATATTGCTGTGTTTTTAAACACTTTATAAATATTAGATTAAATTGGAGAGTGGCCTTGACAAATATGCATTAAATTGATGTCTTTGTGTCACCCCTTAAAAAAAATATTGTACCAAAAAAAGAAAAAAGTACCGAAATCTGAAGGTTGTCAAAGTTTTAAAAAATGATTACAATTTGTCGTAGGTGACACATGTAAAGAATACCCACATTCCCATACGAAATAAACTTAATACTTTAAATAAATAAACACACAATAGACCATTGTTGGTATTAAAAAGACTGAACCGACAATGCTTTATTATTGAGTATCCAAACGAAATTGACATTAAAACTGAACTAATGCAGTAGAATAATCGTACAAACTGACAGCAATATATAATAACCTTAGTTAACCTGCATATGAGCTGGGAGACCAAAATCACGCTAAGGGAGTAGATGCCACACCGAATCGGCTCTATAGCAACGCCCAAACCAAAAACGCCTCTAAATGTATTGGATGTGTTCTGATAAAAAGTAAATACCTCTAAAGAAGGGTAAATCATTCTGAATTTGATTCTTTCATTTTACTGATTTTTGTTGCCAATAGAATCACTATTCCCCCACCACAGGGGTCGTGGGATAATTTCCGAAAGACTAGCATGCGGTACAGGGAGTGCTGTAAAGAACATTGTTAAATTTGACCAAATCTTCCTTAAAGAGGGACTGCACCGAGGAAACCCAACAGAGCAAAATCGTGCACCCAATAATCTTCACCACCACAGCCCCTTAGTCTCCCTAGTGGGTTTTTGAACAAAATTTATAGTGCAGTTCAAGGGTAAATGGATTTAATAAACAACTGCCGACCTCCTTACCACCCCCAGGGCAAAAGCCACCGCCAGAGGCACCTAGGGGCTCACATTATAAGGTCCGCAGCAGGCCGAATCCGTGGGTTTTCCACGAATATTTCTTTGCGCTTGTACTTTCACCCCCGGAATTGTGAGACACGCGATCGATTTTTGGACAATCGCGCCCGATTCCGCGGACAGAAATCGGGGGGCGTGGCACACCGGGGACAACCCGAATGGGATTCGGAACAAACGCCAGAATTAAAAGAGCCTTGGTGTCGCAGGTTAAGCAATACACATACACCAGGAAAAAAAAAAGCAGGTGAACTTCTAACGGACTGGCGCGAAGCAGCGACACCTGAGTGGTATCGGGCGCCAGAACCTTAGTGAATCCCAGGAGAAGACAACACCAATCAAGACGTCCGGAGAACCCGCGCGTGGCATAGCAACTGGGAACGGGCGTAAGAAATGTGCCCAATTGTACGAGAAGTCGGCAGACATGGCATCGCGTGCCGGGATCTCTGCGGTGCTGGCCGCACCGCACTAAAGCGGTGCGGCCGCAACCTGGCGTATTCTCATAGCCGGACCGCCCCGCACTGGTGGCTGCGATGCGCGAGGGACATTTGATTATTCTGCCGTGTTTTTCTTTCCCACTTATAAACAGGGCATCAAATCGCTGCCAAGTTTTCGGTACAAAAAAATGGATGGATTTACTGTACCTGGTCGATTTCGCGATCAATGAGGCGATGTGTTCTATGCGTGGTGTCGGTAACCGGCACGGAGTCATAAGGTAGTCTGCCGCCGTCTCCAACCAGGTGGCGGCTACTGTTGGCTGAAGAGCACGGACCGCACTGGAATACAACCGAGCGGGGCTGAGTGAAGGTCATGCGTGACAGTCGCCAAGCCGAGTTGCGCCACAATCACATCCAGTGCGACCAAAAATCCCGGCCAATCAGGAGGAAATCGGCGGGGGGGGGCAAATCGGAAATGGGGTAACATGTCGGGAAAAAACGCGAGAATGGGCCCTAGTAAATGACCCCAATGTGTCCACTGCGAAGGAGCGGCTGGGGGGTGCATTGTGTCGGTCGCGCGCCTATAATAAATAACTCCGATTGCAGCGCGCGAGATAACACGAATCCGACTTCTGACTTGGTAAGAGGTCGGAGGTTTTAATCCATTTTTAACTGCAACATAAATTTAAAAAAAAACGGCAGGGAGGAAACGGGGCTCAAAGGGGCTGGGGGAAGGATTATGGGGGGGCACATTTGCTCTGTGGGTTTGCCGCGGTGACAGGTCCTCTTTAATTCCCACAGAAACTCCAATGTACTGACCTTGCCTAAATCATTGCCTTCTACGTGCAGGGTCAGAACATTAGGAAGAGGCCAAATAGAAAGTAACTTTTTTACTTCCCAAATTACCTTTCTCCATCTCAAACCTCTAAAATTAAACCAAAATACAGGCAGTCCCCGGGTTATGTACAAGATAGGGACTGTAGGTTTGTACTTAAGTCGAATTTGTATGTAAGTCGGATCTGGTAGTTTTATAAATGTACAGTAGGTTTTGATACTTGTGCTCCTGTTCAGATTTCACCCCCAACTTCTTTGATGTTTTATAGCCCCCCTTAATTTCATCACATTCCCATTATATCAGTGGCTTCTGTGCGCATAAAGAACAAGCCGCTGGTATCCTGCGACTGCTTCCTTCTTTAGTTACCCACCCCTCCGCTTGTATCACTGAGATCACGGTCCCGTTATATCAGTAGCTTGTAAAGCGCTTCCATGCGCATAAAGAACAAGCCAATGGTATAACTAAGGACACAGTCGCACAATATCAACAGCTTGTTCTTTATGTGCACGGAAGGGCTTTACAAGCCACTGATATAACGGGACCGCTATCTTAGTGATACAAGCAGAGGGGAGTGTAACTAAGGACGCAGTCGCACGATACCAGTGGCTTGTACTTTATGCGCACGGAACATGTGTACTTTATACCACCTCCCCCTCCGCTTGTATCACTAAGGAGGCGGCGGCAAACAGAAGAGCAGCACAAGTCAATCCAGCATTACTGCAAGGGTTATTTAGGGTAAATAAATGCTACTGCGATCCGAGGAATGGGTCAACCATAGAAACAAATGGGGTCCTCGGCCCTGCATGCGTGGGTGAGGACCTGTCGTATCTAGGGGTCAGTCGTAACTCGGGTCGTTGTAAGTCGGGGACTGCCTGTACATTCAACAATTTGGGATTAAAACCTAGATTCCAGCTCTTTTCTGTGCCTAAAATACAAAAGAATGGCCAAAGATCCACACAACTTATTGGGAACCTAAAAACAAAATATTAGTTGGGTAATAACAAATGTAGTCTTACAATTAACTTTAGATGAGCAGACTCCTATCTACCAATTCTTCTTAATACTGCATCACTAAAACCCAGATGTGCTGCTTCAGTCTCTGCTCCGATAAGGAAAGAATGCAACAAAATCCTTAAATTATCCAAACCCAAATAAACTAAACATTTATGCAAAACTGCATTAAATTGGTACATCATAACATTGGAGCAATCCTTACATAGCGGCAAAGGACCAGCCACTTGAGGCCCCCCGAAATGTTGTGTGAATCTAAGATTCATATCATTTAAATTTAAAAAGGCAACAAAGTTGTCAAACTCCAGGGGTGAGCCACTCCACACCCACAACAGGTCGTCTATATAGCGGCCATACCACCCTATAGACGACCTGTGTGGGTTCCCATCATCAAAAATGTATCGTTTCTCCCATTGGATCATGTAAATGTTGGCAAGGGAGGGGGAAAATTTTGCTCCCCTAGGAGCCCCCTCCACTTGCAAATAATATTGGGAATTGAACATAAAAAAGTTGTTCTCTAGGAGAAACTTGGTTGTCATCAGAATAAATTCCTTTAATTCTGGTGAATAGGTACTGAACTCCTCCAGATGTTTCGCCAGGAATACTATCACTTTCTGATGGGGAATAGATGAATATAGTGCACACACGTCACAAGACGTCCAACTGAATACGCTATCCCATTTCATAGCTTCAATCTTTTGCAATAAATGTTTAGTGTCACGGAGGTAGCTGGGTGTGACACCAATCAGGGGTTGCAAATAATGGTCAAGCCAATCTCCCAGTCTCTCCCCAAGGCTCCCAATGCCCGCGACAATAGGTCGACAAGGCGGGGGAAAAACTCCCTTGTGAACCTTGGGGAGAGAGTGGAAGACCGGCATGACGGGGAACTGGACATACAGAAAATCCCTCTGTTTCTCACTTAGCACCCCCAAGGCTACCCCTTCCTCCAAATGTTTAGACAGACTGAGTTGGCAACTCCTCGTTGGGTCTGAGGGGAGCTTGCGGTAAGTGATGGGGTCATTCAACATTTCCTCATTTATTTTCCTATAAAGAGATGCGTTCATAAGAACAATCGAACCCCCCTTGTCCGCATTCCTTATTATCAGATCTTTATTGTTTCGAAGATCCCGTAGAGAGGTTCTTTCCGAATGGGTTAAATTCTGTTTTCTTGCAAAAGTATTGCATCTATCTTTAAGATCGGTCAGTTCCCTCTCCACGAGATCCTGAAATCTATCCATATGATCACTCCTAGACATGAGCGGGTAGAAGGTGGGATTGTTGGTTTTAAAAGGTTTCCCCAAATGGTTGTCTATTTCTGTCGATTCGTTGGATAGTATTCTGAGATTAAAGATAGCTGTTTGATCTCTAAAATCTTCAGGTCCTGTATTAATATTTAATTCCTGTGTACATATATTATCTGGTGTGATGGTAGCAGGTGATAAGCTACCCTCCCCCATGGGATCATCACCCTGTTGTGTATGCATTTTATTTGTGAAGTGGTTCCTCACTGTCAAATTTCTCACAAATTTGTTGACATCCAGCAATGTCCTATACAAGTCAAAATCTGTTGAGGGCGAAAAATTTAGGCCTTTACTGAGAACCTTTAAGTGTTCGTCAGGAATAATATAACTAGAGAGATTCAGAACTGATGATTTCCAGTCCGATTCTTCAGATCTAGCGGAGTTTCCCGTCCCTAGGTTCGTTTCTTGGGTTGTGATGGGGTTCCTCGTCTCGTCTTCATTCTTTCTTTTTCTTGTCCTGTGCTTCCTCCCTGCCCTCCTGCCCCGTTTTTTGAAGATGACATATTATGGTTAGTTGTTTGGTCAGAAGCATCATCGGATGGGCAGGAAGAGGAGCTATTGAATGATTCCTCCGTTTCTGAGAAGCTAACATGTGGAAGATTTTTATTTTTCCTTTGTCGTCTGCTCTGTTTATTTTTTAGGATGGATTTAGGTGTGCTTTTCTGATCTGAGCGAAAAGATTTCCAAGTGTACACCTCGTTGTACTTATAGTCCAATAGGTCCCTATCGAACTTCTTTTTCTTCATATTCATAATATTATTTTCCATTTCGGTGATACTGGATTTCATCTCTAGCTCCACTTTTGATATGTCCTCAGCTGTTACTAGCTCACCCAATCGATTCTTTATGTCCTCCACCTCTACTTTGATATTTTTGAGTATGTTCTGTTCCTCTTGAACAATTAAAGTTATCAATTTCTCCGAACACTCACTCAGAGTTTGGTTCCAAGTTTCTAAGAAGAGGTCAGAGTAGATGGTGGTGGGCATTTTCTTTATACGCAATCCGCGTGGAATCATTTTTCTATTCAAATAGGATGACAAAGTCTCTGCGTCCCACCAAATTTTGACCTCTTTACCTAGGAGTCTCTCCCAGCGTCCCTTTAGAATGCTGTATTCTTGTGTCTGTATGCCTGCGCCACCTTCAATGTTAAATAGCATTGCTGCTTTCTTTTTGCGGTCATCTGCGCACGATATATCAATGTCGCTGGTGGCTGCGGCATCATTCACACCTGGTTCCATTGTGTTTAAATAAGCGTACAAGCAAGATATAAATATATATAAACATAAAGTTTATATGGGTTTCCATTGTGTTATGCTGCCTGCCGTCATATATGCTTTTAAAGAGGTATGAATAAAGAATCAAGATAATTTTTTACATTCACGAACGTCTGAAGCGCTGGTTCTTCATATTCTGGTTGCTGTAATACACCTAATTTTATTTATTTCCTCTCCTATCCAATAGTGACCTTGTCACAACTGGTATATATGGGTACAGTGTGGGTAGCACACAGTCGTAAAAAACGCTGGTGTCCAAGGGGCCTATAAGAAAAAATTAAAGAACAAATGCTTTGAATAAACATTGAATCCAAACAGCTATGTGAAGTACTGAAGTACTGTACTGAGGCGTTTATTCCGACTCAATTTGCCTTCCATGTCCGATATTTTTTATTTTTGTATTTCCGTGGTATTTTCCAATAAAGAATTTCTACATTTTACGATATCCTTGGAGTGGATGTTTGCTCTTGAAGCCGGATTTGTTTGGTTGTGTACTGTACTAAGTGTTACTGACTGGCTCGTGTCTTCTAAGGTGAGCCTCTAGCATAGATTTACTTCAACAGCATAGGACTGGGAAGAAGGTCTATACATCTCAAATGTCTGGAGCTCACCGGTTATTTATTCTCCAGTATTCTGGCTTTGTTGCAACTAAGCTGTTTGGATCTTGTATGATTTATGATATTTTACAAGAACACAGAGTCTGCTGCAGAAACCGTGATCGTTCTGCAGTTTACATTCCCTTACAAGGGGTTTATCAGAGACAAGTCACTGGAGGCCTAGTCAGTTTTTTTCTCTCCTTTTCATTAGAAGTTTGTAGCCCAGTAAAACAGGATCCCCCATTGATCACTGGATAAGTGTTTCCTAATAGTCTGTCAGAATAAGTACAGGTTAACTCACATATTGAGTGTCATACAATTCAACAGCTGAGCCTTTTGTTCAGTGCTTGCAGTTAGTTGAAAGTGATACGTGAAAAGATGAGGGTGAGAAAAAGAGAGACAGAAGGCAGAGCAAGAAATAAACCAGCAGAATAAGATAAACTTAAAAACAGAATTACTTTCCTCTGAACATGCTGTGGAAATCAATGAAATTTGTGAAAGGGCACACTTATGTAAATAACTTAAAAATCTAATTTTCTATGAACAGTATGAATATTTACAATAAATCTACTTAATTTAACTGGTACAAAGCACAGCCAGTGCTGAATGCTTCTATACCTTTATACCTTTATTATAGATAGTACCCTTCTCCTTTGTTTTAAAAATGACCGTTTTATGATCTTTATGTTAATATAGGTGAAGTGGGGGGGGGGGGGGGCATTAGGTATTATTTCTCTTGTGGTGCTTTGTAAAGGTTAAATTCAGTGGTAGATTTCCATTAAAGGATTACTGTTGGTAGACTGTCCTCTTATGCATGCTTGTTACCTCTAGGGCAGTGATGGCGAACCTATGGCACGGGTGCCAGAGGTGGCACTCGGAGTTCTTTCTGTGGGCACCCAGACTGTCTCCACAGGGCAAAGTTCACTAGAAAGGACTTGAATCTTCCTGCAGTCCCAGACAACTTGAGATCCTTCTCCCAATGCTCTTTTAAGGTGACACATCCTTGACTGATTGGAACTGCAGGAACAGTGAGAAGGTGTGAACAGGGTCGGAATATCTTTGGAGGTCCCTTGCTGGCCCCGTGATTCTTCCTGTATAGAGAGACCCTGGAGAGAAGCTACAATGAGGTCTGAATTTTCCCTCCTGCTTTCAGCTGTATTAGTGGCCTGAGGGGGCCAAACAATTGATGGTTACTGTATAAATTGTCATGTTGGCACTTGATGGTAAATAAGTGGGTGTTGGTTGTAGTTTGGGCACCCGGTCTCTAAAAGGTTCGCCATCACTGCTCTAGGGGATGATGGCACAGTCTTCAACTAGTTTCAGGACAGCTCATGGCTCCGTCGCTACCTAATTATTCATGTTCCCTGGCTATTTAATATTCACCTCTCTGTCCCGCCCAGGGATGCTCAAACAGCCAGTGACATCAGTCAGTTGTCTTGAAATCTTGCACATGCACCAAAACTCATTCCTTGCGCAACCCGCAGGTTTCTATTGCGGCTGTGTAAGGTAGGAGTTATCGCATATGCGCAAGATTTCCTGTCTGTCTGAGCATAGCGGGGTGGGACAGAGGGGTGAATATTGAGCAGCCAGGGGGAGTAAATAATTAGGGAACAGCGGGGCGCCTTCGGCTTATTTGCATATTTTTATAGAATTGTTTTATGAGAAATCCTTGGAGCTAGCTGAAGACATCATCCCCTATAGGTAACAAGCATGCTAAAGAGGACAGTAATCTGGTGGTAGATGTCCTTTAAGACATGTATTCACCTCTGACCGCTGTTCCTAATCTTCAAAATGGAGGTCTATTAAAAAACACGATGCAAGGGAGGGAGGGTTGTGAGGACACCTCACTGAATAGAGTGACGGCTGTTTCGCAGTGTGCGCTTCTGTTTTTTAAAAACATATGGGTTCAGTACGCATGCATTTTACACCTAGTGTTTGCCTATGCATTCAGAATGATTGAAAATGGATTCAGCCTGAAGTAGATTCTCAACATCATCTGTTTGAAAGGGCTTTTGTCTCTTCCCTGGGCACATCTCTCTCTCTTTTCATCTGCAGCCTATTATAATAAGTGTATTACAGCTATCCAAAATAGTTACCATATTTCACACCTTCAACCGCTGCCACTGCCCCTTCAAACTGCTGACTTCTGAACGTCACATCTCATCTCATCTGGTGTTAAATATTCTTAACTTTAAATTAAAAAAACGTTTAGCTTCATATATATATAACAAATAACTAGCCTCATGATCACTAAAATTCCAAAAAAGTATCTTTCTTGGCACATGCCAAATTCTAAGTTGAATGAATGAGGCCAATAATTAGGCAGAATCATATTCTTGGGATGTATATCATATACCTTCTGTATTGCTCAGTATAGGAAAGCTTTATTTACCTATATAGACTACACATGCTAATATTATATTATGTTGAATTAAAATGTGGCATCAATGCAGTAAGGGTTCTGCTTATGTGTTTCTACTTGAAAAAAACAATGTCAGGATGCAGATACATTAAGTGTACACTGATATACATATGTTACAATGTCCAGGGGGGCTTTGTCATGTAACTCCCATGTGCAAACCAGCTCCCCTATAATTAAATTATGGTAACATACAATTGCTTGTCTGGCAGAAAAGTGGCTTCTTAGTCTATGGTATGTTCAAAAGAAACTGTAAACAAAAACATGTCATACAAGGAGAACAAACCTGTTGACATACAAGCTTTTAGTTTGGTTGAGAGTCTTTAAACATGTACTTTGAACAAACCTTAGAAATTAGAATCCAAGTGACTTCTTATCTTCTTTATATGCACCACCTATATATTATGACATCTTATGGTCATGACCTATTTCCCCCTTTGTTATTTGTTATTAGGCCACAACACCCATGGTCTGTTAGTGAATCAAGGACTATGTCATGTCCTGTTTCATCAACCTACTGCACTGCCAGGGATGGGATACAATGCATCATTGTGATTTATGAAGCAGAGTGTCCCATTCCTAGCAGTGGTAGCCCTAAACCTGCTTTGATACAAACATTGCAAAAATCTTCTTAAAGAAAATCCAGAATGATAAACCAGGGAGACTTATTCATAGATCAAGGCACTATGACTGTGATAATCTTCTAATATCTGTTATCCATGGCCTCTTTCCTTCTAAAATCAACTTTTAAAGTTATATTAATGTGCCTGAGGTGGGTGTTTCCAGAGCCCCTATGTGCTACAGTGCTCCAGGCTATTATGATGAGTAGAACATGTTTCACCCTCACACTGCTTTCTCCCTCTGCCTGTGTAATCTAACAAAAACAGCAAGTGCAGTGGAAGGGAGACCTCATCTGATCATTGAAAATACCTCACTGAGGGGTTCTGGAAACATCCCCAGAGCCCATATGTGCTGACAATGTGCTTAGATTATCAGGGTCCAGGGTTTATTTACACTTTTATTTAGCTTTTGAATTTAGCTTCTGCTAGTATCTGACACATATAAAAAGAGAGATGATCAGATCCATGAGATGGATATAAAACACAACGATACTCTCAGCTCTGCTAACTCACTTATAACTCACACAGAGCCAGCTCTGCTATATGTCTCCATCCCCTGACAAATACCTTATCTTGCTTGTAGCTATTAGAATAAGACTCTGAACACTGCCTGTGTCTATGCTGGCCTTGTAATGGAGGGGTAAAGGACTGGACGCACAGAGCACTGCAGCTGTGCAGACAAGAGAAGCTATTCCTGAGAAGAATCCGACCATAGTCAGAAGATTTACGGTCAGATCCTGGGGCAACCTTAGATAGACATTAGATAACAGTTTTATGCAGGTGATATGGTATTATCATATAGTTATAATGAGATAGAACTAAAGAGAAATGTCTATATGTTACAGTGTAAAAGTTTTTGTGGAAACTGGGGCAGTGTTGTTTGATCAATATATGGCAACTTTATGCATATTATATGAAAATAATAGTATTTGAAAATAAATAATCGGTACACCTGTAAAAACATGCAAATGACTTCACTTAGGAAATAATTATTTCTCAGGATATGTTTTTAATCGTCCTCCCTTATGGATGGAGTCTGTATACGTTTAAATTTTTTGTACTATCTATTAGACCAATGGCATTTTTCTTCTATTTGAGTTTCTCTTTTCAGAAAGCTTTTCCCATTTTATTTGCTAGGATAAGTGTTCTTGTATATGAATCAGAAGCAAAATGTCCTTTCATTACCCTCTGAAAGCTTCAAAGCTTTCTAAGCAATTTATTAAGAGCAATTCTTCCTAGTAACCAGAAAGAGGGTTGTCATTGTTCCTTTCTACAAACATTTAAAAGGCCTTTTAGCCGTCTTCTTACAATGCAAATTACAATAACACGTTGTGTCAGTAAATAAATGTTATCGTTCACTCATTTATGTCAATGTATCTGGATCATTTAGATCATTAACTTCATCTTTGTTTAAAATTCCACAATCAGAACACAACTTTTTTAACTGTTGGTTTTCAACATTCAACCCTTTTTACTTTAAGCTACTTAGCACTCACTCCATTCAAGAAAGTTTCAGCCAATTAATCCCTTTATGCCTTGAAGCACGAATGTCTGCTCCAAGGGATAAAGAGGGTGGAGGAAAAGAGGTGATGGGAGAGTGGAGAATGACTGCTGACCCCACCCTGGAAATACGATACATTACAAGTGTTGAGAGTAAAGCAGCATGTAAATGGTAAGGAGAATTTGGCATGGAAATCTCATAATCCCATGTTATGGAAAGAACTAAATATACAGATAAACTTTATGTTTCTTTACAAATTATCCTGACAATTTAGCAACATCTGGATATACTTGCAGTTAAAGGGAATCTGTCATCAGGTTTTTGTTACCTAATCTGAGACCCAAAATGACACCAAAAGTGCCATTTTGGAAACTGTTTGACAGACTTGATAGGATTGGTATGCATGCATTTTTTGGAAACAGAGTTAATTTGCATACACAACAGCCTACAGGAGCAGATGTACTGTGTAACATTTGCACAATCCTAGATTTATGCATCTGCATCTTTAAACTATCTATGCAAAGCTTTGTAACAGAGTTTTGCGGTTAGATCATAGTTTCCGACAATTAAAGAGACCCAGAGTCAGTAGGATACTAAAACTGGGGAATAGTACAGGAGAGTAGGCAGTATAGGGTTGGGATCACATACTGGAATGATCTTCTGCCCCCATTTGACTTTTGTAGATCATGAAGTTTCTCTCTCAGCAAATATCTACCTCTTCTGATGTTTCTTTGCCTCTGAATGGTTTTCTGCTGTGACAATATGAGGGATCACTACTTCACCTCATTGTTTTTTCTCCAGTGTATTTTTTGCAAGTTTTACTTTTTGTACAGCCATCTATTGATTACATGGCCTCTTCTTCTCCCTTTATGCACCCACTTCTGACACTCCTTTGTTTTTGGAAATCCCAACAATTTTACCACGCTTCTTCACATTTATAGCAACCAAAAGCTGGTCTACAGAGTTCTATTTTACCTTCATGAATGTGGAGTCAATTCAGACCATTTTCAGTCCTGTGCCAATTCATTAACCCTTTGCGCCACAATCTAACATCCCAGTGTAATTTACTGCATAATTCTGCCTATTTCAGGTGCAAATTACTCTGTTATTTGGCATAGACAAATTGACACATCTCCCCTATTACTCTTCATTGGTGAGTAATGCCCATTTACGAATTAAATATCTGTCAGCTGTAATCATTCATCCATTAGCTTCCTTGCCCCTCATGCTGAAATACTAGTATGTGCAGTAGCCACGTATGTCCTCAGAACTAGATAAACAGGCAGTTAAATTACAGCTTGCTCAATCGTTATATCCCCTGATATCTGCCTTTGAAATGGCACCATACACTTTAAATTACATCAGACACATTAGATGGTTTATGCACTTCTGCATGCCTCCTCAGTCAATGATTAGGGCCATCTGGGTGGCCAGTTATTAAGAGAGAAGCGGATTTGTTCATCTAATGAACTGTACAATAAACAGGCATATGATCTGGAGAGGAGTTTCTCCGAGAGATGATACAGTCACTGAAAGATAAAAAATTGTGTAAAAAGAACACAGATAGACCAACAGATTTGATTCATATCACCCTTTAATGATCAATGGGAGAAATGAGGTAGGTTCTCACCAAACATTGGCAAATTTTAAAAATGGAACCCTCCTTGACGAATGTTCTTTCATAAAGAACATTGATGACGGCCCATAGAAGGAGAGATCTCAAAGACATCCTAGTTCAGAGCCACTATGTATCTCCTGTACAAAATTCCTTTGGATCCAGTGGTCCGCCAAAGGACTGTTATACATGTGGAGACTGCACCTCTTGTGCTAATATGGTGAGAGCATCATCCTTTGAATCTGTAAGAGGAGGAAAAAGACTGGGATTATATGTCATGACAAATCGTTTGTGTAATGTTTTAAATAACATACAATAAGAATTAAGGAATTCGAATCTAGGATAAAAAGAGGGTACCATTCATTATTTAATTATGGTGGATATGGGTTTAAGTGAAAAATATTATTGATATTATAATAAACAGGAACATGATATTTTGATAAATATTCCTTATTGTAGTTGTGTGTAATTTGATGTATGCAGTACCCAGAAATAATGTATAATTTATTTTTCGGTAGGATCCAGTGAGATTATATAAATATATTTAATTTTTTAGTTCATGGTATGAGGTGTGTGTGAGTTATTGTGGTACAGATTGTAATTGTTTGATTCTGTATTTATGAAGGGGATGTTTTTGTATCACTTTAATCATCAAATTTTAGTATTTGGGCACTTTAGCACTGAGTACTCCTTGTATAGTGGGTGAAATCACAAATCACTTGAGTCATTGTTTACTTTTTTATGCATATTTTGTGGATTTAGTACATTATTAAATGGATATAGCACTTGACACTCATTATAGATTAAATGTTGTTATGCAGCACTTAGCTGCGGCGCAGGCCTTTCTCTTGCAGGGGTCCTGGTGCGCCCCTGCTCCCTACTTGGGATCAAAATGTCCCTGAAGGGCATTGCTTTAATTTAGCTTGTACTATGGTGGTCTTTGGATTATTGGGCTTACAGTACTTTACAGACCCTAATGTTTAGTCATGAATAGAATGCATAAAGTAATGGGAGGAGCTTGTTTCATACATTTTTATTTATAAGGCAGACTGCTAAAAATATAAACGAATGAAATGTTAAAATAGTACCATAAAATGAGAATGATGGATATTGGTTGAATTCACCAGAAGAAAATCTGGAATTGCTGGTTATATAAAAAGAATTAACAATATGTCTGTATGTGCAGTTAATTTTTATAGGATTCAAAATTTATTGTAGCAAATGCACATGGCTCATGTCATTACTCACAGATCTGTCATTCATTTGTGACCTACATGTGTAGAAATCCTTGAACTGTTTTTGTCATTCTGACCTGCTAAATATGGTGTTTATAGTTCTATATAACTAAATGGGTTATAAACTATAAATCTGTTTTTTATTTAAATGGTCATAATTTATGCTTGTCAGGATAATTGTAAAAATGCAAATGAAGCAATTAATTGGCAGCAGACATTGACAAGTCATGGAGCAAATGCTGGCACTGATACATTCAAAAGACCAGACAGGATTTTTAGTATTGAGCAGGCGTGAGCAGTTGCTGAAGAAGACAATGGTAGTGATTGGGAGTTCAGTGCTGAAAGAAGGATAGTCAATGATAAGGTCACAGACTGCCAAAAGATGAACATCATTATTCTTAGGAACCATAATGCTCTCAATTGCTGCTGATGAAGCATTCATTGGATCCTAATGAACCATTAATTTGGCTCATGCATTGAATATATCTGTAGTGTATTCTCAAAAAACCCAAGCTCTTTGGTAAAAGGCTGAAGAGGTCAAGTGCCCCACATTGGCACCAAAGTAAGACGCTATTGCACCAGGAATGAAGAGGTATTATTCTGCTATTCTCTTTTAAGGCATCTTAAAAGATAATGGACTCCTTAATGCCTGACATTAACTCATTGATGTAATCTTTTTCTAAAGGATATCCATATACCAAGTTCCACTACCCTCCTAAAGTGTTTGGATATTCTGCCCATATTAGAACAATCAGCTCTGGAGGAACTAGATATGAATTGCTTCATAGAACATTCATTGAGTATGTTGTTATCTATAGGAACATTATAGAGCTGAGAAATGGACAAAGCCATAATTGAAGGGTATACATTGATCTGCTAATAGAACTCTTTACATACTAAACACATAATACATTCTGAAAAAAAATATTTGGTTCTGCTTCTAAGGGTTTATAAAATGAGAGAGTGAATAAGAACATCACCAACTACTTCAAGATCAGAATAATGGTTCTTCTAAGACCTCCTGCAATGGCTGTTGTAATGTCCATTATTTTGAATGGAATCATCCTAATGGCCTTTGTTTTCATGGCCACATGGCCTGGGCAGTGCTTTTTTCCATTGTCTTTGGCACATGGGCGTCACTCACCCGCCAATGAAAACCAAGCTGAAAACAATGGCCAATGGGGCCATTACTTTAGGTCTATGAAAAGCACATATGCAGATAGGCTAGTAAAAAGTAACATAGAAGGGTATAAATACATCTGAAACTGGCACTCCTTACATACTACACACATAATCCAAACAGAAAAAAATATCTAGTTCTGCGTCTAAGGGTTGATAATATGAGAGGGAATTTGAACATCATACTAACCACTTCAAGATCAGGAGAATGGTTCTTCTACTAGAAAGAGTAAAAGCCAAAATGGAAGGATACAAAGCGATCTGAAACTGGCACTCCTTACATACTCAGCACATTATCTAGTCAGCAAGAAACAATCTAGTTCTGCATCTAAGGTGGGATAATATAAGAGAGTTTTTAACAACATCCCAACCACTTCAAGAAGAGAATTATGTTTTTTTTAAGAAAGAGTAAATAATGTGTATTATTATTGAGGCTGATCAAAGCTTATTTTAATATTTTTCCTAGCTGTGTATTTAGTAAGAGGCTATATGAGAAATATTTCTTTTAAAGCATAACTATAAAGTACTGACAAAAATAGTTTAAGCACAGCGGGAGAGAGCCTTCGGCACCAATTCCAACGATACCTGTTTCATGTTTCTGGATTCTTCTTAGCCTGAGAAATATCTGGTACATTTAATATTATTTCTTATTAAATCAGATCCAGCTATTCCTGATGTGGGTGAGCACTTCCAGGTTATGACATCACCTCAGGGCAGTGAAGCCAAAACAGGACAGCATGTTTGTAATTGGCCGAACTGAAGCATGTGATGAGTTACATGCTTGTGACATCACTGAAGATCTTTTGCCATAACACTAAGGACTTTCAAATGATGCAGGACAACATATTTGTAATTTGACAACCTGAAGCATTTGATGAGTCTCATGCTTGTGACATCACTAAAGGTCCTACAAGCCTCCTCATCTCTAGCTGTTCTATACCATTTCTCATGGTTACCAGGAAATGGAGATTTGCCTCGGTGGCAAAGTGAAACCTCTGCTAGCTGCTAAACACCTGCAGATAGCTAATTAGAGTAAATTAGGGAATTGCTTATGTTTGCTTAGTGCAGAGCTAGGCAAAAGTTTTTATACTTTTTGTACAGTTGTACTTTAAAATAGCTTCTGCTTTCTCATTAGTCGACTCTAAAATACATTACCACAGCTTACCACACATTCCATTACAGATGCCGGCAGTCTCCCATTCCATAGAATAGAATTCATTTGGCTTCTATCAGAATGTCTATTTGAAGTTGCAGTACAGATGTGAATTCAGTCGTAGTGATATATCACTTTTTTCTCGGTTGAAGATTTATGTAGCAATAAACTGGAGCCAAATTACTATTAAAGGAAACCTACCACTTAAAAGTGGTAGGTTTATACACATATACATGGCACCAGCTCAGGGTGAGCTGGTGCCAGAGCATATTTTTGTTAGGGGAACAAAGCCCTATCGCAGAATATAAGTTATATTAACTTATAACTCGGCGCACGCACTGGCATGGCGCACCAGTGCGCGCGATTAAGTGCTGGAGAGCGTGGCCCGGGGCCGGTGACGTCACGACTCTCTGGACACAGAGGACGCCTGCGCAATTTAGACGGGGAAACAGGCCTGGCTAAGTTGTGCAGGCGCATGTGTGCGGAGAGCTTGGTGATGTCACGGCTCTCCAGCACTTTAGAATCCGGCGCACGCACGGGCTCGTGCATGGTGCGCCGTGCCCAAGTGCGGTGGCCCGAGGTATAAGTTAATATAACTTAGATTCTGCATAGGGGCTTTGTTCCTAACAAAAATATGCACTGGCACCAGAGCTGGTGCCATGTATATGTGTATAAACCTACCACTTTGGAAAGCATGTTGTGTGCAAGGAGTTTTTAGTAGTGGATGCAATAATTAGTTAATTGTGTTACCTACGTATGTGGCGTTATTTTTTATTGTACTCCTGCCTAACTTGTGATGAAAATTAGATAACTGCTGCAAGGAAAACCACTACAGAATTCACAAGCACTGGGCTGTTATTTGGTTTGGTGGCCATACTGATAGCTCTATAATATTAACATTTTTAAATTAAAACAAAATTAACCCAAACAAGTAATTTAACTCTATATAAAGATAAAACAACAAATCCCCCTTTATTCCTTTAAAACCATTATAATATTTTAAAAAATACAGAAATCCCCCTATATTTGATATTGCTGTGTTTCTAACACTTTATAAATATTAGATTAAATTAGAGAGTGGCCTGAAAAATATGCATTAAAATGATGTCTTTTTGTCACCCCTTTAAAAAACTATTGTTACCAAAAAAAACGAAAAAGTTACCAAATCCTGAAGGCTTGTAAAGGTTAAAAATGATACATTTTCTGGTGACACATGGTTACAGAAATCCCACATTCCATAAGAAATAAACTTAATACTTATAAATAAATATAACACAATAGACCATGTTGGATTAAAAACTGACCACAATGCTTTATTATTGAGTATCCAAACGAAATTACATAAAACTGAATAATTAGAAAATACAAACTGACAGCATATCTATATAACTTAGTCTATTAGTTAATTGTGTTACCTACGTATGTGGCGTTATTTTTTTATTGTACTTGTAACTTGTGATGAAAATTAGATAACTGCTGCAAGGAAAACCACTACAGAATTCACAAGCACTGGGCTGTTATTTGGTTTGGTGGCCATACTGATAGCTCTATAATATTAACATTTTTAAATTAAAACAAAATTAAGCCAAACAAGTAATTTAACTCTATATAAAAATAAAACAACAAATCCCCCTTTATTCCTTTAAAACCATTATTATATTATAAAAAATACAGAAATCCCCCTATATTTGATATTGCTGTGTTTCTAACACTTTATAAATATTAGATTAAATTAGAGAGTGGCCTGAAAAAACTATTGTTACCAAACAAAATGAAAAAGTGACCAAATCCTGAAGGCTTGTAAAGGTTAAAAATGATACATTTTCTGGTGACACATGGTTACAGAAATCCCACATTCCATAAGAAATAAACTTAATACTTATAAATAAATATAATGCAATAGACCATGTTGGACTAAAAACTGACCACAATGCTTTATTAATGAGTATCCAAACAATAATTAATGCAATAAATGTTATTATCAATTACATAAAACTGAATAATTAGAAAATACAAACTGACAGCATATCTATATAACTTAATCTACCTGGCATGAGCTGGGAGACAAAATCACGATAAGGTGAGATGCACAGAATCGGCTCTATACAAGCCACAAACAAAACCCTCTAAATGTATGTGTCTGTAAAAAAAAACCTCCTAAGAAGGGTAAATATTTCTGAATTGTTCTATTCTTTTCCTGATTTTTTCCATATAATCACTATTCCCCCGCCACAGCAGGTGAGGGATAATTTCCGAAAAGACTAGCATGGTATCAGGAAGTAAACATTTTAAATTTGCCAAATCTCTTCTTAAAGAGGACCTGTCACTGCGGAAAACCCACAGAGCAAATGTGCACCCCATAATCCTCCCCCAGCCCCTTTCTCCCTAGCGTGTTTTTTTTTTAAATTTATGTGCAGTAAATGGATTTAAAACGATCCGACCTCTTACCAAATAAGAGGTCGGATCATGTATCCGGTGCGCTGGCAGTCGGCGTTATTCATTAGGGGGTGTGCCGACACACCCCCAGCACGCCCCCACCAGCGGACACATTGTACGAGAAGTCGGCAGCGTCGCATCGCTGCCGGCTCTCTGCGGTGCGGCCGCACCACACTAACAGCGGCTGCGGCCGCAACCTGGCTTATTCTCATTGCCGGCCGGCCGCAACCTGGCTTATTCTCATTGCCGGCCGGCTGTGGCTGTGGCCAAGCCGGGCTTCTTTAAAACGGCATCACATCGCTGCCGGCTTCTCGTACAATGTGTCCGCTGGCAGAAGCATGCTGGGGGTTTGTCCATTGAGGCCTACACTTGCTCCAATGTTGCAAATTAAAAACCAGACATAAAAAGTTACCACCCAACCACCCACAAATTAATCCACCTACCCCTGCCCAATTGATCAGTTTTAGATCTACTCCACAGTATAGAAACAGAATGCTACTCCACGATTAAATCCTCCACCAAAATACCTGTGTGTGACTTCTTACTTTTACAAACCAGTCGCGCCCTTCTAACGGCGAAGAATCCACTACAAAGACACCACACTAAGCACCAAGCGTCCGAGTGTCACAACAAAAATAACCAAATAATTCTAGAAGTGTATTCAACAACTCAAAACAAATCAAACAATCCTTAGGACCAAAGAACAAAAAACTGACACTACCCATACTGACTGCTCAACTGACCACTGTAAGAATGAAGAAAAATTCTCAAAATAATTGCAGGACATAGAAAATCCAATGGGATGACATTTATCAAAATAGAATTCATTATTGCAAAGAAAGCTCAAAGAATTGAAACCCAATGGGAGCGTTCACACGATGCGTTTTGACATCACATTTTTGATTGCGTTGTGATGTTTTTGTATTCAGCCTGAATAAATGCTTAAGTAACATTGCCGTTTTAGCAAATGCAATGTTGGCTCAGCATGTGATCCAGGCTGAAGACCTTGGAATGTGTCAAAAAGTGAGGAATCGCGCCCTAGGATGTGACTGTGCAATAATCTAAAATCTGGACTTTATATCAGCCTTAGCAAGCAGGGGTAATAGAGCCATGTTTCATAATAAAGACACAAGCTTCATCAATGAACCATACCTACGAAGCTAAGCCCGTATTACCTGATGTCATTTAGGATTCTTCTCAAGATCATGATAAATGGGGAGAATAATCCAAAACTCTCCGGATTTAAAGGCCTGCAATTCTTCTAACTCCAATTTCTTTAGTAAAAACCAGTACAATGTTAGAATGCAGTCATTAGATTTAAATTACTAACCAGAGAAGAACATCCCTCGACCCAAAAAATTCAGGGAAATGAAAACCATTAAGAAGCTATCAACTAAAAATTAAAAATAGCTTTTGTCTGATCTGGACGACCACCCTACCAGGGCAGATTCTTTCCAGGGTTCACTGGCATCGGTTTTTTTTGTGTTTTTTGAAAGTGTCTTAATGCCAACTGCTGCGGGATGTTTGATTTCTTTTTTTGTAACATCTGGAACTGGGTAGGGCCTCCACAAAAGGAGCACTCGTGTCTAACATTACAATTGGTAAGCCATTTGCAAGACAAAACTCGTTTAAAGGCAAAACAAAACCCTTCCTCATAGAAGTTGGGATGAGGATGCTGCTTGAAGGAGGGGATGTATGTGACAAACACAAATAACCAGATTACACAATATTCTTGTACACCCATTGATTGATGGATTAACTATGCTTTCACTTTCTCCATTCTTCCCTTTAACCTCCTCTTTTACTTTCTTTTCTTTTTTCCTTTTATTTTTTTCTCTCCTTATTTTCACTCCCCTTTCCTTACGCAATTCCTCATCTATTCTGATCACTTCTTCCCCCAAAACAGGCAGATTACCTTTAGCTTGTCTAACCATCCCTCTATTTTTTTTCCTCCTCCTCCAATTGTCATTTTCAACTTCACTTCTTAGCCTCTTTACTTACCTCTATTCCCTTCCTCTTCCTGCTCTCGTCACGTACCTTCTCTACGTTTCCATTTTCCTTCACGCTTGATTTACTCCCGTCCTCCATTAGCTCATACTTTTTCTCCCCTTAGACATTTTACATACCCCCTTCTTTCCTTACGCCTCCCACCCTTTTTTTTTTTAGTACCCTCTTCTCCCCCTTCCCCCACCGTGTCTCCTCCACCTACCTCTCTCCCCCCTCCCTCCCCCTTTCTTTCTTCACTATCATTTTTTCTCCTCCCCCTCCTCTCCTCTTTCCCCCCTCTTCTCCCCCCCTTCTCCTTGTTAGTCCCCGCCTCCCCCTTCTCCATCCTCTGGGTCTTTCCCCTCTTTCTTTCTCCTTTTCCACCCCCCCTCCCTTCGCCTTCCCTCTCCCCCTCCTCCCCTCTTTCCCCCCCCACTCTCACCCCCTTTCTCCCCCCCTCCACCACCCACCCTTTTCTCACTCCCTTTTTCCCTTCTCATTTCTTTTTTTCTTTTATTCCCTCACTTCTCTCAACCCTTCCCCCCTTCGTTTTCTCTTATCCCCCCCCCCCCTTCCGCTCTCCCCCCTCCTACCCTTCCCCATGTTCCCCCTTCCGATTTTTTTTCCCTACTAAATTGTTTCTCCCTCTTACCCCCTCGCCTTCCTCCTTCTTTTTTTTTTTTTTGTTTTTTTCTGTTCTCCACCCTCCTTTTTTTTTTTATTTTTACTATTATTTCCGGATGTTGAAATAAAACCCATAGCAAGTGTTAGGAAATTTCTCAGTAGTAGAGTAAACAGCCCATAAGAAATGCAAATATGCATTTATCCACTATTAAAATTAATTTGAGGAAAACAAAGTTCCTCTTTTTATCATGCCTAACCTACTCCGTGGCTGCCGAGCCAAAAAAACGTGAACAAAGTATCATCTAAAGATCTCTTCCAAATGCTCCTTAACAGATTCCTTAAATGGAATCCTAATGAATGCAACCATTCACAAAATTATGACTCCCTTTAAAAGCTATTTTACAAAATTCCACCCCAGAAACCATTCTAAAGTTAGAATTACCATTTTACAACAGAAATCAGCGGTTGCCCCCCCCCCGAGCAGGACTTGTGACACAAACACGTAGAAGGGGAGATAGTAACATTTTGATTACTTATAGAACTTTAAAAAATCATTTAAACAGTCTTTACTTATTAATATTAGGGGTTCTTCCACTGATGTAGACCAGAGGAAACTGCCTATACTAACAGCGATGCTAGTGA
This sequence comes from Engystomops pustulosus, assembly GCA_019512145.1. Classification (NCBI taxonomy): domain Eukaryota; kingdom Metazoa; phylum Chordata; class Amphibia; order Anura; family Leptodactylidae; genus Engystomops; species Engystomops pustulosus. The sequence continues at coordinate 126,209,848 of CM033644.1, forward strand.
CTCTGCGAGACTGATGACCCTTGTATGTTGAAGCCACCATTCCTGCATGGTTAATGAGCAGCCTGGCTATAATGCATATGGAGGTCTTGCTCTTCATGGCCAAGTTCCGGCCGGTCAAATGTCTATCGTCTGAAAGCTAGATTGACCAATGTGTCTGCAAGCTTATATCTCACTTGGATCCACGACTTAACCACATCGCCGCGGAGGGACGATCTTCCAGTGACCTCCTAGAGCCTCTAATCAGGGTTTAGAATCTCTGCCCAGTTAAAGTCTGCCATAGATTTCAGATTTACACAATATAGTGATCTTCAGTCAGTCAAAGGGCAACATCTGTAAAATAATATTGACGGAAAGTGCGGGGAAGGAGAACACCTATAAAAAAAGGCGGGGCAACACAAAACTAACAGAAAGCAATATAAACCTTCCAAAAACACGATGCTTATGACCAACAGAAATAGTCAATGAGAGTCTTAGGGCAACTGTGTCACCATCGCCCACCTTCTCCTTCGATTAAATTAGGGAGCACATGTCTTATATAAGAAGAGGTTCGGTAACACATATCCAACTAAAACTCTTTTCCAGAGAGGTGTTAAAACCTTATTGATTAAAATAAGATAAAACCTAACACGCAGATACAAGTATTGTAGGTTTTCAGCCTCACTAATGTTTAAAAAAGGGAGAGGGGATAAGGGGGCGGGGGGGCGGGGGGGGGAGGGGCGAGAAAGAGGCTGAGCAAGAGGAAGAGGGAAAGAACCCGGAAGAGGGACCAAGAAGACCCCAGCGGGAAAGAGACAGAGCTGGAAAGCGGGGGGGAAAGGAAGAAAGGGGCAAAGACAGAGGATAAAGCAGGAGAGGGGACGGGAGAACCGACAAGAGAGGAGCGGGGGGGGGGCAGAAGGATGAGGGCGGGGGGGGTAGAAGGCAGAGGAGGAAGAGCGCGGAGGGGGGGGACAGAGGACAGACCAGACCAAAGGACCTAAAAAATAAAAGACATCTTTCATAATTACTTCCAAGCCTGTGGATTGTATTAATGGATGACTATCTCCTATCTTAAATTACTTTGCTGTCAGTTTTAACATTCTTCTCTGATGATTTAGGTTTTAGTAGAGATCTTTTTAATTTCAGTTTTCTTGCTGGTTTTCAGTGCATGCTTAAACTAGAATTTTATTCATTTACACCTAATTGAGGTATGATGAAATCCCCACATTTACTGACTATGCAACAAGTGCAGTGCAATCCCACATCCTGACTTAGAAGTTAGTCAATACAAAGAAATGGAAAAGCTATCCGGTATAGCTAATGGATGTTTAGAAATCACCCAATGCAGTAATATTGGTCAAATTAAACCCTGTCAAAATCTTTGACCTGAAGACAACAGGAATACACAAGCAAAATCATTACTAATTTACATTAAACAGTGAACAGCCCAAGGAAATATAATGTTGCACCATAATGCACGTGATTGTAACGCATATTCCAACTCAAATGACTGAGAATCTTGGCGTAAGTGTAATAGTAGTCGGACTATATAGGGCAGATTCTACTACCCGCTCCATGCACGATCCAGTTGGTGCTTCTCGCGGTGGATTCGGGTCTTCCGGCGATTCACTAAGCATTTCCTCGAAGTGTCCGATGCTACGATAAGTCCGCACGAGGTCCGCGGAGTTCACGATCCTTGCGGGTGAAGGAAGCGCCCGTGTCCGTGAAAATGCATCCGCCGGAACCCTCTTACGCCCACACCCCCACACACCGCAGCCCCATCATCTTGAGTTGCAGTGTTCAGTGGTCTCAGCAGCTTGTCCCACAAGTAGAGGTGTGGAAGGATTAAGTGCAGTCCCCAATTGAACATGATTAAGGATTAATTGTGTACAAAATTTAAGATGTTAGTTTCGAATACAGTACAGGACTGGCTAAGCAGATGGTGGGGGAGAATGGATGCCATTTTGTAATCTGTCAATGTGATGCCAGCACAGACAGGGTCTGAACTCAACAATGTTATTATGAAGCCATATAGTACGGAAACTCTTGAGATTAGTCATTACTTGGGAAGAATTAGCCTATTAATATAGTGTAGTTATGTATTATTTTGCCGGTTAAAAACATTGTTTTGCTGAGTAAACATGGAATAATAACAGGATTAGTGTATGCCAAATGGAGCATTGGTTGTAAACTTTCTCACAAATGTGTAAAAGTTAGATTGTGAAGGCTACGATTACAGGTCACATCATTAATGACAGGTTATTGAAAACCTCATAAAATTACTTAATTGGAATTCTGTCTATACTTAGGAGTCGCTGTGAAGAGTGAACCAGAATGTGCCTCACCAAATTCTGGTTGATATACACCCTTTAATGGACACATAGATTGTAGTTCATGCCTGCTGTAAGTCAAAGTTTCTTTGGGTTGTGCAGGGACGATGAGTAACATTGCTTGGTGCTTCCGTGGGGGGACATCTGGATGTGGGTTCCGGAAACAATTGCTCCCTCATAGGAGGTAACAGGCTTTTAAATATGAGCGCAGTTTTAGTTCAGTGTAACCACAGACAGGAATGATTGCAACAGGTTACAATGGAAACAATATGGCAATCAAAAGAAGGATACAACAATTATGCTTCGAAAACATTTTGTTGATGTGGGAAAAAACAGGTAATCAAGAAAGTAAGTTGTTGACGTAGAAAGATGGAGTCTGGTGAAATAGTTTAACACAGAACAAACAGTAACCCTGAGAGTCTGAAAACAGTTTCTAGAATATCTTGTCGTGCACACTGTCAGCCCATAAACTGGAGATCGACGGAGATTAGAAAATAAGTGTATTTTGTTGGTGTATTTATGTTCTGAAATAGTGTTTGTTGTCTAATATGTTATATTCTTTGTTTATATTCATGATAAATAATAAAGTCTGTGAGTTGTAAGGCTGATCAATGGCCATCAACCAAGGTAAGGATGTGAGGAGATATCTAGTCAACCATCAAACATATGAAACACAGATTTGAGGGGAATTGCTGCACCACATTATTGGACCAAGGAAAGGGAAAGAGAGTGAGCTGTGTAGTTAAACCAGCCAGGCTAATGGCTAAGACATCACGTACATGGAGCTGTTACATTCTCTACTCTATGATGGCCAATGTATCATCAAAGTAGTTTTTAAAGCCAGTTAGTCTTATGTGTTGCTTTGGGCTGTTATTAGTTGTTCCTAGTTGTACTGGAGAATATCACAGAAAATATTGCCGGGACTGTTATATTTATTTTCGAGCATCGTTTTTGTAAAGGGAACTACCAAAAAAATCTACCTAAAAGGTAGGATCGGGTGGTAGGTGGATCAATGGGACGGGCAGGAGAGCCATTTTAAGGGGAAATTATCCACGCTGTTACCCCGTCACGTTTTTAGTAACTGTTATTTTGACTTTTTTGCTAATTTTCATTATGCGGACTACTGGGGCGGAGTAGCCGATCTGAGGTACACGAGGCGGCTACTCACGCCCCGGTAGCTCTTAACACCTATACTACAACCACTCTTAAGCAAGCATCGGCTGATGTGTAGCACTAGCCGCCCACCCTGGTCCGACGATCCTGCAGTCTGAGTCAAACACGCAGAACAGCCGGCCCCAGCGCCTGTGCAGCCTTGGCTTAGGAAGCAGTGACCGCGTAGCGGAACAGCTGTTTTGGCAGCGCAGACTGGCAGGATCGGCGGCGAGGGCGGCAGCTACGAGCAGCTGCGCGCGAACTGGTGAGTAGGAGGGGTGGTTATTAAAGAGGCTACCGAGTGTGGAGTAGCAGCTCGGTAACCTTCAGATTGCGGATACTCACGCCCATGCCCGCAATAGAAAATTAGCATAAAAAGTCAAATAAAAGTTATAAAAAATGTTGGGACGTGAGGATAGCATTAAAGGGATCTCCTCAGTCCCATGATCACTACCACCAGATACCTGATAGGTAGATTGGGGTGGTCCTCGAGGCGCCATCTCCAAGTTAAGCACCTAATTCCCCCGGTTAAAATGAAACCGAGGGAAACCAGTGAGTATGAACACCAATAATTTTGGATTATTCGCCCTGACCCCCACCACAGCCAGGATTTGTAACGCATTATTATAACTTTGTGATACGATCTCTAAAAAATTGGCAAATTCGAAATTTTGGTAGGGGATAGTCACAACTGCCAATTTTTACGAAGCTAAACAGAACTGATAGTATCGGGTGGTAGATTAAATTATACTTAGCCCCTCCTTTAAGTGAAGTCAATAGATTTTAAATTACTAACCCAAGAACATCCTCGACCCAAGAATTCAGGGACATGAAAACCATTAAGAAGCCATCAACTAAAAATTAGCTTTTGTCTGATCTGGATACCACCTTAACCAGGGCAGCTTTCTTTCCAGGGTCATTTGCATCGGTTTTTGGATGCATTCCAAAGGCTTCAGCCTTGAATACATGCTTAAGTAACATTGCGTTTTAGCAAATGCAATGGAAATGCAATGATGGCTCAGCATGTGATCCAGGCTGAAGCCTTTGGAATGTGTCAAAAGTGCAAGTGAACGCGCCCTTAGGATGGACTGGCAATAATCTAAAATCTGACTTTATATCAGCCTTAGCAAGCAGGGTCATATAGCCATGTTTCCTTAATAAAGGCACAGCTTCATCAAATGAACCGTACCTCACCGAAGCTAAGCCCTTATCTACCTGATCATTTAGGATTCCTTCTCAAGATATGATAAATGGTGAATAATCCTAAACTCTCCGAATTTAAAAGGTCCTGCAATTCTTCCTAACTCAATTTCTTTAAGTAAATTACCAGCTACAATGTTAGAATGCAAGTCAATAGATTTTAAATTACTAACCCAAGAACATCCTCGACCCAAGAATTCAGGGACATGAAAACCATTAAGAAGCCATCAACTAAAAATTAGCTTTTGTCTGATCTGGATACCACCTTAACCAGGGCAGCATTCTTTCCAGGGTCACTGGCATCGGTTTTTTGAAAGATGTTCCTTAATTGCCAACTGCTGCTGGGATGTTTGATTTTTTTTTTTGTAACATCTGGCAACTGGGTGAGGGCCTCCACAAAAGGAGCACTCGTGTCTATACCTACAATTGGTAAGCCATTTGCAAGACAACTCGTTAAAGGCAAAACAAACCCCTTTCCTCATAGAAGTTTGGCTAGAGGATGCTTGCCTTGAAGGAGGGGATTTATGTGACAACATCAAATTAACCCAGATTCCAATATCTTTTACACCCCATTGTATTGATGGATTAACTATTATTTCCTGATGTTGAAATAAACCCATAGCAATGTTAGGAAATTTCTCAGTAAGAACAGCATAAGAAATGCAAAATGCATTTATCCAATTAAAAATTAATTTAGAAAAAAAAGTCCTCTTTTTTATCATGCCTAACCTAATCCTTGGCTGCCGGCAAAAGTGACAAAATATCAATAAACTCATTCTTCCAAATGCTTCCTTAACAGATTCCTAATTAAGTCAATTCCCAAATTATAGGCTCCCCTTTAACCCCTTAACGCTGAAGCCACTTTTCACCTTCCTGACACGGACCATTTTTTAAAATCTGACATGTGTCTATTTAAGTGGTTATAAATTTGGAACGCTTTAACATATCCGTTGATTTGATATTGTTTTTTTTTTTCGTGCGACCTTTTACTTCTCATGCGGTTGAGAAATTTACATAAATATATTTAGTATTATTTATTGAAAAATAAATGGAAATTTGGCAAAAATTTTGAACACACCACTGTTTTCCCAATTCAAATTTTCTCTTTTTGGCAAGTTGGTCCATACTCACACTAACATAATACCTTGATACAACATTTCCTTCCAATGTCTGGCTTTAACTTGTCATCATTTTTTCAAACATCTTTTCTTTTTTTTGATGTTAGAGGCTTATAACTTTAGTGCAATAATTTTTCCAGATTTCATCACTAAAATCATCAACAACCACGTACTTTTGAGGTCAACTTTAGTTAGAAGTGACTTTATAAAGGCCCACATGACAGAACCCCCCACAAATGACAACCATTTTAGAAACTACAAAAAACCCTCAAATCATTCAAAACAACCTTTGGGAATTTTGGTTAAACACCCCTTTGGCGTTTCATGAGCGTGAAAGATAATGACAGTTGAAATTAGAGAAATGTCATTTTATATCTTACTATCGATTCATGAACCTAAAATTTGCATCCCTTCACACAATGGGTTAAAAGAAATGCATTTTTAAACACAATGTTTAGGGCAATTCCCCTGATTTTCCAATACCCATTTTTGTCACTGTACCTGCTGTAACGACCCAGGTGGTCACTTGGAATGGAAAGAGCGGTGTTTCGCGTTTTTTGGCAGGGCAAATCTGGCTTAAAAGTGTTTACATGTGTCAGTATGCAATTTTTAATAGCCTCGTGGTAACAAAACAAGGAAGCCCCAACATGAGACAACCATTTTGGAAAGTCCACCCGTGGATAGTTTAGCAAACGTGTAATTTGTTGGTATTTTCCCCCCACCTTGTTTTGATTCCTTAGGCCACCAAAAGGGAAAACAGGTGAAAATTTTCTCAAAAAGGTCACTTTTAACTAAAACCCAAAATTTTTGTAACCACAGAGGGATACAAGATGAAACAAACCCCATAAATGTGTAAAACTATTTCTCCTAAGCACAGAACCGCACCACTTTTGCATATAAAGTGTTGTATGGGTTCACCGTATGGCTCATAAGGAAGAGGGCTTGGCCTTTTAGAAGGCCAGATTTGACAATCATCCTTACCACATGTGTCAGGATGCATTTGAGAGCCCTAGTGGTACCAAAATTAGGGGAACCCCACAGTGTTCACCATTATTGGAAAGTGTCAACCGCTTTGAGACTTCAGCAAGGTGTAATATTGGTATTTCCCCTCAGGTGTTTGCTTCAATTAGGTCCCTAAAGGAAAAGGTGTGAAACATTTTCCCAAAAAATCACTTTTAATTTTAAATTACTACGGCTAATTTTTTGTATCCGTATCCACATACGGCATTAAAGATGAACACCCCAAAATGTGTACTAAAGTCTTTCTTCTCCCGAGTATAAATTGCCCACACATCAAATAACATGTTGTAAATGGGTACGCAGTAAGCCTCAGAAGGGAAGAGGGGCGTTGGCCTTTTAGAAGCCCAAATTTGGACAGACATCCTTTACCATGTGTCAGTATGCTTTATTAGAGCCGTAGTGGTAACAAAAAACAGATCGTGAACCCCAACAAGTGTCACCCATTTTAGAAAGCACAAAACACACCTTAGAGAATTTAGCAATGTGAATATGTGTATTGTCCCAAAAGGTGTTTGGATTGTTTAATTTATGACTTAAAGAGATAAAATGTGAAGCATTTTCGTATAAAGGTCATTTTACACTCCTAATTTATATAGCCACAAGGATAAAAAAATGTAATAAAACCCCTCAAAATGGGGTAAACGCTTTTCTCCTCAAGTGGTATAAGTACCCCACATGTGTATATAAATGTTGTATGGGGTGGGCGCACATAAAAGGAAAGTGGGAATGTTTGGCCTTTTTGAATCCAAATTTACGAAATGTTTGACAATGCATTGGAGAACCCTATTGTAAAACAGATAGAATCCGAAGGTGTCCCTAATCTTGATGCCACACCCCTTATGAGAATTTTGCAATGTGTATATATTGTAATTTGCCCCTAATGGTGAATGATCCAATAGGCCCGAATCATTCAGAAGGTGTGAAATTTTCCTATATGTCACTTTAACACTAAACACCCCTATTTATGTAAGGCCCAAAGGGATAAATATATTAATAACCCCGAAAAAGGGTGTAAAAACTATGTCTCTTCTCCGAGTGTAGAAGTACCCCACATGTGCATATAAAATACTTTCTGGGCGCACAGTAGAGGAAAAGAGGGATGTTTGGTCTTTTAGAGGCCAAATTTTGTAAGAAATCCTTCCATGTGTCAGGATACATTTGGAAGCCCGTATTGGTACCAAACAGAGGCAAACCCGAAAAGTGACCCTAATTGGTTTGAATGTACACCCCTTGGGAATATAGCAAGGTGTAATATGTGGTGTAATGTAATACATGTGGTAAATAGCATTTTGAACATATAGTGGTTTCCAAATATGAATGTGCATTGATCCAAGATGGAAATTGCAATTAATTTCCTGAAAGGTTCATGGGCCCGTTATGTTGCTCCCCTTCTGACATAATGGAGGGGTAAGGGGAGCCAACGGGAACATAACAGTTGTTTCAATATTCATTTTTAACCAAATTAATTTCACAATAGGTGGGGCGTGCATTGGGCATGTTAGTGCAGTGATGGCTAACCTCTGTCACTGGTGCCAGCGGTGGCACTCGGAACCTCTCTGTGTGCACTTCAGGCCATCACCAGAGATGACTGCCAGGTATCACTCCTGCTTCCCCAGACCACCAGGACTTGCTGTGTTCACAGAGCTATTTTAAAGTGACAGCTGTACCTGGGACTATTTCTTCTGCTTTTTTTTGGTTGTCCTCAGGTGCTGGTATCAATGAAAGACGGTGGACAGAAGGGAGTACAAATCACAATTAAATTCTTTTCTGTGTTGGCACTTTGCGATAAATATGCGGGTCTTTGTTGTATTGGGCACTCAAACTCGGTCTCTAAAAGTTTCCCATCACTGGTCATTGTAATAAGGATGTAGAATATACCAGGGACCCAACTAAACTGTGTCACTCTTGAGTTGTCGCCGGTCTCTTATTATTATGTAGTGTCGCATCCTAACTTCCCTCTTTTGGAACAGACTCTTTATTGGTTCCTAACCCTTAGAAACAGCAGAATTCACCTGGAAAATGCCTGTCCTTGCAAACACAGGAACATTAACAGAGGTTCTGGGCCCCGTCCTTCTTGTCCCAATATTTAGTTTCCTAAATCTTCCTCTTGAAAACGGAGAAATTATAAACGGCCAGGACATGCAGCATGAACAAGCTCGTGAGAGTTGTAACAGCGTAATATGTACAATGTTGCACTGCCACGCTTTTGTACCAAATCTTCGTTTAGTAGGGAAATTATCACAAGTGTGCTCTTATCACCCTAGCGGGCCCTTTGACGAATATTGCTGCCTTGGCTGGCCAAATCGACCGCAAAATATCGCAAACATGGACAGCATGGGCAAACAAAACCCCTCTGACCCAAGTCAAAAGTTGGTTGCTGTCAGGACAGCCGCCCCCCTGCCCCGATCACCGTGCACAGACATAGTGACCGGTATTACTGACGTCATAAGTAATTCGCTGCTATCGGTCGTCTGAATTGATGAGCCAGTGCAGCGATAATAAACCTGGGGGTGTGTGGGGGGGACGTAAACCTTCTGGTCCATGGGCAGGATGGATGGCTGTGAGGAACAGCCGCCTCTTACCCGATCAGTGAACAGCCGCCGTCTTCCCTGAACCGTGTTTGACAAGTCCCTACCCGCCGTCCCGTTTATAACGCTCGTTGGGAGGCTATACAATCTTTATTTATTTTTTTAAAGCAATTTAGACAAATAGGGCTTATTTTTTGCGAGACGAGATGCACTGTAAAAAAAGTGAATTTTAGAGTGTTTTTTAGCTTATGACAGAAATTTTATTAACTTTTTTACGTGTGGAGGAAAATAAATCATCAATTCTTGTTTGGATTTTGCATTTTTTGGGGGGTTGTTCACGTAGCATAACATATATATTATCTTTATTCTACATCACTACATTACGGTGAACCTCATTTATATAGGTTTTTATTTTATTTGTCCAATTTATTGAAGGAAAACTAGAATAGAAAAATTGCATTTGTTTTAGTATTGGCCATTTTATAGTGGCATAATTATAAGTATTTGTTTTGGTTTACGGAGCTGGTTTTAAGCTTATTTTTTTGTTTCGTGACAATGCTCTTTTTATTGGTATCATTTTGGTGCTTGTACTTTTTCGGATCCTTTTTAGAACATTTGTTTGTAAAGCAATTTGATAAAAGTTTTGATTTTTGGCAAGTTTTTGGTTGTTTTTTTTATACCACGTCACACGAGCGGGTCCAATTATGATTAGGATTTATTGTACAGATTGTTACGGGAACCGCGCGATACAAATAAGTGGGGGTTTTTCGTGATTTAGTGTTTTTTATACTGATTACTTGTAAGGGAACTGTGTGTTAGGGTGGGGACTTCACTTTCTTTTATTATTTTTTTACTGATAAAAACCTTTATTTATTTATTTTTCCTTTTCTACAGTTACTGACATCTAGCTTGAACAAGTGATCTTCTGATCACTTGTTCAAGCTTTTTACAGGTTACACAGTGCAATACGATGTTTGCCACTGGTGTAATTAGACACTGAGCTGCTGCGCATGCCCAGGTGTCTACAGCCGGGTCCTGCCAGGAGGCAGGGACCCGCACCGAGAGGAGGATGCGCGCAGCCCCGGGCACCGGCGTCCCGGGCTGCGATCGTATAGCAGTACCCCCCCGTAAGCGCCGCGGGGGGGTCCGATTCAATTCAACTTAAATAGCTTTCAAATGCCTCTACACAACGCGGTCAGCGCGACCGCGGCTGTTAGGTTAACACCCGCGATCGGAGAAATCTCCGATCGCGGGTGTTAGAGGCAGGTGTCAGCTAATAACATATAGCCACACCCCGCGCTTCTGCCCCGGCTCCGCTCAGAGCCGGGGCCAGAAGCTTGACGTAATAGTACTTGCTTTTGCGGGAACGCACCTCCCGCATGCATTACTTTACGTCAAATGTCGGAGAATGGGTTTTAAAGCTATTTTACATCACCACCCCAGAACCATTCTCAATGTTAGGAATTACCATATTACAAACAGATGGCGAAGGCTGTGACCAAACACTAGAAGCAGATTTAGAAACATTTGATTCCTTATAAACTATAAAAAATAATGAAACAGTTTACTTATTAATATTAGGATTCTTACCACCTGATGTAGACCAGAGGAAACTGCCTACTGAATCAGCGTCGACTGCGGAGATGATGTAGTGAAGCCACCATCTCCCTGCCACTGGTAATGAGCAAGCCTTGATTATTCATAGGAGCTCTTGCTCTTCCTGGCCGAAGTTCCGGCACGGTCAAATGTTCTTCTGCTGACAAGCTAGATTCCGAAGTTCCGGCACGGTCAAATGTTCTTCTGCTGACAAGCTAGATTGCAATGTTCCTGCAAGCTTTATACTTCACTTGGTATCCCGACTCTAAAGCACATCGCCCGCTTCTTTCTCTATCTCCAGCACCTCCCCTCTTCCAAGCTCTTCTGCCCCTGCCGGAGCGGCAGCCTGTAGGCAATTCCTCTGCCAATTTCCATCGCCAGGCTCTGAAGCCTTCCGCAACATCATTTCCCGCTCATCCATCTCAGCGTTCAAATTGGATTCTTCTTTAGACTGGCACTGGCACCCCGCTGACAGCCTCGTTTATAGGTAATTTGTGTGGTCAGCTCCCCATCAGCTGACCGCCGGTGATACTCTGCCCAGTTACAGCTCTGCCATAGATTCAGCTGTTAAACAATAATAGCTGATCTTCAGTCAGTCAAAGGGCAACATCTGTAAAATAATATCTGACAGGAAAGTGCGGGAAGAACACCTCATAAAAAAAGCGGGCAAACAAAAAAAGTAACTACAGAATGCAATTAACCCTTCCAACAACACAGCTTCTGAAAACGGAAAGATGCCAATTGAGAGCTAGGGACTGTGTCACCATGCCCCCCCTTCCTCCTTCGATAAAATTAGGGAGCACCTGTCATTCTCATAAAGCAAGAGTTCGTTACATATCCAACTAAACCTCTTTCACAGAGAGGTGTAAAACATTATTTTATAAAATAATAAACTAACAAGCATATACAAGTATTTTAGGCTTTTCAGCCTTCACTAATGTAAAATATGTAGATGTGCAAATATGCTGTTGTCTTTTGTGGTTATTTGGAAAATTTTCTGTATCACATATGAAATTTAAAGTGACCTTAAAATATGTACAATATATACCCCATCTTACAATCTACATATCTTGAAATCTGAGTTTTTAAAGGATCTGTGGCCAACTACAAGAACATATTATAGTTGCCTGGATCACCTACCATATATATCTTTTTTGTTGTCATAACTTAGAGGGTTGTTTAGAAGTCATATATAGTAGATCTCTATGTTTTTACATCTTTACATACCATACCATAAATTATCCTAAAATACAAGACATCTTCATACTTTACTTCAAGCCTGGATTGTATTAATGGATGACTATCTCTCCTATCTTAAAATTACTTTGCTGTCAGTTTTAAACATTCTTCTCTGATGATTTAGGTTTTAGTAGAGACTTTTAATTTAGTTTCTGGTTTCAGTGCATGCTTAAACTAGCATTTTATTCATTTACATAATCTGAAGGTATGCATGAAAAATTCTGACATATGCAACAATGTGCAGTGCATCCTTCTTACAAGTTAGTCAATACAAAGAAATGGAAAGCTATCCGGTATAGATAATGGAATGTTTTAGAAATCACCAATGTCAGTAATTATTGGTCAATATTAACCCTGTCAAATATTCTGACATGAAGAAACAGGAATACATAAAGCAAAATCATTACTCATTTACATTAACAGTGAACAGACCCAAAGTAAATATAATGTGCACCATAATGCACGTGAATTGTAACGCATATTCCAAACTCAAATGACTGGAATCTTGGCTTAAGTGTAAAGTAGTCAGGATATATAGGGGCAGATTTACTTACCCGGTCCATTCGCGATCCAGCAGTGCGTTCTCTGCGGTGGATTCGGGTCTTCCGGCGATTCACTAAGGCAGTTCCTCCGACGTGTCGCTGCTACGCTGAAGTCCGCCAAGGTCCGCCGGAGTTCACGATCCATTGCCGGGTGAAGGTAAGCGCGTGTCCAGTGACACTTTTTTTTTTTTTAAATGCGGTGGTTTCTCCGAATCCCTTGTGGGTTCATCCGCCCCCCCCCCCCCTCCCCCCCCCCTCCCTTCTGCCCTCCCGCACCCCCCCGTCCACACCCACCTCGCCGAAATCCCGGGCAATGCAGGGAAAATCGACGCAAAACGGAAAAATTCGGTTAACCCGTCGCAAAAACCCAAATCGGCCCTTAGTAAATGATCCCCATAAATAATGTGATATGACTGTTAAGTTGCTGAGACACTTAATGTTGTGTTGCCTTCAGTGTAATATATGGTTAAAAGCAAAGTATGTTCAAAGCTCAACATATGTCATTACGATTCATTGGGGCAGATTTACTTACCCGGTCCTGTCGCGATCCCGCAGAGCGTTGTCCAACAAGGATTCGGGTCTGCTGCGATTCACTAAGTTCGTGCGCCAGAGTTCCTGCATCCGTCGCTTCTGCGCCGAGGTCCACCAGAGTTCTCCTGCTTCTTCCCGGTGCTTGTAAGTGCGTGTCTTGCGACAACATTCAAAATGTTAATCCTGTGCGTTTTGTACCCGAATCCGTTGGGTTGTCCGACGGCACGTTCTCTCTCTGATTTCTGCTGCGGCAAGCAGCGGCGATGTCCAAAATCCAATCGCATCGCGTGTGCCAAAATCCCGGGCAATTCGGCGCAAAACAGAAATCGTCGAGAAACCCGACGAAAATGCATCCGCCGGACCCTTAGTAAATGAGCCCCATTATCTTGGTTGCAGTTTCAGTGGTCTCAGCAGCTTGTCCCACAAGTAGAGGTGGAAGGAGTTAAGTGCATTCCCCATATTTGGAACCTGATTTCAGGATTAAATTTTTGTACAAAATTAAATGTTCATTAGCATCCAGTACATGGACTGGCTAAGCAGCTGCGTGGGGAGAATGGATGCCATTTGGTAATTCTGTCAATGTTGATGCCAGCACAGATCAGGTCTACTCAACAATGTATTCTGAAGTCATATAGATACAGTGAAACTCTTGAGATTAGTCATTACTTGTGAAGAATTAGCCTATTAATATAGTGTTTATAGTATTATTTTTGCCTGTAAAACACATTTTTTTGCTGAGTAAACATGGAATAATATACAGGATTGTATGCAAATGGAGCATTGGTGTCTAAACTTTTCTCACAAATGTTATAAAAGTTAGATTGTGAAAGCTGAGATTACAGTCACATTCATTACTGGACAGGTTATTAAAACCTCATAAAATACTAATTGGATCTGTCTATAACTTAGGAGTCGTGTGAAGAGTGATACAGAAATGTTGCCTCACAAATCTGGTGATATACACCTTTTAATGACACATAGCATTGTAGTTCATTGCCTGCCTGTTAATTCAAAGTTTTCTTTGGGTTGCAGGTACGATGAGTAACATTGCTTTGTTCTTCCCTTGGTGGGACATCTGGATGT